>OZ024897.1:38110835-38308335 GCA_964017195.1 Siderastrea radians | reverse complement strand
TCGATTTGTGCGATTATTGGACTGTTCCGTTCTCAGGGGAGAACTTTGCTTCGTGTTTGGATCGATTTGTGCGATTATTGGACTGTTCCGTTCTCAGGGGAGAACTTTGCTTCGTGTTTGGATCGATTTGTGCGATTATTGGACTGTTCCGTTCTCAGGGGAGAACTTTGCTTCGTGTTTGGATCGATTTGTGCGATTATTGACCGCTGTTTCGTTCTCAAGGAGAACTTTGCTTCGTGTTTGGATCGATTTGTGCGATTATTGGACTGTTCCGTTCTCAGGGGAGAACTTTGCTTCGTGTTTGGATCGATTTTGCGATTATTGACCGCTGTTTCGTTCTCAAGGAGAACTTTGCTTCGTGTTTGGATCGATTTGTGTGAATATTGACAACTATTTGGTTCTCAGGGCGAAGATTGCTTCGTGGTTTGCATTGGATTTTGTTTGATTATTATTGACAACTATTTGGTTCTCAGGGAGAACATCGCTCCGTGGTTTGCACTGGATTTCGTCTGATTATTATTGATAATTATTTTGTTCTCAGGGAGAACTGTTATTGCTTTGAGCTCAAATAAGATTTCGTCGCTACTTCGTGTTTGGTTGGGATTTCGCCTGTTTAACTGACAATTATTTCGTTCTCCGGGAGAACATTGTTTTGTGTTTGAGTTTATTCGTACATTGCAGTTGAAATAGAAATGTCTGTTCGATCACTGCCTGTTGGTGGCAAATTTGAACAAAGTGCCCGGGAGGCCTTGTCGGAAGCTGACATTGGAACTCATTTGAGAAAAAGTTCCCGAATTAAAGTACCTTCTACTATTAATTTTGAAAGCAGAATGGCAGAAAGGGCAAATACACTAAAAAATTCCCGTTCAGGTTACATTGCAACCCTTACCAGACTTCGAGGAAACATTAAAGAAATAATGGACAACTGTGGAGATTTGGAGGATCTAAAATTAAATCAGGATACATATGAAGATGCTTGGCGGAAGTTTGTTAAAACCCATGAAGAGTACATTGAATGCCTTGATGTTCTTAGTCGTTGTGAAGAACTCGACAGGGCCAATGATAGCTACAAGGAGCAGATAGCGCAGAAGGCAGCATTTGAAACTGTAATTGAGTCTTGGAAGCCCAAAGCTATGTCTACTAAAAGGCGAGATGGTGACATAAAATCCCTTACAAGGAAGTTAAGCAAGAGTTCGAAAGGTGGGTCCTCTGGGTCAAGTTCAGCTTCTATGGTATTAGCAAAGAGGAAGGAACAACTTGCCCTCGCTCAGTTGAAAACCAAGCAGCTTCTGCGTGAACAACACTTGCAGCGTAAGATGAGTGAACTTCAATATGAAAGGGACTTAATGGAGGCTGAGATGGAGGAGGAGCGGGCTATAGCAAGCGTTAATGTTTATAAAGAGCTTGAGGACCAGTGCAGGGATAGTCAGTACAAGGAACGTTTAGCAGAGTTGATACCTGAGGAGCCTTTACACCCCACTCAGCATCAGACAAGAGAGGCGGCTCATTCTCAGTTAATACAG
This sequence comes from Siderastrea radians, assembly GCA_964017195.1. Classification (NCBI taxonomy): domain Eukaryota; kingdom Metazoa; phylum Cnidaria; class Anthozoa; order Scleractinia; family Rhizangiidae; genus Siderastrea; species Siderastrea radians. Next base: position 38,306,812 of record OZ024897.1, on the reverse strand, counting down.
CCACATGAGCGATCAGTGCAGCATTTGGAGCCTTTACACCCCACTCAGCATCAGACAAGGGAGGCAGCGCAGCCTCAGTTAAACCCACTTGAGCAACCAGTGCTAAGGTCTGAACCTTTGGATGAAGTTCCTGAATTTAGAGAAAATGACAGAATTAGGAGCTCAGGTGTTAAGGCCTGTAAAACAGTCAGTACTCCAGCACCCAACCCAGTGTTTTTGGCAACTGGACGTACAGTTAATGCGGCTGAGGCTGGTACATGTAAATATGCAGATCAACCGTACAATTTAAAGGACACTGAGCCATTGGGAACACCACCTGTCAGTCCACCAGTGTTAAGGAATGAATTGCAACAAGTGCAGGTGCCATTAATGCCACAGTTTAAACCCAAAGAGATTGCAGGGTGGCCAACCCAGGTGCCATGGTCCCAGACCCCTGGTGCATATCCAGGTGAATTTCAAATGCAAGAACCAGCATCATTTACATCTGATGGCAGATTAGAGATGGTACAAGCACTGCGTCAAGTTGTCTCCACTCCGAAAGTTGAGTACATGCGTTTCGATGGAGATCCGATAAAGTATGTCTCGTTTATGCATAACTTTGAGACTTGCGTAGAGAAAGATAATCCTGACAACTCCAGAAGGTTGCAACTGTTAATTCAGCACTGCTATGGGAAAGCAAGAGATGCAATCGAAAGCTGTGTGAGCTTGCCTGTAGATGAAGGTTATCATGTTGCCAAGAGTACTTTACGTGAGAACTTTGGACTCCCTCACATCATAGCCAAGGCACACATCAGAAAATTGGAGAGCCTACCCCCTCTGAAGCAAGCAGATGGAGCAAGTTTACTTGCATTTGCCCGCCATTTAGATGTAGCCAATAGGACACTGTCAGGCATGGGGCCTGAATATGTCAGCGATTTGAATCACACAAATACATTGAGGGAACTGAATAAGAAGCTCCCATTGTTCATGAGAGTAAAGTGGACGGAATGTGCAGGAAGAATTATTTCACGTGGATCAAGACCAAAGTTTGCAGACTTCTTGCAACACTTAAAGGACAGAGCTGCACTTGTTAACAATGAGTTTGGAGAAGATTTAACTGCCAGTCCTTCGAAAGAAAGGGACAGTACAAAACGGAAGGATCCACAAGGTCGAGGTGCTCAGAAATGGACGTCACTATTTGGAGGTGTCCAAGGTCAGAAGGGGGCTGGCAAACAGAACCAGAAATTGCCAGCTTGCAGTGTGTGTCGCGGTCAACACAGGCTGTGGAAGTGTGACAAATTTAAAAATCAGCCTCATCAAGACAAATGGAAGGTGGTGCGGGACCAAAACCTTTGTATCAAGTGTCTACAGAGTGGTCATTTTGCAAGAGACTGCCCCAAAACTCAGTTCAAGTGCCGAGTGGATGGTTGCAACAGGGATCACAACACACTACTGCACCCCCGTCCAGAAGATCCGAGCCCTCCAAGTGCTAATCCTAGCCAGTCGAGGGAAAGAGTGACAGGAACTAACACCAGCAGTGACACTAGTGGAGTGACTAGTGAAAGAAGTGCTGTGACTGCTGCAACTGGGGCCGGCGAGCGAGTCTGTCTTAGTGTTGTTCCAGTTAAGGTTCTGGCTAAAGGTGGTAATTCAATACCAGTTGAAACATATGCCTTGTTGGACAGTGGCTCAGAAATTAATCTTTGCCATGAAAGCTTGAAAGAGAGCCTGGGTGTAAGCGGCACCAGGTTGGACTTCACTTTGTCCGGGATGACAGGTTCAACCAGGGTAGAGAGTCAACAAGTAGACCTGATAGTGATGTCAATGGACGAATCAGTGACAGTGGAGCTCCCGAATGTCAGGACAGTTAAGCATATGCCAATTACTGAAAGCTGTATAGCCAAGAAGGAAGACCTTAAACATTGGCCACATTTGCATGATGTTGAGTTACAACAGTTGGACATTGGAAGTGTCATGTTAGTTGTTGGTCTCAAAGACAATCCAAGTTTGTTCTTGCCATTGGAGTGCCGTGCTGGTAGAGAAGGCGAACCAGTAGCAGTAAGGTACAGTCTGGGGTGGACTGTGATAGGTCCTGTTGGAGGAGAAAGCTGCAATTCTGAACGCTTAGTCAACTTCTTGCGTGTAGGAGACGGCTCTGTTGTCTGCACCAGCGGATTGGAATCTGAAGATTCTGTTCTCTGCGATGGATCCAAGGACAGTGTTGTGTTTTCTGAAATGTTAGACGATGGAGATGCTGTCAAGGTTAATGTTGAAGACGAAGGATGTGGCCTAGAACTAGGACCTGATTCCAGTGAAAACAAGATCCAGTTACAAACAGGTGAAACTGAACGTCAAGCTCGAGATGAGGAGCTGAACCAACAGTTAGAAAGACTCTGGAAGACAGACTTTGAAAGCTCTGAAGTTGAGACACGAGTGTGTGCATCATTGGAGGACAAGAGGGCCTTAGAAATAATGGAGAGAACACTTAAGATGGTCGATGGACACTTTCGGGTTGCCCTGCCTTGGCGACATGATCCACCATTCTTACCTAACAACAGGATAGTAGCAGAAAGAAGAGGATTCCTTCTGAAGAAACGACTTCTGAAAGATGAAGCTTTGTTTGAGAAGTACAAGACAACAATGACTGATTACATTGAAAATGGCCACGCCGAAAAAGTTCCCAAAGAAGAGTTGGAAGTAAAGGACAGACCAGTGTGGTACCTGCCCCACCATCCCGTTACACATCCTTTAAAGCCCAACAAAGTGAGAGTGGTTTATGATTGTGCAGCAAAGTTCGGACAGACATCTTTAAATCATCAGCTGCTGCAGGGCCTGGATCAAACGAATCAACTTGTGGGTGTCTTAAGTCGGTTTAGACAAGAAACTGTTGGAATGGTCGCTGATATAGAAGCAATGTTTCATCAGGTTTTGGTTGACCCAAAGGATTGTGACGCTCTAAGATTTTTATGGTGGCCAAATGGAGACCTGACAAAAGAGATGGAAGAGTATCGAATGGTGAAACATTTGTTTGGAGCGACGTCTTCACCGAGTGTTGCTAATTTCTGCTTGAGGAAGACAGCCCAGTTGTATCAGGAGGAGTTCGATGCAGAAGTGGTGGAGACAGTGAAGCGCAACATGTATGTAGATGACATGATGAAGTCGACAAGCACCACAGAGAAGGCTGTCAGTTTAGCCAGTCAGTTGCGCAAATTGCTAGAGAAAGGTGGATTCCGTTTAATGAAGTGGTACAGTAATGATAGAGAGTTGCTCGCGACAATTCCAGAGTCCGAAAGAGCCAAGTCAGTGGTTAATTTAGAACTTGAAAAACTTCCCACAGAGAGTGCTCTTGGCCTCAAGTGGAATACAGAGGAGGACAAGTTTGTGTGGGAGGTCTTGGAGAAGATACTGCATTCAGTAAATCAGAAACCAATGACGCGCAGAGGTATAGTGTCAGCTGTTTATTCCCTCTTCGATCCGTTGGGATTCATCGCTCCATATGTCATGAAGGCAAAGTTGCTTTTGCAGACACTCAGTAGAAAGAGGCTAGGCTGGGATGATCCTCTGGATGAAGCAGACAAAGGACAGTGGAAACGCTGGCTGGAAGATCTCCCAAAACTGCAGGAAATACAAGTAGAACGTTGTTTCAAGCCGAAGGGATTTGGTGAAGTTAAAGAAGTACAGTTACACCTCTTTTCAGATGCGTCTCGTCAAGGATATGCAGCCGTTGCATATCTCCGTTTGAAAGATGTGTCCAATCGAATTCACTGTGCATTTGTGATGGGGAAGGCAAGATTGGCTCCCGTACGTGAAATTTCAATTCCAAGATTGGAACTTACAGCCGCTGTCATCTCGGTAAAGCTCTCCAAGATTATTCGAGAAGAATTGGACATGACAATAGACCAAGTTCACTACTGGACTGACTCGACATCCGTGTTGAAGTGCATCAACAACGAATCAAAGCGATTCCATACGTTCGAGTCTAATCGTCTGACAGTGATACACAATGGGTCTAAACCCTCTTAGTGGAAGTACGTAAACCGAGATGACAACCCTGCTGATGACGGTTCAAAGGGACTGAAGATAGATGCCATGTTGAAGAATGATCGTTGGTTGAAAGGTACCAAGTTCTTGTGGGAAAACGAGAGCCACTGGCCCAAAATGATTGAAATTCCAGTCTTAGAAGATGGTGATCCAGAAGTAAGAAAGGAGGGTCAGATTTATGTCGCCACTCTCCAAAGTAATGTTCTGGATGACTTGATTTCATACTACTCCTGTTGGTGGAAGTTGAAATGCGCCATCGCATGGTTGCTGCGCTACAAACAGTACCTTCGAGTCAAGGTTCAATTGAGAAAGAACGCTGCAATCGTAAGTGATTCCCCAGTCAAGTCCAGTGAAATGCCATTGATGAAAGGCGGCCATTTGACAGTGGCAGAGCTCCAAGTGGCTGAAAAGGAAATTCTCAGACACGTTCAAGAAGTAGCCTTTCCAGAGGTCTTAAATGTATTTTCAGCGACAGAATGTTGTGAGGACAATGGTCACCCAAAGAAGATCCTTCGGAAGGCTGGAGCGTCAATACGTCAGCTGAATCCGCAGCTAAAAGAAGGCCTGTTGAGAGTCGGAGGTCGACTAGCTAATGCCCCTGTTGGGTACGAGAAGAGACACCCTGTTATCATCCCTTACAAGCATCATGTGACAGATCTCATTATCAAGCAGTGCCATGAAAGCTTGGGTCATATGGGCCAAGAATCCGTCTTATCGTCTTTAAGAGAGACATTCTGGATAGTGAAAGGGAGGTCCGCAGTACGGCGTGTGATAGGAAAGTGCATGAACTGTCAACGGCAGAGAAAGGCATGTCCAGGAGAACAGTTCATGGCAAGTTTACCAGAAGATAGGCTAATCCCTGACAAGCCACCTTTCACGTATGTTGGCATCGACTACTTCGGACCACTCGAAGTAAAGCAAGGTAGATCCCGAGTAAAGAGGTATGGGTGCCTCTTTACCTGTTTGACGACACGTGCAGTGCACACTGAGATAGCCCACTCCTTGGACACAGATTCGATGATAAATGCGCTTAGAAGATTCATTAGTGTTCGTGGGTATCCAGAGCAGATAAGAAGTGATCGAGGCAGCAACTTCACAAAGGCAGACAAAGAGCTGAAAGAAACCATTGAAGGGTGGAATGAGCACAAGATTAACAACTTCTGTAGACAGAAGAAGATTGAATGGATTTTCAACCCACCCTCAGCGAGCCACATGGGTGGTGTGTGGGAGCGGATGATACGTTCTGTGCGGCAGATCCTAAAAGCCATTTTAAAGGAGCAACTGGTCTCTGATGAAGTACTCTCCACTGTTATGGCAGAGGCGGTAAACATCCTGAATTCCAGACCTCTCACTCACAACAGTGACAGCCCCCTAGATGAGCAGCCACTGACCCCTAACCATTTGTTGCATCTGCGTCCCTGTCCAGGCTTACCACCAGGAATATTTGACAAGGATGACCTCAGCTGCAGACGCGCTTGGAGGCAAGCCCAATATTTGGCCAATTTGTTCTGGCGCAGATGGACGAGTGAATACCTGCCAACTTTGTTAGAAAGAAAGAAATGGAACACACCAAGAAGAAACTTGGAGGTCGGTGATTTAGTCTTGTTAGCAGATGAATCATTCCCTAGAGGCAAGTGGCCACTTGGAAGAATCGTAGAGGTTATGCCTAGTTGGGATGGATTAGTGCGCACAGTAAAAGTGAAGACCAGTTGCACTGTGGCAACGCGTGCCAAACGACAGCGTAAAGGAGAACCAGTGAATAGAGATGGCACCACTGTACTTACGCGCCCGGTGACCAAGCTATGTTTGCTGGAAATGGACTGAACAGCCGAGATTAATTAATCAGTTCAGATACTTTAATGTGACTTATAGAGCCGAGTTGAACCGTGAGGAGATGACTTTGAACAATTGAGAACTTTGCGAACAGTTAGTTAAGTTATTATGAAACATTTATTCGCCTCGGTTATAGTCGGTAGCCTTTGTACTTGTGTGTGTAAATGAGACTGTTGTTTACAATCCCATTTAGGGGCCGGTGTGGCTACCGTTGTACGTTGCGTTACATCCGGTTCGGATTCATCCGGGTTTGTTCAAATGTCACGTGAATCCCCGAGGGAATCGCACGTGCGAACGGGTAGAGTTTTAGTTTTGAGTTTTTTGCAGTTTATCGACAAACAGTTCTTAAACGTGCCTTTGCACGTTTGTGCACCCTTTTTTTTGTACTTTGACATTATAAAAGGATCAGCTTATGGAAGTTACACTAAGCTCGAGCAGCCGGATACCATAAAGAAGCTAATCATGAAATTACCTTTCAGTCTAAGGAAAACTTGGCGCCGTTTGGCTGATCAAATAACAGAAACCGAGAAAAGGTCTGTTAAGTTCTCCGACCTTGCAGAATTTGTGGAGAATGAGGCACGAATTTCCACTAATCCTGTATTTGGAATAATTGTTGGCAAAGTGGACATGCGGAATAGTCGCTCGCAGAGTAGCTCTGGCCATGGTGGAAAGAGGGCAAGAGAGTTAAGTCTGGCTACACAGGTGGGGTGTGACCACAGTTTGTCTTCTATTTCGTCGCCCGCTAGATCACCCACCTCGACAGGGGATGTCTTGTGTGACTATTGTAATTCTGGGCATGCCTTAGAAACGTTTGAGGCCCTGAGGCGCCTTCCCTATCAGGACCGAATACAGTTCTTGATCTCAAAGAACCTCTGCTTTGGGTGCTTGTCTAAAGACCACGCTGCCAGGATCCGCCCGGAAAGGAAAAGGCGTACGGTTCCCAATTGTGGCCGAAAACATCTCACAATCCTCCATACAAACTCTGCGAGTCGAAATAAACCAGTTAACAGTCCTCACACAAGTTCCTCGTCACGCGAGGAGACCGCGCACGTCCGTGCACGTCCAGCTGACAGTCTTCCCACAAATTCCTCGTCACGCGAGGAGACTGCGCACGTTCGAAACGGGATGATAAATCTTGGCCGCTCAAAAATAGGCATGGCTGTTGTTCCAGTTAAAGTCTGGTTAAAAGGAGCAGAAACGCGATCATTACCTACGCCTTTTTGGACAGTGGTAGTTCTTCAACATTCTGCACCGAGTCCTTGATGACAAAGTTAGGGATCAGTTGTATAAAAATTAAGATTTCTTTAACAACCTTAGAAAAGAAGGACAGTCTTATTGACAGCTTTGTTGTGAAAGATCTTGTCATTTCGGATCTGGACGAAAACGTCTTCATTGAATTGCCAGTGCCTTATACAAGACCTGAGATACCTGTTTCGAAAGAAGACATTCCAACTCAGGCTGACGTTGACAAATGGCCTTACTTGCGTGGTGTACATCTGCCTGATGTTGACGCCGATATCGGTCTGCTCATAGCCAGTGACGTTCCCACGGTCTTTGATCCTTTGGAAGTAAAGCACAGACAAGATGGCGGCCCGTACGCCTCGAGAACGAGTATTGGATGGGTAGTTAACGGTCCCTTGGGGCGTCATCATGAGGGCCCACGCGCAGTCAGCTTCTTGAACTTCATCGGATGGTGAAAGATTTCTACGATAGCAAGTTTAGTGAATCCAGCGCAGATGACAAACCTGAAATGTCCCAGGAAGAGCTCCGCTTCTTACGCGAGTTGGAAAGCACCGTAGCATTGAAAGATGGACACTATGAAATGGCCTTACCCCTGAAAGATTGCGAGGCACTAGTGCCGAATAGTAGACCTCAAGCAGAACAGCGCGCTCTCTGGCTCAAGCGGAAACTCAAACGAAACATGGACCAACATGGACCTGTACGACGACTACAAAGGCTTCATGGCAGACATTATTGACAAGGGCTACGCCCGCAAGGTTCCAGTGAATCTGCAGAAATCCAGTGACGTGAAGTGGTACATACCTCACCATGGGGTTTACCATCCCCACAAGCCAGGGAAAATACGCGTGGTCTTCTATTGTTCAGCCCAATATCGATGTAAGTCGCTTAATGATCTGTTGCTGAAAGGCCCAGATTTAACAAATACCCTTTTTTGAGTCCTAATGAGATATCGACAGGAGAGGATCGCGCTCCTGGCAGATATCGAGGCCATGTTTTACCAAGTGAGAGTAGCTGATGTGGATTGTACCTTTCTTCGCTTCCTCTGGTGGCCTGACGGCGACCTGGAAAGTGAACTTGAAGAATTCTAAATGGTTGTGCACTTGTTCGGAGCAGGCTCATCCCCTGCGTGTTTCGATTTCGCTCTGTGCAAGACAGCAGAAGACAACAGTAAACACTTCCCAGAAGCGGTAGTGAACACAGTGAAGAAGAATTTCTAGACGACTGTCTCAAATCCTTACCCTCAGTAGAGGAGGCTTCACAACACGCGAGTGATCTGCGATGTCTGCTTTCAAGAGGAGGATTTAGATTAACAAAGTGGATTAGTAACAGTCGTGGAGTCCTGGAAACTATCCCTGAGTGTGAGCGTGCTAAAGAAGTGAAAACTCTAGACCTTAGCAAGGACGATCTACCAGTTGAGAGAGCTCTCGGTGTTGTATGGTGCGCGGAAACGGACACCTTTGGATTCAAAGTGGACGTTAAGCTCAAATCACCCACACGACGTGGCATTCTTTCAGTTGTTAGTGCGGCTTATGATCCCCTCGGTCTCGCTGCACCCTTTGTGCTTCCGGCTAAACAGTTGTTTCAAGACCTATGTCAAGTCACGCTAGAATGGGACGACCCTATTCCCCCAGATCATAAGGTTCGCTTGGAGCGATGGATGGCAGACCTCCCCAATTTTCGCAGTTTTCTGTCGAGCGCTGTGTTAAACCGGCTGGTTTTGACCTTAACTCGTCCAGTCAGCTGCACCATTTTTCGGACGCCTCCGAAATTGGATTCAGATCACTTTCCTGTGTTCGCCTCGTCAACGATCAGGGCGATGTCCACTGCTCCTTTCTTTGTGCAAAGTCACGAGTAGCACCTTTGAAAACGCTCACCATCCCACGTCTCGAGTTGTCCGCTGTAGTAATCTCTGTCAAGGAAGACAAGGTTTTGAAGAGAAAATTGGAGATACCAGTTAGCGCCCAGTCAGTATTCTGGACAGATAGCACTGCAGTACTGCGTTATGTCAAGAACAAGACAAGGCGGTACCAGATCTTCGTAGCCAACCGGGTTGCGATTATTTGGCATGGCTCTGAACCCCATCAGTGGAAACATGTTAGCGGAGAAATGAATCCTGCTGACGACGCATCTCGAGGACTGAAAGCAGACATCTTCCTTCGTCAAGGGCGTTGGTTAATGGGGCTGGAATTCCTTCGTAAAACCCGAGCAAAAGTGGCCAGTATAGAGAGAACCAATCAGTAACGTCTCCGATGAGGATCCTCAGGTGAAAAAGGAAGTCAAAGCATGTATTTCCTCGATAGGCAAGCCGAGCAGTCTGCTATCAGATTACTTCCTGAAATGTTCTTCCTGGCTCCGCTTAAAAAAGGTTGTTGCCTGGCTCTTGCGCTACCGAGATAACCTTTTAAAGGCGAGTACGAGTGACAAGTCAAGGCGTGAAGTTCCGAAATTCATCACAACTGAAGAGATGGAGAGAGCCGAGAGAGAAATACTGAAGCATGTACAGGAGCAAGCTTTCCCTGAGGAGTTTAACTATCCCAAGAAGCAAGTAAAGAAGAGTAGCCGCCTGTTTAAACTTGATCCGTGCATTATTAATGGTCTTCTATGCGTCGGTGGACGGCTGCGTAACGCGACTATACCATTGGAAATAAAGAATCCGATCATTCTCCTGAAAGAATATCACGTGACCAAATTGATTATTGATCATTATCATGGAATTTGCGGCCACTCCGGCAGAGAGTACGTCTTGGCCCTAATCCAACAGAAGTATTGGATCACTAAAGGAAGTTCCGCCGTTAAAAGTGTCCTCGCAAGATGTGTCAGCTGCCGTCGTCGACAGCCCCCCCCCCCCCCCTCCCCTTTGTTATCAGAAGATGGCCGACTTACTAGAAAGTCGCGTTTTGCCCGACAAGCCACCGTTCACATCAGTCGGTGTAGACTATTTTGGGCCCTTCCAAGTACGTCGTGGGCGTAGCCTCGTGAAACGATACGGCGTAATCTTTACATGCCTAGCTATTGGGGCTGTTCAGTTAGAAGTGGCGCACTGTTTGGACACAGACTCGTTCCTGTAAGCCCTGCGAAGATTTATTGCCAGGAGAGGTTAAGTAAAGGAAATCTTCTCAGACAACGGGACCAACTTTACCAGCGGCGAGCGTGAGCTACGTGACGCTATTTCATATTGGAATCAGGAAAAGATCCAGAATTCGCTGTTACAGAAGAACATCAAGTGGCCCTTTAACCCTCCATATGGTTCTCACTTTGGAGGCATCTGGGAAAGATGCATTAGAACCGTTCGGAAGATCCTACAAGCCTTACTGCGAGAGCAAATTATTGATGACGAAAGATTGCTCACTCTGATGTGCGAGGCCGAAAGTATCATGAATGGTCAGCCCATCACTACTGTTTCCGGCGACGCAAATGATTTGGAGCCATTAACGCCAAACCATCTGCCTTTACCCAAATCAGAAAGCCCTTTGCCCCCTGGTCTATTTAAAAAGGAAGATTCGCTCTCGCGTCGTCGTTGGAAGCAAGTGCAATACCTTGCAGATGTGTTTTGGAGGAGGTGGAGCAGAGAATACCTGCCCCTTTTGTAGCTTAGACAAAAGTGGGCACGCCCTCAGAGGAATTTGGCAGTTGGAGATGTTGTTCTGGTCGAGACCGAAACTTCCCATCGCAATTCATGGCCATTAGGAAGAATTGTTGAGACCTACCCATAAAAGAGAGGCTTTGTTCGCCAAGCGAAAGTTGCACCAAGTCAGCTGTTTATGAGAGGCCTGTTGACAAGCTCTGCCTTCTGGTTGAAGGAGAAAGTTCAAGCAGAAAGAATACGGACACTAAGATCTAAGAGACATTTATTTATTTAATGCGTGGTTCAATTTTACCTGTTACCATCCCCCTCCCGGGCAACCCCGGGGACAAGTCCAGCCCTTCGGTCCCGGGGGTGGGGAATTGTTTGAAGCCGTCTTGTCCCGGGGGGAGGGGGGCGGGGCAAATCGAAAGTAACTTCTTGTTGTTCTTGTGAAGTATGTCACATCCCGGTTGACGCCGGACCGCATGGAGAAGACTGCCTATTTCCAGGGAGAATCTCTAGAATTTGTAGCAGACTGGTTAGAGAAGAATAATCTCTCAAAATTAAAATCTCTATTCGAAGGTACTTTTATTTTAAATTGTTAAACGAATGTGCGTTTGATGCGTACTCGAATGGATGGTGTTCGTCACAAACAAAAAAATATTTCTTCAGCGTATTTATGGATACTAAGACGACTTAAATAGACTCTATATGAAAACCGGGATGCACGGCTTTATATTAAACAGAGGTCTCAGTCCAGTGTCCATTCTTTTGAAACAAGCTAAGAAAAACTCCTTTAAAATGCTGCCATCAATTTGTTCACGGGCCTCTTGTGCGTATGTGCTATATTAGAATAAATCACGTGGCGAAGACCATTTCTTTACTCGCTAGCCGTATGCCAGTGCGGTTAGAGGTTTCTCTTCAGTTTTCTTTTTTCAAATACAGTGTTCATGTTTTTATTACATCATACATGTAGTGTCCTTCGTTCAACGAAACTCTAGAAAAGCGTTTAAGTTCTGGTCAAAACGTCTGGTTTTGCTATTGTACGGAAATCAATATCGTAATCTATGTTTTGTACACAAAACAACGTATTTGTGGTCGATGAGGAGTCCCGGGGGTGGGAAATTGTCTCTTTCTGCGTGCCCGGGGTTGGGGAATAGACCGCCAAGTGAAAACAAATTTGCAAATCCCCGGGGGTATGCCCGGGGGGGATGGTAACAGGTAGAATTGAACCATGCATAAGTAGGCTTCGTTTAGGTTGCCTAATTTGAGTATTACGCGACTAAGTTCTTTGCTCGTTTTTGAGTAGCTTTGCTTAAGTTTATGAGATTGTACTTAGCGTTTTCAATAATCATTAGGCGTTAGCTGGTGTTTAGATCCTAGTGCGAGTGTCTATTGTGAGTGAATCGCTTAGTGAGCTCTCACAAGTTTTCTTGGTCGTTATATATTTTTCACCGTTGATTCAACGAGCGCACATTGTGCAGTTTACCTGTTGTACAGAGTTTCTCTATTACGGTTTACAGCGCCATAACAATGTAAGTGCTAGTCCGTTCATTTGCTTGATTTCCCGTTTTATTTTCGTCGCTTTTCATGCAGTATCGTACATTTCGTAAGTTTTATTTACCTGTTTGTTATTTCAGTTTAAACCACATCTAACCTCAGTTCATCTCGGCCTTCACCGTGTAACATCAAGACCGATTGTTATTAAAGTTTGTTGCGTTTATTGTTTGCTGTTCAGACTGTAATGGAAGTCGCCTACGGCAGTTACAATTCTTCTTCTTCTTCTTCTTCTTCTTATTATTATTATTATTATTATTACTATTATTATTATTATTATTAAGTGGCGGAGTCAAGTCTTTGTTTATCACTGTAGGGTCTGTTTTTTCTTGGGATGATTTGCCGTTCTCTTTACGGCATTTGTACGTGGTCGGTGGATAACAATGGGAATGTTGCACCGCCCGATGCTCCCATCGGTAAGTCGAAAACAATCAGGAATGACTGGAAAAATAAGCTTAAATGCACACACTTCTTCGCACACGACCGTAAAAAATGTAGGTTGAATAGTTTCTTGAATAGACTGCGAGTAGTCGATGGCGATTGTGGGGAAATACATGCATGCACGAAATTTCGAAATTTCGAAATTTCGCGCACGCGCGTGTGTATTATCACCATCGCCAAAATTAGAGACTACTCGCAGTCTATTTCTTGAACCTCGTTGCCTAAAATTCAGTTATCTCGAAAACCTCGCTGTCCCAATCTGAATTCATCTCTTTATTCAGTTTGTCAGTCCTTTGCTATCAGCCATCTCTAAATCCCCGCCATCTCGAACTGTTTTGCGTTTCCCTAAGGAGTTCGAGTTCATCAAAGAGGAAAATACCGTTCCATTCGATACAAGGAAATTTCGGAAATGTGAACCAAACTCTCTCTTTTGCAGCTCAGCAGAGGCCTCCTACAGTTGCGCCTTAACTGCACGCTTGGAAAAAACTGCACAGAGGCTGGGAAGAGGGAAAAACTAAAGCGCATGTGAAGGAGAGAGGGCTACGCTGCAATCGAAATGCACCTGTCACTATTTTGGGTCTTTAATTATAGCCAATAACATTACAGCTTAACCAACCAATTACCATCAGTAACCAGAGACACAAAAATTATACCACCAACTGATGATACACTGATTATATAACTCCCTGACCCCGGGGGGGGGGGGTACTTCCTTATACACGTTATATTGGTATGTGCCGCCCGATAGGGTAGGGTTTTTGAGGTGCTCAGTCCTTAAATAGGGTATCCTTTTCGGTGTTTTTTGATATTGTGATCCTTAGATGTTCCTTAGATAGGGTCACTAAATTGCAGTATCCACCTCAACGCACAAAACGAAAAAGATATGGTCTGTTAAAACTGTACTACACGTTATAAAGTTTAACAAAGCGATTTTAAAAGGATGTTTATAGCTTGTGTTGGCACTCCTCACCACCTAGTTACAGAATTATGAGTTATCTTGTTTCCCTTAAATAGGGTGCCATTTCTTGGTTTTGGGCCTTTAAAAGGGTATCAATTCTCGATTTTCTACCCTTAAATAGGGTCAGGGTTTGAGAACCTTGGCGGCACACACCTATCCTAAATTGACGGGAGTACCCCCCCGGGTCCCTGACCTTCCAAGACTCCTGGGAATTCACTATTTTCATAGGAAACTATATGCCTCTTTGCAAACCATGCAGTTCCCAGTGCGATAGGGAACCTGTGTAATAGACGTCTAAGTCAATATGGAAGGCACAGCCTCAGGGGTGCATGTGAGGCTCAGTAAAGGGAGAGTGGACTTCTCCTTTTACCTCATGTAAGCCAACTTCACGCTGTATAGTTCAAACAACTGCTATGAGGTAAGTGGAGTCTCACTCAGGCCACAAGTAACCCACACTGCTTGTACACAATTTTTAACCCGGCTTTTGTAGCATGAAGCAACTAGGAGTATTCTAGCCACCCTACCCTGTCCACGACAGGATGATTGTCCATTCTACCCACCCTGTACTAGACAGCATGATTGTCCATCCCCCCCTTGTCCTAGACAGGATGATTGTCCATCCCCCCCTTGTCCTAGACAGGATGATTGTCCATTGGGTACATGGTACTGTACCAGACAGTCATTGGTCCACTTCCTGTACCCCTTACTTTAAGATCTGACCTTCTCTCAGTGACTCCAACCTCTTTGCTCTGGACAACTGGACCCCCCCCCCCCCTTTAGCTGCAGTCAGTGGAAATAGCTATTTTTCATCTGTTGCCACCTGTCTCCACCTTTTCTCCTGAGTTTACAACACTGTTTTGCAAGTCCTCCCCAATGAAACGAGAAAACCCACATAGGGACTACTATTTCATTTTTATTTAGTTCCTTTACAAGTATTTAGTCACATGACGATTTTATTCTGTAGCAAAAAAATGATTTTAAACAAAGAGACACTACAAGTTAGTAGTCTTTGGGCATGAGGGAGGGCATATGATCACATAACAGAAGAGAGTTGAAAACAAATCAAAATGAACGTCTTTACTCTCTTTGTATGAGGCGTTTAAAGTTTCAAGTCAAACAAGAGTGTTCATGTGCATGATTGCCTGTCTTTTGCTACACTGATAATTTATCAATCAATTAAATCATATCAAATTATAAAATTGTGTATTAGGCTATTACAACATAAAGATTTGTACCCTGCTAACAGAGGTTTTTCAACTTTTTGTCCTCTGTTTTGTCATTTATTCGCAGCTGTCTTTCGCGCTGAACGTTTCTTATCAGACAGCCACGAATAGATTACAAAACAAAGGACAAAAGATAAAGGGTAAAAGATTTGTAATGAGAAAGGAATCTTTAAAGTCTGGTGGCGTTTTTTTCTACTGAAATATTCAGACAGCTCCCCCCTGAATTCCAAATAAAATGTAAAAATCTCAACAAATTAAAGCACAGTGATTACCAGCCATGCAGCATACTAATAGATTGTTGTCTCAACAATATTGTAACTACAAGCAAACCAGTGTTAAGGGGGTTGCTTTGTTATACCCTACAAACCAAGGTTTGCAATATTTTTTCTTGGTGATGTGAAGCAACAGGTAAAAAATGTTGAGGGTAAGGCAAAGGTTTAGTTGCACATGTGTCAGGGTAATCCCATACAGCTGGAACTTGACCCCATTTCTGTAGCATTAAGAAACTTGGTGTACTACTAACCCCTGCATGGGATGCGAGTCAGTCACAGAGTTACCCCCCCCCCAAGCATTATGTCACTGGTATACATTCATATATTTTCCCTCCACATTTATATGTGTGGGTGTGGTGGTGTAGTGGTTAGTGCTGAAGGTCATTGGTTCAACACCCAGTCCCTGCCATTGTGTTGTTTCCTTAGACAAGATACTTTGCCCCACATTGCCTCTCTCCACCCAGGTGTATAAATGGGTACCCCTGACATACTGCTGGAGGGTAACCCTGCAATGCACTAGCATCCCGTTCAGGGGGGAGTAGCGATACTCTCAGTTGCTTCATGCTACGGAAACCGGGATAAGCTCTGGCCGTGTGGGCCTCCTTGGCCCGAGTGCGACTTTATCCTTTTTAGCCAATGACGTCACGTTAGTGACGTCATATGGCTACTGTCAGAGCCTAAAAATCAACGATATACGAGATACGTCTGTCTTACGGTTCGTGAGGCTGGGGGGATATTCTGTGAGACGATGGGTGAGGGTGTGCACCGGGACAATGAAACCCTTACCTTATCAGCGGCACATACCCTTACAGTTTATACTATGGGAGAACGCCCGGGCTTTGAAGTGTTTTGCATCGGCGAGTTTCGATCAACAGGAACTATTTAATTTTTTTTTTTTTTGCGATCAACAGGAACTATTTAATGTTACTTCGAATTCGCTGTTTTTGTATACTTTAGGTCTGGCAGGATTTTATTCGCGATGTAGTCCTGCGTTTACGTATACTTAGCCGTGGTACAAATGTTCACGGCAGCAAACGCATCAGAAATTATACACAAGACGCGCTCGTCAATTTGAGATCTAAGTGCGTGAATTCACGCACACGTTGTTTGTGTTTGTTTTCCTTTATTAATTTCCAAGCGGAATTATTAGTTTTCGTAGAAGAACATTTTGACTTCCGACCAGCTTGACGGCGTCGATTGTTTTTCGCTTTCTAGTGGAATTACAAAAGAACGATAAATAATGAGAATCCCCAGCTGAGAAGCAAGCGGTTTTTGCGTAAGGTTAATACAATTTGTTTATTCTTGAAAAAGCAAGCTGGATAAAAATATTTCGGTGCTGTGCTGTTTGAAGGCAAAGCAGAATATTTATCCGGCTACAAACACTACAACCAAAACGGGTTCAATAGATCAACTGTGACACTCTGTGTATATCAAATTTCAACCCGCTTATGCAAATTAGCTATTCCTAAAACTGAAAAACTTGAATGAAACTAGTATCAAAAATCCAAGTTACAGTGGTGATCAATTAATTAGAATAAAATCTTTACAAGGTACCAAACTTTACTTCGGGGTTATGTATAGTTCAAAGCGTATGTTGAACAAATTTGCATAGTTGACAGATAATGTAACGCAACGCTTAAAAGCATCTCGAACGGAACGCAAGTGACAAAGCATTCTAATAGAGACCTACTGAATTTTGCGTTTTTTTCACCGACGCCTATCAGGACTTGAATACATAAAAAATGCAAGCAACTGACGTGTTAGGATATGTTGTCTTTGAGGAAAAGGGAAACGAAGAGCTTTGCTTTATTTACTTCGCACACAAGTCTAATGTCACGGTATAGTTAACTGTCACGCAGTCACGCTGCTTCGTTGCCCTGTTTTATGATAAATGAATATTCCTTGCTCTGGCGAAGACTTGTCACATTAGCTGCAAGTTGTTGGGGAAGATGGAGGGGACCGCACAGTCCGCACTGCAGTGGTGTGAAACCCATAGGTTGTGTTCATAAATTTCACCATATTGCGGAACAAAACGTCATTGGCTCAGCACGCATTGCGTGCCTATGTTTAGCCAATGTCGTCACGTTAGTGACGTCATATGGCTACTGTCAGAGCCTAAAAATCAACGATATACGTGAGACGTCTGTCTTACGATTTGTGAGGCTGGGGGATATTCTGTGAGACGATGGGTGGGGTGTGCACCAGGAGACTGAAACTCTTACCTTATCAGCGGCACAAACCCATACAGCTTATACTATAGCAGTACGTCCCCCGGGCTTTGAAGTGTTTTGCATTGGCAAGTGTGGATCTACTTCGAATGCCTGTTTTGTGTACGTGAGGTCTGGCAGGATTTTATTCGCGTTGTAGTCCTGTGTTTAGTTAACTGAAGTACAAATTTCCACAGCAGCAAATACAAGACGGACTTGCCAATTTGAGATGTTGTATGAAAGAGACAGTATTTAAAGCCCAAGTTAATAACGATAGTGAAAAGACTAGTCAGAGTAAAACAGCATAAAATGTTTCGGGATTATCTCTCGGTAACAGCGAATCTAAAATTTGCAGTGTCATTTTTGAGTGCGTGTTATAAAACATGAACCCATTTAAAACTAAATCGGAAATTGCGCGGCTTGTTGCTAGCTATTCGTAAAACTGAAAAACTTGAATGAAACTAGTATTAAAATCCAAGTCACAGTGGTGATCAAGGAATTAGAGGATGGATGTTGTAAAATCTTTACAAGATACTAAACGTTATTTCGGGGTTATTCATAGCTCAAAGTGTAAAGCGTATGTTGAGCAAATTTGCATAGTTGACAGCTGTAATTTCAGTCTTGTAACGCAACACTTAAAACATCTCGAACCGACCGAAACAGTACCGAAAGATTAACAACAACAGATATGTGACAAAGCATTCTAATAGAGTCCTGTTGGATCTACTGAAAAGCGAGCTGAATTTGAACATTTTCGTACTGTTCGAAGGCAAAGCAAACGAAATTTGTTCGGCTGTAGGTTGAGACTCAAAATAAACACGTGCGCTAAAAATAACTTTGTACCGTGGGAAAGTTATGTAAACATACTTTGGTCGATTTGAAAATTATTATAGCTGACTTGATTACAGAGCAAACAACTTCAATCAACAGGGGAAATAAATATAGTTGCAAAACTATTTCAGTCGTGTTTATAAACGCTAGTTCAAACCGATTTCGAACGAAAATATTGTGGATACAAGAAACGCCGTTTGATGGCAGACTCCTGTTTTGACAATACAATGTACTAAGAACGTAAGTGGTTGACTGAAACGTCTGAAACCTTACAAATTAAACAAAGTAAAGCGAGTCGCGTGTCACGCAAATCACGCAGAGCGTCAAAACGGCACCCTTTAGAAAGTTGACCGTTTATGAGCACTGAAAAGTATTGGATATTCGCCGGTAGAAGTAAGAAATTAAAAGGTTCAACTGCAACTTGCATTTATTTCTGAAGTAAAATTGTTAACTTTCCACTGATCTTTGCCTAAATTATGTATGCAATATTTTTCGACGGTGAGTTTAAGTTTAAGTTTACTTGTTTTTGTCTCTGTTCTTTGAAGAACCGTGAAATAAAGAGCTTTCGTCGGTTTCTTTACTCCGCGTAGTCACGCTGCTCAATCATTACCAGGTTTTATAGTGGATAACAACAAGATCTTTTTGGTGGTGGTGGGGGGGGGGTTGGGACTGAGGGGTTAGGGGGGACTTACCGGAGATGTAAAGTCCCATAGGTTGTCAGGATAAATTTCACCATATTGTGAAAAAAAACGTCATTGGCTCTGCGCGCATTGCGCGCCTATGTTTTGCTTACGCATTTATAGCGGAGCCTGCGGGCAAATCCCGCCAGCGGAGCTCCATTGCTAAGGAAATATGGTAACCTATCAATCCGAGAAATTTTGGTTGTGACGAAATGGTCACGTGACCGTCCGTCCGTACGTCCGTACATCCGTCCGTCCGCACACTCTGTGGGAGGGGGAGGGGAGTCCCAAGACAACCCGACGGGGGCAGAGAATGCCATCTTTTCTTGGCGGGAAATCGCACGGTGCTTTAGGGCAACCGGCATTTTTCTTGGCGGGAAATCGCATGGCTTAACTTTAGCATTTAACGATTGCTCGAGTGCAATGAAGTTTTATACTCGACAAAAAAACATCTAATATATATAAATGGAAAGAAAAAGTTCAAAAGAATACTGGTAGAAGGCGAAAAGTTCAAGTTACGAAAGCTGCATTCAAAGGACTTCATCGCTTTGTTTTCTTCACGGCGGAGAGTTTGCCCTGTTCTGAAACACAGCCGCGTAAGTGAAGTTTTTAAAAGGTCTAAGGTACATGATTTCGAGTATTACGATGAAAGAAATTACGTTTTGAAATGTAAATTTGATTTCTGCCATTAGAAATGTGTTATTTACTTTTGACTTTAAAAAAATATTAGAAAACGCGCTCAGATTTGTGACAGATTCTTGAATATTTTGCCACGCTGAGCCGATTTCACTCGCGTGGACCGACCTACGATTTTGGAAGTGTAACGCGAATTGCATTTAAGTATAAACATAGGGGTTTTCGAATAAATGTTTTTCAAAAATGATTTCTCTGTCCATTATTTTGTGTTTGTTTATTCATAACAGTAGGTCTAAGCACAGCCGCAAGACAACTGCACAAGCTTTGCTTTCAATTTTCACCGTCCGGTCCATCTCTTTGTGCAACTGTCGATTTTCGTGTCCTAGAAGTTTTCAATAGTAATAATCTTTCAAGCGAAGCAGTTGTCGGTTTAAAGCTATTTTATCCGAAAAGCTTCCGAAAACAGTTTTGTGCGTTCCTCAAAGCGCCTAACTTTATATAGGCTTACTTCGCATCCGCAAATCTTATGCCGGCATAATAACAATTTAATTAAAGCGTGTTTGGCGTTTCTTTGTTTTGAATCTTGATTGTCTCTAGTTAGAGAACGAAATATAACAGTTATTTGAAAAACTATAAGCGAAGCAGTTGTCGGTTTAAACCTATTATGCCCGTAAAGCTTCCAAAAACAGTTCGGTGCATTTTTTAAAGCGCTCGAGTTTCAGACAATTTGCAGCCGCAAAACTTATGCAACAGAGTTAAGAATGTTTGGACGGTGTTTGTTCGTTTGTTTTCAATCTCGATGGTCTCAAGTTAGAGAACGAAATATAAGCGAAGCAGTTTTGAGTTTTTGAGTTTTATCCCGTAAGTAATGTGTGTTCCTCAAAGTGCTTGAATTTTTTCGCGGCTGCTAAAACCTACGCGATATTTCTTCGATAAGTTTATTACAAGTGCTTCGAAGCTCCCCAGATCCTTTATTTCGGGTAATCCCAGTAAAATGCCGGTGACCAGACTAATATTTTTATTTAGTGGCAGTTCATGTTATTTGTTAACATCCGAACGCGATGAAGATAACCCATTTAAACAGTCGAATAATTTTTATTTTGTTTTCGTAAATGAGCGCCGCTTCAAGTTCATTCAAGCGAACAGCCAATAAACCAAGGAGATTTGACAAGCCTTCACAGTTAATGACAGGATATGGAAACATTGCAAACACCAAGCTAGACGGCTCGTGAGTAAAATAATCAAGCTGTGCTCAGCCTCTAAAACGACCTTTCGAGCTTGGTTTTACAGAACAGATCCCCAAAATATTGAAGGACAATTCGGAACACTTTCAGGCTTTTTGAGAAACACTTTTCGAAAGCGAACGAGCCCAAAAAAGCCCCGAAATGTATTTCAGACCGAAAAGTTTCAGGACTATTTTTGAGAAACGAACACCAGTTTATTCCTTCGCGGCTCCGCTTTTAGGCTTGGCTAAATCTATATATTACACCTTAGTGCAGAGAGACAATATGGAGTAAAGTTGTGTGTTACTACAATTGTCATGTGTTACTATTGCTTTAGTCATTCAAATGAAAGCTATACAGAGACAGTACAAAGTTTTCAGTGATGCAATTTGTTCATTATTCTTCTAGCACTGTTCATTCTTTGCTGGATTCTGGGTTCACCATTCGACCCATGAACAATATGGCACCTGATGCCTTATGACAAATCATAAACAGAAATGGGTGGTCAGCACAGAAGAATCCTGCTTGGAAAAAAGAACTTAGGCTTTTTCATAACCACTGCTGCAGCTGCTGCAGCTTCTGTACCTTTCTCATTAACTTCTACAAATGCCTTGTGAATTACATGGGACACATACAACCTCTCAGGACCCGCTGAGATACCTGAAAAATCAGCTTTGAACTCATCAAACATATCTGTTGCTCCCATTTTTGCCAGGATTTTGTTCAGAAGAAACTGCTGTGTCAGCTTAAATCTTGGCAGCGACACCTTTACTTTGTAAGGGCCTGACAAACATGCAAGAGCCTTTTGTAACTTATCATGTGTCAGACTTTCCTCTACCTTGGCCAGACCATAGGTGTCATGGGGTAGTAGAATAACCATGGATAGACCCTCCCCTTGGTAGGGCATCTCAAGCACTTGACAGTCTAGCTCCCCGACATTTCCCGCATACTTGAAATTCGACGTTAAGTGCGTCATCTGCACCTTCATCTTCTCACTTTCGGAGACAAAGAACTGCTGGGGGCGTGTGCCCTTTTCTGCAAACTCAGTGTTCTCCTTATCAGGCTTAACCGGTAAAATTTACCGCTTGTAGCACCGCTTGTTACCGGTTAGATATACTATTGGATTGAATTGTGAAAGAATTTCTCGACATTTCTCCGTACGTTTCTACGTTTTATAAGATGTTAATCCTATCTTCTCATTGTTTCTCCGTATTTTAGTACGTTCCTAAGGTATTAGTCTTCTGGGCGTTTCTGTACGTTAGTACGTTCATCAGATGTTAGCCTTTTCTTCTCGACGTTTCTCTGTACGTTAAAATCAGTTCCAAAAATATTAGTGTTATCTTTTCGCCGTTTTCGGAAGGTGTTGTTAGTTTTATCTCCTTGACATTTCTCTGTAAGTTAGCACCTTCGTACGGTATTAGTGTTATCTTCTCGACTTTTATCCGTAAGTTGGTATGTTCGTAAGTGCTGATATAGCATTATATTCTCCCCGGAGATCTTCGTTGGTGCCTTTCGTGAGGTGTTTACTTCTCTTCTTGGCGTTTCTCCGTACGTTAGTACATTCATAAGTTGTTCAGTGTTAAGCGTTTTCTTCTCGACGTTTATCTGTACGGTTTTTGAAACCTGTTTGAGCGGCTAGTTTCACGGGTAACATTCTGGCTTTTATGACGGCACTTCGACTTCGGGGTGGAAAAGGATTTTCAAACGGGCTGCTTTACCGGTCTGGAAAACTGGTTTACCTTTTGCCCTGAAAATTGGGGAGAACACTGAAACTGACATTGCCAAAATCCCTTGAAATAAATTGCATTTACCAGGGTCAGTCGAGTACTCCAATCAAACACTCCCCCGGGAATCAGATTCTTAATTTTCTGCTTGGTTTTCTCTTCCACCCAGTCATTCACCTCTTTCCTTGCACCCTCAGCATCTTTCTGGTAATCAACCAAGGCTATCTCAGCGTCGTAGAACTTTTTTGTTGCCTCGACGAACTCTTGTACCGCGCTTAAGTTGTTTTGTACAAAGAGTCGATTTGCGGCCAGGGGTTCGTTGCCTGCTGCGTTTGATTCTTGCAGATCATTGAGGAATTGTTTTTCTTCAGAGTGGAGTTGATCTTGAGGCCTCGCTTCCCAATGCAGAGCTTTAGCCATCTGCTCAGCTGTGTTGCCTTTTGCACCCATGAAAGTCATAGCAAGTGCAATACTCAAACTGCTCAGGGAATAAAACAGGTTTTGGCCCGCGAATTGACCGTCAATTCTGAGAGCTTGGTGGAGATCTACAGTAAATCTGTTGTATGCTTCGATAACAGCTTCCATTTTGGAGAACGTTTCGCTCATAAAGTGAACCAATTAAATTACTCCGCGTTCGATCTAGTGTTCGATGGTCACGCAAAGATTGCGTGATGATTTTGAAAACCTTCTGCTCCCGCTGCGCATTCTGGATATGACAAAAATTTGAAATTACAACTCAAGTGGCAACCGTGACTGGAATTATTTTCAATGGGTTGAACCCTTACGTTAGGGCTAGCGTTTAGCCCAGGCCCCGTACATAACATTAGCAGAAACATTAAACGCCGACGATAACTAAAAGCTTTTAAACAACGGTGAAGAGCAGCACACAATAATGCAGCATAAATCACGCAACAATAGTTTTATTAACAAAATTAAGACAAATATAAAACCTGACAAATTTATATCTTCAGATACAAAGACAAAAAGTCTGTTTTTTGGTCATTCAGCAGGACACGACCTTAATTTTGGCGCCTTTGAAGCGTGCGTGCTGACGTCTCCCATCACCTTCTTGCTCCTGGCGCTCATTTTCGTGGCTCCACAATTGTAAATATTATTTTATTGAGGCTCAATCCTCAGAGTTTTCTAAAAAGGTTAGGAGAATCAAGAGAAATTATCCCATATCTTCGTGGCATTAGAAAAGGTAAGTAAGTGGGATGCACCTACGCACAGGCTATGAAGTCCTTGACTGATGAAGAAAGTGAGAATTATACGTCAGGTTTGGAAGGAATCATCACTCGTATAGGATATGTCTGCTCCATCAACTTTTCTGGTGGATTCCATTGTTGGGTTATTATGATGAACAAAAATTTTTCTATTCTTGCTCCAAGGAAACTCGTCCTGCTGTATTCCTCCCCATCCTCTGGTCGGACAAGCTCCAGAAACCTATAAAGAAATCGATTACTCAACACACACAAAAAAGCAACGTAGGATAAATTATTAGTTTTAGTCCCTTTTCGACAGATGTCTTTTTATAGCCCTCCTGCCCCTTATTAGAGTTTCCTATGGATTTACGCGCCCCATCTCCACCCCATTCCTGTATGGAAGGTGTTCACCTTGGGAGGTTTCTTTTTTGAGAAGGGGCCTTCACACCCCGTATGGGGGAGGTGTCCCCTTATGGGAGGTGTCCCCTTGTGAAAAACGACCAACCGCTTTTTAAGAATTGTTTTTCCTCGCGGAGGAGAGTGACTTACGTAAAGTAGGTTCCCCTACATAAGATGAACGTTTATTCGTTTGTCTCACGATGGAAACGCTTAGAGCTGTTGATCGCGACGTTTCGACTGCAATACTGCTAGTCTCATGACATAGGTTTCCCTATTATGGAAATACCGCTGTCCCCTGTCAGAAGTATGTAATGGAGATACCAGGGATGAGTTGCATAACACCTCACACAGCACGTAACTGCTAACGCCAGACGATAAAATAGTGACTTTGACTGGAGCGAACGTCTAAAGTTAGTAGTTACGACGGACGTAGTTTTATGCAACTCGCCCCAGTTCTTTCTCGATTTTCATTCCATACTGTTTACAATATGAAATCAACAGCTGTTTGTTAAACTGAAATGTAAAACTAATAAACATTGGTATGTAGTCAGCTAGGCGCGATTTCAAGCCGTTCAGTAAACTTACATTTATTCGCGGGATAGCAAAAAACCATGCTCACTGAATTGTTAGAAATCAAGCCTATTGCTGAACTTGCTTTCAAGTTGTCACTGACGTTGTACTAACTTGTTATCTTTCAAAAGCTCTTTAGACATCACTGACGCCATCAGTCCTTTTTGGACTTCATCAAACCTCATGGCAACGGTGTCAAACATGTCCACATCCATCATATCCAAAACTGCGGGCTTTCCGTACCTAAAAATGCAGTCGAATCTACTGTTAGCGGACACCTTTGGGGACCAAGCACATGTGTCCGCTTATCGGGAAGGGCTAATTTTCCTTTTACGCCCACTCCAAGATGGCGGACATTTGCGTTTTTCATTATCTTGAACAACCTATTACGTTTTCAGGTTCATAAAGCGTCAATCATTTAAAATTAAAAGCACTCTTTTACTGTTTGGCTTGAGGAATAGGTCGCAATTTATGTCACGATATACGCGTTGAAAACGGCCTAGCTCGAGAAACTGACACTTTGGCAGAGAAAATTTAGAGAAGCAGGGAATTGGTTTGAGTCCAGCCAATTTTTGAATTGTTTAAACAGTAGTTTTCTTTATCTCTGCTAAAAACGTTAATCGACCACCATCTTGAAGTGGGCGTAAAAGGAAAATTCGCCCGCGCAGGTGTCCGCTTACAAGAGGTTGAAGAAACGTCATAGAAAGAAGGCCGTCGAGTCAATATTTTCAGCTAGTGATAGTTTGAGATGACCACAATTGCGTTAATAACACAAACGAAAAATAAGAATAAATGTCGAAAAAACGGTTATGTTCAACAGAAGTACACTGAAGCTGTTCCCCAATACAAAAAAGTAAAGTTGTCCCGAAGAAACCCAATATTGAGGTGTAAAAATACATGTTGCTGCTTCGGAGGATTTCCTGGTCGTGTTACGATATCTCAAAATGTCAAAATCCTACACACAACTTGAATAATTCAATAAACTATAGATAGACACGTAATTGAACAAGAGTAACTGTTATCTCGGAACACTGAATAAATTTATTAACAAAAGCAGGATAAATGTTAAGAAAAAGTGAAAAAGGAAAGACGCTATGTGTATGATTTCTGGCTCCCCGATTTATAACAATAGCGTTTGAAAATTCTTCCTGGCCTTTAAAGTCAGTAAACCTGCTGACAGCTTCTATTGCCCGTTTAAGGGAGATCATTTTGCCACCTACGGACCTTGAAAGTGGTTTACAGTCCAGCCATTAAAATTATAGTAACCTTAAGGTATGTGCAATCATTATTAAACAAACCTCAAAGCCCCCAAAAGTGCCAAACGGATCACTTCAGGTTCCACGTGTTTAGGATTGAGTACATTTATGAAGTTTGTGTCACGGTAACGCAAGAAGGTGGAACTCTGGGGAGACGTATCAATCAGTAAAGGTCACCTGCAATAACGGTGACAAAAAATATCAAATAATGTTGAAATTTTGGGGGAAAAAAGTATGTTGATGCTCTAGCCGATGAGCTAAAGGGAAACTAGCAGCAAACTAAAGGGTCAGTTGACAAAAAAAGCAACCTCGTAAATTGTTAATTTCAGTAAAGAAACAAGAATAATACAATATCCGGCATGTCAAGAGCGTAGGACAAGGAAAAATCTCAATCCTCCACAGGAATCGAACCCATAACCTTCCATACACTGGCCTGGTGCTCTAACCATAACCTAACCGTAACCCTAACCCTAGCCTAACTCTAACCCTACCCTAGCTCTAGGCCTAACCCTAACCTGACCCTAGCAGTAACCCTAACGTAGCCTAAACCTATTTTTTTCTAAGGGGGCGGCAAATTAATATGCCGCACACATCATGCATACTGCTATGATCAGCGGTTTACTTGAAAGCATCCAGTGCGATGATTTAAATAAAAATGCGGTAAGTTAACTGTCTAAATTTAGTACTGAGCGCAAGTAACATTTGCTATATCAGTGCT
The DNA here is from genome assembly GCA_964017195.1 of Siderastrea radians. Taxonomy (NCBI): domain Eukaryota; kingdom Metazoa; phylum Cnidaria; class Anthozoa; order Scleractinia; family Rhizangiidae; genus Siderastrea; species Siderastrea radians. Next base: position 38,280,255 of record OZ024897.1, on the reverse strand, counting down.
TTCAATTTTTTCGTGTCACAAAATAACCAAGACGCAGTAAAGTAAGTAACTTAGTTGTACCTTCCGTCAGCTGCAATTTTGCCGCCAACATCTCTAAACAGAACATCATCAAGGTCCCTTATCATCACCTTGATGCCTTTGAGATCAGCACCACCTTAGACACAAACATCATCAGTTAGTAAGGACCCAGCTAGCTACACTAAACCATTACCAATCATGTTAGCCTGAAAATTTGCCTCTCCAAAAATGGGCACATTTGGCCCGGTAAAGTAAATACCAAGTGCCGTAGTACCGTAGGGTTGTACAGTTTTAGTGTCATAGGATCGTAATGTTGTGTAACAGTGTTGTATGGTTGTACAATCGTAGAGTAGTGACAGTGTTATACACTCAGTCATACTGTTAAACAGCCATAGTGTTGTACAGCCGTAGTTGTTGTATGTGATGGCGAACTTAAGTATGTTTCTTACTATCCCCTAACATCAACGGATTAGTTGTATCAGTGGCAATTATTACAATGAACGAATAAAGATTAAAGCCGTAGTGTTTTACAGGGTGTGTTTTTCAGCTGTATTGTTATAACGTCACAGCGTTGTACAGCCGTAGTGTTGTTTAATACTGTTGTACAGCCGTAGTGTCCCATAGTCGTAGTGTTTACAGACGTAGTGACCTAGAGGCGTAAGTGTTGTACAGTCGCAGTGTCCTAGAGTCGTAGTGCCATACAGTTGAAGTGTTGGACAATCCTGTTGAAGTTGTAGAACTCTTTTAATGCAGATCAATATTGTCTGGTCAATATTTGATCTCTCATTTTATTAATTTATTTAATTATTTTTATCGTGGCATCCCTGTTAAATAGCTCGTGCAGTTTTTCTTTAAACTAAACCATGTAACTAAGCGTATGTTTCCACGTTAAATCAACTGTTGTCGTTGTTGTTGTTGTTGCCGTTGTTGTTGTTATCAATCGATGGCTGAATTGAGGCATACCCCCAGGGAACAGTTAACATAACAGGCGAAAGGGTCAGATAAAACGATAAAAATAAGAAAAGAAGAGGGAGACGGGCATATTAACAATCGAAAGAAAAGTAAAGAAAGAGCAGAAACAAACGAAAAGGCTCAAATCAAAGGATTCAGGAAACTGAAAGAGGACACTGTCACGGAACTCATGTTTTGAATTACAGCACGGCGAGAAAGCAAGATGATTATAACAAACGAGTATATTGAGATGTAGAAAGGCTATCACAGCAACACACAGTGTTGAGTACAAAGAAATGAAATGTCTTCTTAAGGTCTTTAATTAAGTATCCAAAAAATAGGTAATGTAAAGTCTTAGAGCACTGCACTTAATGCAACGTTTTTAACTACATCCAAAACGCGCGACATTTGAGTTTAGGGTCGGGAAAAGTTGAAAAGTTAAAAAAAGTATTTGTGTAGCGTTAAATGATGTAATCGCCGTCTATCTTGACTATTAGGGAGCTTAAGCAACCACGAGGACAACGGCAACAAAAACGTCACTTCAAAATAAAAAAAAATGTTATTATTTGAGCTACTTTGTGATTATTTCAACTTGTTCAACTTGTCCAAACTCACCGAATTAGTAAGGAACTTGTATTGGTAGGGACTGCTTTCAAGTTGAGAAAGAGAAACACAAACATCACTGTCGCGCGCTCATGTTCTCCGTTAAACTTTGAATTTGGTCATTTCACGTCGTTTTGGTCCTTACCCAACTACGACGGCGACAGCAAAGAGCATGTCGTTAAACAAAAGGCTTAATTAGCAGAACAATGGCTCCACACGTGCGTTATATATTCTGGTACTCACCGGCAGACTGTTCATCTGTTTTATTCTGCTCTCTCAGTTTCAGTTTAACCTGAAAATATTCGACACAATGATGACTGAATAATGATGAATTAAGGCCGCGGGTGAGAGACTAGATCATCAGTATTTATTTATTTAAAGCGTATGCACGAAGTGCGACGAATGATAGCCGCATTGCGCGAAATATTCATGAGTAAGCTCTGCAGTATAAAATCTTTGGTTTATACATTAATGATTGCTCGTGCGTTTAATCGTGTGGCAGGAAATATTGTGCATTTTAAGTACTGTTAAATAAAAATTTTCATAATAACAATAATAATAACAATTATAAATGCGTTGAGCGCTCGCTTGTTGTATCTGTACCGTTCTTTTCATTCTTTATCTGTTAGTTGAAACGTTAATTGCAACTTTTTAGAATTTTCCAGCAAAACAAAACGAAAATAAAATACTGTTTCTAGCTCTATCTCGAATATTTATCAACATCACCAATTTTGTGTCCAGTATTTGTCAACATCTGGGTCTTTCGTAAGTGGAACTCCGTGAAGTTTTTTCTGTGTACATGTATATATACACTGCTCCACAGACTGGAAAATAATAGAGTTTGATTTCGTCGTTCTTTTTGGTTTTAGTGTTTAATTCTACGTTTAAGCGGAAAAAATCCGCTTTGAAAATTTCGATAGTAAAATTCTCTTTCTATTTTGTGTGTGGTATAAATATTAATTGGTTCAGCACCAATGCTTTTCTCTTTCGTTTATTTTCGACGGAAAACACACGATTTTTTTAGATTGCATGCAACCTATTGTTTGTTTCTGGAGTGTTAACAATAGCTTCTTAATTTTTATATCCAAAATTTGCATAATAAAATATTCTTGGCTTAAACACTCGTGTTTCTTCGATAAGCCTTCGGAAGCCCTAAAACCACCAATTTCATGTCCAAGAATACAGCGCGGATATAAAACTTCCCGAACTGACACGGCAGACAGGTAAAATAGGTGTGTTGTAGGTTGCCACAACAGAAGCACTTTTTTAAAACAGGCTTTTTAAGAGAAGTTTTAAGTCTTCAAATTTAAACAAGGACGATTTTACTAATTTAAAGGCTTATAACTTTCAGTGGAACTTGAAATCACAAATCTGTTGTGACATAATAGAGGTTTTAACTGATCAATTAGTGGCAAAATCAAGAAGCGTTGTCTTCTCCACGAGGAGAAAACTTGGACACGGAGTCGCGTTTTACCAAATCTTAACTTTAGAAGCTCAAAGCATCGCAAAGAAACGCAATTTATCAAAGGAAAAACAATCTTGTCGCACTTCCAACATTCCTCAAGCCCTCTATTAAGTTTCAACGAAATCAGCTCCCAAACGATCAAGACCTTAAGTTTTTTAACGTAAGACCTCCACCAAAATTTTGCCTTATAAATCTATTCATGAGCAGCTTGTCACCCGCGGCCTTAAAGCCCGATTTATGATGAGTAAATCTTGCCCAACTTTTCCTTTTAAGTTTTCTCCCCTTTAAAGTTTTCTTTGCGTTTCTACCCCTCCCACTAGGTGTGCTGTGGCAATCTCCTCCCTCGTACGATCGATCACGTGACCTTAAATGGAAATCTCCCATGATTCCACTACAACACATCCTTAACTGCGTCAGTTCTAAGGAAAGGAGAATGCGGGATGTGGTGGATGAGAAGATGACTGTATCAAACAAGCTTCACCGAGAGAATCTTTAGGTTGGTAGTGTTAACTAGGGGATAAGCTGTCGTCGGTGATTAAAACTTTGATATCGAGAAAAACAACTGAATTGTCTGAAAATTCCCGAGTGCATTAAGACCGAATGAAAAAAAATGACAGAAGTTAAAAATGGGTGCATGATGTGCATGATGTGCAAGTTCAGGTTTAATGGCTGAAAAATTGCCTTTGTATGCACAAGGTTTGCAAAATAACTACCTGAGCCAGTGCTTCTTTTGAAGCCTCCGCTTTCTTCCGTGCAAGTTCCAGCACTACCTCGGCATCATGTACGGCCTGCGAATTTAAACAACGTCACAATATTTGTAACAATTATCCTAGCCTCCAAAGCGCAACCCACATGCCTTTAACTACTGGGTCAAACTAAAATAAACACCGGTAAAAGTAACCTTAAATTATACACAGTATGTGTTAAAGCCATGGGCTTGTAGGGCCGTGCAGATGAAATAAATATCTAGAAAGAAATAACAAATCTGACATAACAAGTAAAAATCCCAACTGGCCGAAGACAATCCAGTACAAGCATGTACAAGCATGACCGAGAAGGTGAACTTGAGTCTACCGAGAAACAACTCCAGCTAGTTGCCACAGCGGGATTTGAATACGGGGCGACCGAGTTGAATTCCAGCGCCCTTAAGCACTCGGCCGCGCTGCCTCCAAAACTTCCTCCCATTACAAGCCACAGATGTATGTCTTCATGCAATTGATAAAATATTCAATAAGTTTGGGTTCGTGTTAAACGGGAGCAACCAGGGATGGAATTCATTTGTCATATTTTTTCTTGTTTCTGTAATTGGTTGTGAGAACGTCCAGACCATAATGGCATCACAATTGAAAATTGTAAATTGATGATTATAGTGGTCAGCGCGCTTAGCTGTCCTCGGTACTGTCTTACGACAGACCAGCTATTTCACAGGCTTGCCACTCAAACAACTGAAACAAATATTTCAAATGAAACATAACATGTTTTAAGAAACCCAACTGGCGGGTGGCAAACCAGCTGGCTATTTACAAGCGCAGCCGAAGGATTTATAACTCGGGTCTGCCGTGAAACAAATCCACGAAGTGCTCAGAGTGGGATTCGAACCCGGGAGCTCTGTTTGCTACAACACACCTGTAAAGTAACATCTCGCTTGTCGGTCTTTCCTTCAGCCATACATTTATCATGCTCATGAATTCGTTTGTTTAATTCACAATGGGCTTTAGCCAGCTTTAAAGAGAAAAATATATATATCACTCAAATAACTTTCAAATGGCATATTGAAAAAAAAAAGAAACAGAAAACGTTAAATAATTGCAAAAATTAAGCTTAATAAAAAAATTACTGCCATTACAAATGATAACTTTCAACCCTTTTCACCAAATGCTCTAAATTTATCAGAAATTGTGACACTGAAAAGAACTAAAGAGACTCAGTGAACAAACTTGCTGTCCCATTGCCTCATACCAACTTTATGAAAAACAGTTTTAGCTATAGTGGTGGGTTGCTCAGGAATAGCTTACTCTCCAATCTCGACATTTGGATTCGCTCAACAACTTCCAAATTAAATTACTAAAAACAAGGCAAACTTGTCAAGCAGACTTTTCCATTATTGTGAATTTCTTGCATAATTTGTAATTTATTTTACGAAGTTAAATTTTTTATCGTTAGTTTGCTTTTTTGCAACTAATGAATATACCACACCATGACCTGACCGTATATATCTTATCTTGTTCAATAAAAATATTTACTGCACTTCCAAGTATTTTTTACCTCCTTCTGGTGAGCTTGATTCTCCTTTTCTGCTTTTTCTATTTCCTTTTCCAATCTAAAAATTAGAAATAAAAAATAACATAGCATCTTTTCTTTTAATACTCACAAAGGGGGACCTGAGTCGAGAAAAGCAGAGAAGTGTAACCAACACAACTACAAATTACTTAGCTTTATGGCTATGCATGGTTTAGCACCTAGCTATAAAAGTATTTTATATCTAAATATTTGGTCTTCGACTGGCACTACAGTGTAAATCTAATCGGTGGTCTGCCAACAGATCGGTGTTGAGTATTGCAAACAGCATCGCTAAAAGGACTGAAGGTACATATAATTATATCACACTTTGCATGTCAGGTGAGCTAAGTAATAAGCGGATTATTATTATTCCACTCTTGCGCCATTTTACCATATAAGGTCAAGACAACGCGCAAAATATGCCACGGTATTACACAGTAAAATTATGTATTGTACTGCAAAATCCAGGTTTCACAGGTTTTCTGGCCGAAGGACTGGAAAAACCAAATTTTGAAGTAATTTTTTTCAAATACTATGCAACTCGCAAAATATCCGCGCATATTATATGTTAAACCATCTAATAAGATGTATATATTTAACCAAACAAAACAGGTGGGGGAAGAACTTTGCATGTCTCGCACTCTTTACTACATGTCCCGTTGTTGCAGAAAGCATTGTTAGTTAGTTATTGCGTTTAAGTTTGGGTGTTTTTATCCGCTTTTGAATCTTTTTTATCACGTCATTTTAAAAGCACAAAATATGCAACACCAAGAAACTGCCCCTTTACTCCTTATGCACCCATATTTACATGGCACCTCCTAGACTGCCAAACAGTCGTATTTTTTGCATTGGTCCGTGGAAACGCGCGGTCTTGAAGCGAAAGGTCTGGAGCGAGCGTGAAATAGACGAGTGATTCTGGGGAGAGACGCTAAAAAATACGACTGTCCATGCATGTCTGTTAACCATTTTCCTCCACCAACGGCAAATTCCCATTGGCTGAGTTATGACAACCGTCATCAACTTTTCATCGCACCTCATCAGAAATGTTTCATGCTGTGTGAATTTCACTCATCTGGCCAAAGTACATTTCAGTATTCTGCAGTCAGAGACTGGGGTAAACACAGGCGCTAAGCAGGAAAACGATGGAGGTGAATTTGGATGTTGTCCCGAAAGAAAAATTGGGATTTGCACTTGAACCAGAGCAAAAAGATGCCGTTCGATCGCTTTTCAGAGAAAGAGATGTTTTTGCCGTGCTGCCAACAGGCTTTGACAAAAGCTTGATATATCCACTTTTTGTTTTGGCGAAAAGTAGTGAGACATCGAGCAGAACTTTGCCAAATGCGGCTTAGTTGGTCAAATGGCCAACTAGTATTACTTGCACTACCCAGATCTTGGTAGCACTTCTAATTGGTTGTGCCGCGAGGGAATTTTCTTTCAACCAATCAGAAGCACTACCAAGATCTGGGTAGTGCACATCATCAGTATGGAATTTCTGCATTCGTTACTCAGACGTCCTTTTGCGAGGGCTCAAGTGGTGACCTCGCGAAACGTCGGCTGTTTTCTCAGGCTAGCCACCAGGTAGCCACTACGATACTCGCTCTTCCTATCATTGCAAACTTCATATCACTGTTATGAACCGCTGACCGATTGCTTTCTGCCTCCCTTAGTTTCCTCTCCTCCTCTTGTCTGCTATTTCTCTCAGCTTCCAGTTTTTCCAGTAAAACATCTGTTTGTTTCATGTCCCATTCCTGAAAGACTTGCTCAACAGCTGGTATTGCTGCCACCTGAGGATCACAATTTCATGCAGTATAAATTAGGAAGTGTAGAAAATAAGATTATTGATTTGTTTACTGTGTGTTCTGACCTGCATTGCATTGGTTCCATCATCTGCTATTAGTCTGGGATCACCTCCATGCTCTAGAAGAGTCTAGCACAATGAAACAAAAATAGAGGGTGCATGTATTGAGCTCAGACGTGAGTATTATATGCAGTAAGCAAACTCACTCCATTCATTTACAATACACGTACAAAGGACCAGAAAGGAAAAAATTTTGACTCCATTACAGTGGAGGACTGGAATCCATCACCTTCCATGCACCATTCAGTTGCTACAACCCTTCGTTATAGTGACACTGGTGGTCAGTCTCGTAGTGTTTACTACGTTCACTAGGAGATGTGTCCTGAATGCTGCTAGGAAAGGGATGTTGATAAAGACAAAGATCACTAGTAAAATGAATTCAATTCACATTTAAGATTTAAGTTATTTTCATGTACGGGACTTCATGCCATGAAGTCTCGTGACCACGCGATGCTCACGTCACAATACGAACTTTAAGTTGATTTCATAAATGATAAGAGTTTTGTTTTGAGATTGCGTAACAACGGAATGTTTTCCATTGTTATCCTGATTATAGTTATCCTGAGTAAACATTACCTCTTTTTTGTATTAATATATTATATTGTAAAGTTTAACTCTTTTTTCCTTTTTCTATCTGGTAATAAAGCTTGTTGTTGCATGGAAGAGACTTGTGAGATTACTGTAAAGCTGTGATCCAAGATTAAAGCATTTAAAAGTCTACTCATATGTCTGTTTTGGCAAGACCTATTTCCAACACACAATGGAATGTTACAGATTTCTCAACAGGAGTTGCCCTGTGTCCTTCATGTGCTAAGATAAGTAGTGTCAAAACCATCATGATTCAGTCTATTATTACTGTCTACACAGCATACCTGTACGGCCTGCAGATGTCCTCCAAATGCTGCACGCCACAATGGTACTCGTTGATACCTTCCCCTGGAATTCACACTTGCCCCTCGTTGGATCAGCATTTTGATGGTGTCTGCATGTCCCCCTCCTGCCGCTTCTGATAAGGGGGTGTTGTTATTAGCATCCTCACAGTCCACAAGCGCCAGTTGGTGTCTAGTTATAAGGGACTGTCGTGCAGGCTCAAACAGGTCCAATCTCTTTGAGTCTTCTTCATATGTCTTTTAAGGAAAACAAGGTATTGAGGATGTCAGTAGTGACAGTTCCACAGTAAACTCAAGACTTCACATGCCCAGTCTTCAACTATAAGCATTCTTTCCAGGCTCAGAGAGATCTGATTGTCATCTCTTCAAAACTTCTCTGTATTACTGGTTTCACAGTAGGCTTAAGACTACTATAGTTCACCTTACCCGCCTTAAATTATAAGTATGGTAGGAATACCAATGTTATTTGTTTGTCTCATGATGGAGCCACTTTAAGGTGTTGGTCACAACATTTTGACCTCTCTACTGCTAGTCTTCACCAGGCAATGAGATTGATTGTTTACGAGTTGCTATATGTAGCATGTTGGCTCACTGTTATTGATACATTTCAACCTTCATAGATATTCTGACTAGAAGGTGTAAATGTTCCCTACTAAATATGTCAGGTCTACTTAAAATAATGTTATTGATCAGCTGCTGTGCTTCTAGATTTTAGGCATCCATGCTTCAGGAATTTCGAATCCACTATCTCTATTGATGTTACTAGTCTAATGAAGATGGCCTTTTTAACCCTAAAAGTGTACTAATGAGGGTCTTCCAATGCCCAGTTTCGCTGGTGTGCTCCAAAACTGCAGATGTTTGGGTGACAAAGGGCTAACATTCAAAACCTTGGCTTTTGAATATTCTCATGGTGGCCAATTCACCTTATCACCAAATTTTTGTGTTTCACTTCCCACCAATGCAGCCCGCAGTTTTGTTAGAATTAACCCTTATGCGTAATTATGACACATTTACATCAAACTGACCAAGATTGCTGACTTTGGGTTTCTGCATAAACGTAAAATTTACGTGTGTATTAAAAGCTTTAGAGTTCATCTTTTACCTCATCTAGCACAGCTAAAATTTCATCGTTATCACCATCAAAAGCAGCTTCTAGTATTCTGCTTTTTCTCTTTGCTTCTTCTTTTCTCTTTCTTCTCTCTTCCTCCTCCTTTTTTCGCTCTTTTTCAGCTTCTTCTCTTTCCATCTGCACCAACTTCAGCCATGCCTGCCATTGAAAACAAAAAATAACTAAAATTAATATTAATAATAAAACTAATAAAATATTATTTAATGGCGCTGTTCCACCTATTATAATTAAACAATGATAGCATGACGTAACGCAACCAGTGACCATGATACAGCAATACTAAAACAACAGTATGGCGTAATAGGGGGATGCAGCCCTGTGGCAGGTTATTCGTGACTTTGGGCTATGCGCACAGAGTAAAGCCTCACTTATTGCCACACACCGTGGGGGTTAGGACAAGAGTATTGGCAGAGCCTTTCTTATCTTCCCAGCACCCCAGGGGCTGGATCAGACAAGGTTAAGGCAAACGTATAAAATGGCAAGACACAAGCAATGCCAAAAGCTTGGGGAAAGTCACTATGCAGACTTAACGGAACCACAAGGAGTGACCCCAGTTCAATGAGAAAGCAACAAAATGACCCATCTCCAAAGGGAGGGAGGGTGGGTAAACTTAATTGTTACAAAATGTTGCTTTCATGCAAGACTGCCAAGGTAATGCTCTTGGATAATGTTCCATTGCTTATATAGCAAGACAGTGTCCAAGAGTTTGACCAATAGATAAAGTTGTACTACAGTGTATAAGCTAAGTAGACACAATGTAGTGAACTACTAGCGATGAATAGAGCTAACAAAATGAGAACCAGTATCAACAAGGCTACAATACATTAATTTCTAGACTACCAAAAACAAGGTATTGCTCACAATTTTGGACACATGTAATTCACATGAAATTCATTGGATAGAGAGCATTCATTTATGAAGGAAGTCTTCATTGCTTGCTACTTGAGGCAAAGCCTGCCTGTCCTACCACCCCTGTGGCATCACGTTCCTTTAACTGCGTTTTACTGCTTGGTAAAAGCTACATAAAAATAATTAATTTCAATGTTATTAGCACAGAGTTAGTTGAGAACAGTGTAAAAGAATGAATGTAACACCACAAATTGAAGAAGATGTAGCTCTAAGAGTTCCACCTCTATCAAACTCAGTCCTGACTTTTCAGATGTAAACCCACTGAGGAGGACTTGAAAACCTGTCATTTGGATATTAACAAGTTTGGGCACCTGTTCATTAGTGTTACTCATTTTTCTATTATAATAAAGAACATTAAAATCAAGTTTTCTGTCAGATTTCAAATCGTGGGAATGCAAGACATCTGTAAAAACAACAACAATAAATTGAAGGGCCCGGTGGAAAAAGGGCGTAAGTGATGATTTGTGGTTAAGAATGAAATTCCTCCTATTCAGCTGAACATTGGCACACAGGCTGGTTTTCGTGTGAGGAACACTGTCGCACACTCATTTCTTGACCTGAGATCTAAAATTTGAGGAATTACAGTATTACTTTTGCGTGAAAAGTTTTGTTAAACTGAACTCGCTCAAGTGAAGCATGAATGATTTCTTTTGTTCTTTGCCTGAACTAAAAGGAATTCAACCTAGAATCCGCGGACCTGTTGTTTTCTTTGTGTCAGTTTTAAGCAAAAGTAATACGCTAATTCTTCAAATTGAAGCTCTCAGGTCAAGAAATAACTGCACAACAATGTTCCTTACAGGAAAACCAGCCTGTGTGCCAATGTTCAGCTAAATAGCACCAATTAAGATTTTCAACCTGCAATCATCACTTACACCCTTTTTCCACTGGGCCCTTCAATTAAAATAACCAACCTCCTTTTGAATTTTATCCATTAACTCTTCATATTCCTGTTTCTCTTTTCTTTTCTTCTCTAGTTCCTTTTTAGCAAGGTGTCGTCTGGTGTATTTCTGTATTATCACAGCAGATTCATCCTGCCTACTCCACTTCTTTCCTTTATCCTTCAGAAGTAAGGGTTTTGTGTCAATCAAAGCAGTACAGTTATGGTATGGTGAATGGAATGAAGGCCAAAAAGCAACTTACAGTCTTGAAAGGGTATTGAATCAGGTCACTTATTTGGCTTCTGCTCAAACTGCTCACAAATTTTGAAAGGTGCTCGATAACACTTGTTTGTACAAAATTATTGCAAGTGCTCTGATTCTTGTGAAAGGTCACTGGAATGCTCCCATGTCACTCAAAGCAGTCCCCATGTTTTGTGAGATGAATTCATAAACAGCCACCATCAAAACTGCTTGTGTAAGGAAGAGAATTGTAATTTAATTGATATTGAGAGGCACAAAACACAGTAAATGAAAACTACATGAAATTTAAGGACTGGACCAAATGTCCAGTATGACATAAGGACATCCCCATAAAATGTTTCATTTCCCAACGCCTTCCCTCCCGTGAAAGTGGGTTGGTCGAGGGTCAAGTTAGAGTTGTTACAAGACTTAAAAACACACAAAATAATAACTCTTCATGTACGTTTTGAGTGTAACACTTACTATTTTGCTGTTAGCAAAAATTTTCCCAAGTGCTCATTGTTCACCCACTGCTAAATGTAGCTTTTTTTCTTCAAAGTATGTCTTGAATGCTCATGATTACAGAAAAAAGCTGTACTTGCATGCTTGCAAAGACCACTCGAAACTCCTTTCTCAGACGCGAGAGGACTGAGCAGTAAGGGAACAATAGTCCACCCATTCAGTGTTTGAAATGTGGTTTTCATGCCATGTCATGAAACACTTCCCTAATAAACAGAGATGGTGATTATATAATAACCAGTCCATGGACCAATTCCCTGTCTGTAATTTTGTCATGGACTGGCTATTTTTATGCCTGAACTGTTACAATTATGTCATGTAAGTTTATAAAAATTCCTCTATTTGTTTCTGATTGGCCTACACAATGAGGTGGTGCTTGGCTTGGGTAAATTCTTACCAGCAACAGGAGGACAAGCAAGCTGGTCCTCAAAATTGTGATAGAGAAATGCAAACTGTCTGGAATTGCAACTTGACTTGCTTTGAAATTCAGACAGGTGACATACATACACAGTACGGCAAACTAGATTTATTGGTAAGCAACAAAATGAAAATTATCAGTTTCGTTTTTCAAAAGCACTGCAAATGCACTGTAATGATCAATAATAATAATATTATTGCTGACAGTCGCCCATAAGACACGAAAGAAATTCTTATACTTTGGTGATCTTATCACCTAAGAAAGAATGAAGTACACAAGTTTAAGGTACATGTTGCCATGGAAACATGCAGGTAATTTACCATAATTAACTGTCCATTGTCATCAAAGTTGATTTCCAGTCCGTACTGCGTAGGCTCAACGGTTTGTTTTGGTTTTTTGTTTTGAGAAACTACTTACGTCATGTACGACTTTATGAAATGTACCAATTTGTGATGTCTTACATAAAGTTAAATTACAATTTTTGTCTCCTGCCATCATGGATGTGAGCTTTATTCCCGATGAAATTGAAGAAAGAGACGTTGAGGTGGCCGTGCGGCCAGGACAAGATGACATCTTGGCGTGTACATGTACTAGGTTTTGTTTACGGGAAACAGGAAGAAATGCCTGCCCGTGTCATAGTGCCCAGCAGTTGCTATCGAGCACGAGGAACATGGTGTGTGTTGCAGGAAGATTCTTCTGAAAATGACGAGGTATTTAAGTCTACTTTAGTTTGCCAATGTGGAAAAATTTTTGTACAGCTCCAAACATGCACTCTATTTCATAAATTAGCTATCTTTTTTCCTTACATTCCATCATGTGAGGCTCACAAACAATTCGAGGCTGAGCCTGCGCAGTACGGACTGGAAATCAACTTTAATACTACAATAACTCACTCTAAGTACCTGTGCCTTCGCATTGTTTTCCTTTCCTTTAGCTTGTCCTTTAGTTCGAGATGTGCTGCCTTTCTTCACTGGAGCCCCCTTACCGCCACCAACTGGTTTGGCAGCTGTTGTGCCAGGCTTCTTTGCCCCTGGTTTAGCAGCAGTCCTGCCAGCTGCAGGCTTCTGCGTGGTGGTTTTAGGGGCCGCTTTGGTTGCAGGAGATGCCTTCTTTGGAGGCATTTCGGTTTAAATATTCCTTTTCGTCGATGTGGACGCAAACAATGCTCTATTCACATCTTTGCAACGACAACGACAACTTTGGCGCCTTGGCTGCCATGTTGGATGCTATCATTAGTTCCCAGTACTTTGCGGTCATGAGAGCCATTCTCATTCAGCTTCATTCCTACGCAAAATGTCGGACAGTTCTAGCAACGTCGTGATCGTAAATCCTTCGAGCATCGAAATAAACGAAAATTTAAACGGAAGTTTAACACCGAATGGAACTCATCACCTGGATGAAACGGATCTAGCTGCTTCTCGGCAGCCACCGCATCAGTATCATCAGATCGAGTCGCAAACAGTTCACATAATATGGGATCTTTTCGCCATTGCTTCAATCTTGACATTTGTCGCCGACACAACATCCGACATAGTGGTCTCTGTGCTGTACTTTGTCGATGGCTCTTATGTATGGTTCGCTTTGACTTTCGGATTTGTTATTCTATCCTCGATTGTAATGCAAGTTTTCTCTGCTAAGTGGTTTTACGAGGACAGCGAAAAGCACGACTGGCGCACGTATCTGTTGCATCTTTTTCAGTTGGGTCCGCTTTGGAGGTGAGACTGGCTTTTTATTTCTTCTCCAGATAGTAATAAGATTAGAATTTTCACTGACCAAAGGTACGTGTTAAGTTTCCAAGACTTTTCGTTTGTCAATCAACTCGATTTGGAACGACTTACGTACCGATAAGAATCAAAACGTCATGATATTTAATTACCCCCCCCCCCCCCCGGGAAGAGGGGGTGGTGGCTTTTATAGTTTTTAGTTATGGCTAATATCATCAAAACCTAAAAGAACGGCGCCGTCTTCGTCTGTGAGGCCAGTGGGGGTTATCTTGTGAGATATTGAGTGGGGGTGTGCCACCGGGACACACCGCAGCACATGCCCATACAGCTTATATGGGCGTGCGACCCCCGGGATTTGAAGTGATCTCGATCAACAGGAACTGTTTAATGTTACTTCGAATGCGCTGTTTTGTGTACTTCAGGTTTGGCAGGATTTTATTCACTTTGTAGTCCAGCATTTACTTAGCTGTGGCACAAATTAAACACCAGAAATTATACACAAGACGGACTCGCCAAGTTGAGATTTGGTATGAATAGAACGTTACGACTGCAGCGAATCAACTCAATCGACTTCCTGTTTTTCGTGAGTTTTTGTGTTCTGCTGCAAAGCAAAAACAGTTAAATCAGACGTAAACTGAAAAAGGTGTGAACTACGAAGGTGTGAATTGCTTTGAATGTGCTGTTTTGTGACTTGAGGTTTAATTTGAGTATATTTGCGCTGACTTAGCCGCGATACAAAATTCCCGAAAAAGCACATCAGAAATTATACGTAAGACGGACTCACAATATTTTGATTTCCAACCAGCTTGTATGAGTCGATTGGAATACGAGACAAATATTTACTGAGACTGGAAAGCGACCAGGGTTTGTAAGAGCGAGCTGAATTTGAACATTTTCATACTGTTGGAAGGCAAAGCAAATGAAATTTATTAGGCTGTAGGTTGAACCCAAAATAAACACGTGAGCTAAAAATAACTTTATACTGTGGGAAATTTACAAATGTAAACTCGCTTTGGTCAATTTGCGTAGCAAAAAAGACAAAAGACAAATACTAATAGCCAAACTGAAACGTTTGAAAGCCAACAAATCAAACAAAGCAAAGCGAGTCGTGTGTCATACAAATCACACAGAATGTCAAAAAACCCCATCAAAAGTTGACCGTCCTTGAGCTCTGAAAATGTAAATGGATATTCACTGGTAGAAGTAGGAAAATAAAAGGTTCAACTGAAACTTACATTTTATTTCTGAAGTAAAATTGTTAACTTTCCACTGATTTTTGCCTAAATTATGCATGCAATATTTTGGACGGTGAGTTGCTTTTGTTTATGTTGTTTTTGAAGAACAGTGAAACAGAGAGCTTTCTTTACTTCACCTGCAATTTTATGTCACGCTATAATTAACTGTCACGTAGTCACGTTGCTCAATCATTACCAGGTTTTATAGTGGATAACCGCAAGTTTATTTGGTGGGAGGAGGGGGGGGGGAACGCAGGTTGAGGGGTTAGGGTGGGACTTACAAGGGGTGTAAAAACCCATAGGTTGTCAGGATAAATTTCACTGTATTGTGAAACAAAACGTCATTGGCTCTGCGCGCATTGCGTGCCTATGTTTTATAATTTGGGGTTCCTCAAAGTCCCTCCACCTTCCGGAAGCAAACGAAGGTCTTCAAATCTCCCATTCCTTATGGCCTGGGCATAGATGTGTCACTCTGTTTTCTCATTGCATCAGGAAGAGAAGTTGTACATGTACATGCAATAGCAAGCAGTTATAGAGACATTAGTGTGCAGGCTTCATTCCAGCATTGCATTGGGTGATAACCATAAAACCATTCTCTGTGTAACTCTCTTATGTTTTAATTAGGTATTGGCGGGTCATCAAAGCTGGATGGCGCACTCGTCAGGAAAATTCCACTGATAGTGATTATGAGGCATACCTTGCGGAATGGAGAGACCTAAGCATGTTAAGACTGTTTGAATGCTTCTTAGAATCTGCACCTCAGCTGGTTCTTCAGCTTTTCATCATGGCTTACAACAGAAGGTTTGACATTGAGAGTGACCTGTTTACAGCCCTTGCTGCTGGCAGCTCACTAGTATCGCTTGCTTGGGCAATTGTAGCATATGCCAAAGCTCTGAGAGATTTAATGGGAGCAGGTGCCAACATGTCATGGATTGGCTTTTTTCTTCAGATTGTCTGGCGCATGTGTATGGTAGCGTCTCGCGTGGTAGCTTTGGTGCTATTTGCTTCTTACTACACCACTTGGTTGTTTGTTGCCATGGCAGCTCATTGGTTTGTGATGACAGGTTGGCTTGTGTGCCAGCAAACTCATTTTTGCGTCGATGAAAATGGAAGAAATCATTTATGTCGTGAGTATCTGTTTGACTCTGTGATTGGTTTTGTTTACATCTTTTGTTTCTTCAACATCAAAGATGGGATGACACGTATCCGAGCTATTCCTTACTATGTGATAATGCTGTGTGAGAATACAGTGTTTATTGTGATGTGGTATCCATTTAGGACCCTTTATGGTGACATTGAAGTTGCTGCACTTAGCATTGTGTGGGGAGGTTTTGCAATTGGACTCCTAAGCATGATTTCGTATTACCGCTTCTACCATCCAAGTCTTCCAGTGAAGGGAATTTGTGTTAAGAAAACACAACTGAACATGGAAGAGAACCAACGCATTACAATTTGCTGGTGCTGTTGTTGTGAAATTCAAACCAAATATGAAAGTGTTGAAGAAAATGAAGACAGATATTCATTTGCTGTCCGAGAAAGACCTTATTATGACCCTAGAAGAAATACACAGGCACGCGTGCAAGCACATGGAAGGTTTCCAATGGATGTAGATATTTTGCCCCGCATGAGATCTAGAGAAAGTGATGCACATGTAGCAGAAATTGCTACCCATCATCCAGCAAGTAATGGAATAATTCACAGCACCCAGTCCATGTACCGGAAATCTGAGTGGTTGTAAAGTTTGTTGTCTGTGGTGGCTTACTTTTTTGTCAAGTTGAATGTTCAGGTACACTGTATGTTCAAATTGGTCTTATCAGTGTATAAATAGATATGAATCACATTGTAAAATTTATGTTAATAGTTAGAGTTACCCTAATGCCTTTTATTTTCATGTGGCTTTTATGGACTGGTGTTATGTAAAAGCTTTTATCAGCTATATATGTGAGTGATCAAATATGAAAATTTTTCATGTTAAAACTGTGTCAGCCATTATTATGCAATTTTCCCAACTTCTAAATTCCACGAAAATAGGCCAGCATTGGAGTGGTTAGTCTATAATGAAGTTAGTCAGAGTTATTTTATTTACGGAAGTGAGCAGTGAGGTAATTATTTAATATTTATGGTAGAGTAATGGCAATCTGACAAGTCAAGGTTTTCAAAAACTCAAAAAGTAGCAGGTGGAAATAATTAATGAAAGTAGCCAGAGTACCCTCGCGGTGCCTCAGTGCAGCCATATTGGGGAGGGTACAAGAGGTGGTTTCCCCACTTGCTGAGGGAGGGTTGGGGCCTACCCTGGAAAATTTTTAAAATATGCATCCCCAAAAATGCATTCTAGGGCATTTTCAGGTCCAGAAATTGTTTTTTTTGGAAGGCACTGTACAGTTGATAGAAAATAAGCATTGTCTTCGAAACCGCAAATTCACATGCAGTGTTCTCCCTAGTTTTCAGGGTGACAGGTAAGTCAGTTTTTTAGACCGGTAAAGCAGCTCTGTTGAACTACTTTTCTACCATAACCCTGAAGTGGCAGTGTCGTGATGAGACCCGGAATGTTGCTGCACGACAATAGGCTCGAACACGTTTCGAGAACCCTACAAAACGCTTGACGTTTGCGATTCCTGTTACAAGGAACGTATTGATGTACAGATAAACGTCGAGAAGAAAAAGTTTAAAGCAACCTCAACAACGTGTGGAGAAACACCTAGAAGATAAGCCAAACTCCTTACAAAGGCTCTAACTAAGATCTTCAAGAAGATTCAATACTAACAGCAACTAACGAACAAACCTGAACAAACCAACATACAGATAAACGTCAAGAAGATAACACTATGCATGTACGAAGAAGTGTCAAAGAGATACAACTAACAACATCTCAATTACGAATACACTAACACATGGACAAACGTCGAGAAGATAACAATAATATTTTTCAAATGTTCTAACGTACGGAGAAATGAAAAGTCGAGAAGAAAAGACCAACACTGACGAACATACTATCGATCGCACGGAAAATGGCGAGAAGACTAATACCTTAGGAAGGTACTAACATATGGAGAAACGTTAAAAAGATAGTAACGACTAACATCTTACGATGGTAGAAACGTGCGGAGAAACGTTCAGGAGATTAGATTATTATCTAATGAACTTAGAAACGTCGAGATGATAACACTTTTCATAATTCAATCCAATAATAAATCTTTTCACAATCCAAAACTGTTGGATGTTTCTAATCCAGGCCTTAGTATGTGGTTCTAACCGGTAACAAGTGGTGCTACAAGCGGTAAATTTTACCGGTTACCGCCTGATAAGGAGAACACT
Source organism: Siderastrea radians (assembly GCA_964017195.1). Lineage (NCBI taxonomy): Eukaryota > Metazoa > Cnidaria > Anthozoa > Scleractinia > Rhizangiidae > Siderastrea > Siderastrea radians. The sequence continues at coordinate 38,261,823 of OZ024897.1, read as the reverse complement.
GCACATGTCACAAAAAAATATTATTTACAGGACTAGAATTTTATAAGTTGTGTCAGCTGCAATCACAATTGCACACATGAAATATAAATAATTCAGCAAATTTGTCATTAAACTTCTTAGTTATTTATTAGACAATAATTATGTGAAAACATTAAGTTTATTCATGAATTAATAATTATTATGAGACACCAAGGGAAGATCTGTTTACTCCTGATCCTTTCCCTTTCTAGCACATATTAGCCTAGGTGACAGGTATTGGCTTGTGTGAAATGTGGTATCTGAGGCATGTGTGAGTAGAGGAGTTTAAATACCCTTAAACTAAATCATGGGGAGGTCTTGTGACAACAAGGGAGTCTTTAAAACAGTGGTGTACTCTGTAGTGAAGTGGAGGTATAACTTAATGGTATGTAATGAAATTCCATGGGACTGTCTTTCTTAACCTCGCAGTTTGTTTATGGCTGTCCCAACCAATTGGACCAGGGAATTTGTAACTTTGAATTTGGTTTCAAGTTACAAAGATAAAACCACCTATGTTATTACTTACAGTTAGGCATAATTTTATCAGTTAACTTTCACACTGAATTAGGATCACTTCCTACTGATATTCTGAAAGTTAACTCAAACTCTTGAAAATTGAACTTAACACAAAATCAATATGAGCTCATGGATTTCTTGATGCTGAAATTCGAATTGTGAATTTTACCTCTGTGGCCCTCCAATTCAGTGACATTCAGATACTTGGCTCATGACTGCACACTGATCTTGGACTATAAACAGTTCCTCCATCTGCTCAGGTTTAGTCAAATTGAACTTAATACAAAGTCAACTTGACCTAATAGATTTCTCGAAGGCCTAAGAAATATTTACCGATAATTGTTTCACAGGTTTTTGCATATTCACAATTATATTTATTATGTAAATTGTATCTTTCTAGTGTAGGTCTGAAATAGATACTCATTTCAGTAAGTGTTCATTATTATTATTATTTTTTTAGGATTGAATGAATTGATGCATTTTTTAACGAATGAAATTAATAATTAATTTGATGAAAGAACCTTGAAAATCAGTGTAATCAGTTATGGTAGGTTTTGCCAGAATATTATTTACAAAGATTTTTGGGGGGGAATTTTGAAACAATGGAATTCTAATAATGTGACATAACACTAGATTTATTTTCACAGTTTTTATCAAATCACTCTTTGCTAACAAATGATACCAGTAATTAATATATATGTCAATTTAATAAAGTGCTAAGCTTATCAAATATGTCAGGGAAGCAGTCAGATTAAGTAAATTCAATTAATATTTTGGCTGTATTTTTCCAAAATTAATGACTTGGCCTCCATTATTTGGGGAATTTATGTTTTATTTGACTGTTTGATATGTTTTTGCTTTGTAACTTTTTTGTTTGTTATTTATATTTAGTATTTATTTTGTGTCAAATAGAAAAAAAAACACTTGTATAGTTTCCAATACATGTAGTTCTTACAATTAATGTCAGTCAAATTTCTTCTTGTCTTTGAGCATCCCTTCTCAAGGGATAGTCAAGCCAGATGAACACAGAAATGTGTCAATGTGACCCCTTAAAATATTCCTTGGAATGTTAATTGTGCTGTGACAAATCAGATTCAAGCTCCTGCCATTATTGATGGAAACCATTTTATTGCCATGCAGTTTCTTGCCATTACAAAATCTTGCATTATTCGTTACTGTCAACATTCTTAGAATATTTTGGTGTTCTGAGTTTAAGCAGTAGCACACCAGGTATGTGCTAAAAACAATAATTCAAACAATAATGCAAACCATCTGTAGAATAATTAGTGGTTAATGCTAATCACTGTAGTTGAGTGTTTTCTTAAACAGATTATGCATACATCAGTTTGATGCTAGGGATGAGACGTTGTCTTGGGGATGATTTCACGAGGAAGCATTCTTATTAACCAACTTGTTATTAAACAACAAGTTGCACTCGAGTTCACGACCACTGTAACAGACTCAGCAAGGCGATATGAGAATGCGCCCTGTTGCCTAGCAACATCTTTGTTGACAACTGTTAGCTGACTACGAGGATTCCTGTTTAAAATACTGTCGGTTCATTTGCAGATTTAGCTTGTACATAACAAAGTGATAGAGACTCTCAACACTAGTATTTATTTCAATTGTGACGAATCATATGAGGACCTTGAAACAATGAATTAAACTGAAATTGTTGAGAGAGGAATAGAATCTTTGACCTCATTGGCCCTCTGATTCAATTTACTTTCAGATACTTGGTTTGTGAAGGGACACCAGCCTTACCGAACACTCCCTCCTTCCGCTCAGGTTTAATCGAGCGAGGAGAACATGCGAATTCACGCGAAAGTCGGCTTCCACGTGGAAACAGAAGTCACAGAAGCCTATCCTGGAGTGAGTTGTATAAAACTCAACGTCCAGCGTAACGTTTTAACGTCAGACATTCACACCAGCCAAAGTAACCGTTTTAACGTCTGGCGTTAGCAGTTACGCCTGGCGTTAGGTTTTTATGCAATTCACCCCTGGAGACGTGACACGCGTGTACTTCATTGTAGCTCACCGCACGCGCGTCACATTTCCACGCGGCAGCCGACCTTCACGCGCGTCCACGTGTTCTTTTTGCTCGGGCAGAAGGAGAGATTTCTCGTATTCTACACTAATCTAGTAGTCTAAGGCGTGAGCGCAACGGACTTTTGACTTGAAGGCCTGTGGTTTTCTCTTCGTCTCTTCCATTGCGTTGTTTCTTTAGACCAAACATTGGTCCAACTTTCTCGTTCTGCACTTTGGTGTATAAATGGGTAGCGGCGACAGTCACAGAATCCTAACAAAATACTGGGGATACCCTGCGATGGTCTAGCATCCCATCATACATACATAAAGGGGGAATAGAAATTCTCCTGGTTACTTCATGTTTAAGCTGGTCGCGTGGACTGCTTTTGGCTGGCCAGAGTGAGACCTGACCTTTGTAAGTCGGTAAAGTATGATCGTCTGGGTTAGTGTAGTCTCGGTAAGGACTGTTTGTGGTAACGTTTCGACAACCTGAGCAGACAACCTCAGAGTCAAGTGAGTGGTAAATCGGCAGTAGAAGGTATAAGTCTGAATACCACGGACCTGATCAGTTGGTGCGACGGGTGCGTACGCACAGCACCCTCCCCTCCCCACCCCCCACGGGCCACGAATGTCCGTTTATTGAAGACTGGCGATTCAAAAGAAAGCAAGTCATTTCAAAAGCTAACTGTAGTAATTGTGTCCTGATTTGCTCAATGTTTAGTTTGAGGTATGAATGAAAATCAATTAAAATGAACCGTTTTCATTTTCTGTCCGCTATGTGATCGTAGCATTAAATTAAATTGCCGGAGGAATCTATATGTCCTTGTGAAGATTTGCTGCACAACTCCAGCCACCAGCTGCGAATGTCAAAGGAGCGCAAGTGCCCTAAGACGGCTGCACATGTACAACAGAGTTAGCATGGCTCAATGGAGTCGAGGCTGTCTTCGCTGGCCTTGATGCACATGCATGACGAGACAGACATTAATCTGGGCGAAGTAGTAGATTTGCTTGCCCAGAAGAGAAGGAGCCTTGCGCTTGGCACACTACTAAAAAATTAAGCCCAAAATCTATTTCGAACTAGAAATTTTAGGTAAGCATTGATTTTTTCACGTTTGACCTTGACTGTCTGATTCTGTATGTAACGGCCTTCAAAACGCACGAAATGCAGTCTCAGACAACGCAATTTTTCAAAATTTCCTTCATCAGACCCCCCTAGTATCTCGCGCCTCCGGCGCTCATCTGTAAGCGCCTTCAGCACTCACACGCTCAGAAAAACCTGCCTACGGGCCTGCTATGTAATTGGTTGTTATTGGCTGCGATTACTGTGAAAAGTGATGACTTCCTTTCATTTGATCCTTCTGTTGTCAATCAAATGGTCGTTGATCTATTTTTAGTATAATTATTCTGTCTTCAGTGTTGATGTCGTCAACGGAGTCGTTTGTGAGGTGCAGGTAGTACAAAGTTCCGATCATACTTCAAAGACTTATGGTGTGACTCCTGAGTTCAAACCACTTACAACTTCACCTTTGACAAGGATTAAGTCCATTGAACGCACCACGGGTACCTAATGTTTACTTTTTCCACCTCATTTCTAAGCGATAACTTGTCCATGGTGCCTCGGGTCTCCCTAATATTTTTTTTTCTCCTCCTTCCCAAGCGATAACTTGTCCATGGAACCGAATTCCTTTTTTTCTGTCAAACCACAGTGACTTGAGTCCACTGCCGCACCTTTTTTTTATGGACAACCACTATACCTCGCAATCTAGCGGGTTGCTACTCGAAGTTTTTTGTAACTGATGCACCCAAGCCTCCAAGTGAAAAATTACTGATGCAAGAATAACTTGAACAAATAGGAACAATTTTTGACCTGATCTTTTTGTAGATCAGGGTCAGCAATGAACTTAGTAAACCAAGTCTCACATGTTAAAGAAAATGCAAGGCCGATCAAACAGCCATAGAAAGTTTTGTAAATGGTTTGAACCCAGGAGTCATATTATACGTTGGTGAAGTATGATCGTCCAGGCGAGTGCAGTCCAGAGAAGGACTGTTTGTGATGAAATTGACTGATGTTTTGACAACTTGAGCGAAACCCCCCACCATCATCAGAGTCGTGTGATGATGACTTCCCTCACTTGACTTGATTTGACTTGACTCTGATGAAGACTTTCGCTCAGGTTGTCGAAACGTCACCCAATGTCATCACAAACAGTCCTTCTCAGGGCTACACTCACCCAGACGATCACACTTCCACCGACTGAGGTTGGAAGTTTTCTTTGAATCTTACCCAACATTTCCGTTACGACAGAAACAACCTTCAACACTCTCTGACTAGCTTTCCTAGCCCTGGTGAAGTTTAGTTACGACTAACAGAAATCATTGGGCAGGATGAAAAGAGGAGATACTTCCATGTTTGATCAGACGTTAAGTCCGCTGTCCAGCCATTTCATGAGTCCGCAAATACAGGAAGGAGCGCCATATAAATTTATACCAAGAAAAAAGAGAAAAAGGAAAAAATAGAAAACAGTTACGTGAGTCCTACTCTCGACCTTCAGGCTCGATCTTCCCCGTTCTATCAGATCGTTCTGTCAGCCTCTTTCCTTCCCGAGAACAGGGGAGTTTGAACGGGGATCACCTTTTCCCATCACGGCTAGAGAGCCTTAACCTCGTTATTTGCGCGCGTGACTATCTAGACTAGCCAAATAATCAACGGTTGCACAGGAGAGTAGCCGAAAGCAGTACGGACAAACTGTAAGCGGGAAAAGGGCAGGGCGGCAAACAGGGAAATTGGACACCTTTTTTCCCACCAATCTTATAAACTGATTGCGATTTTGAGACGGCAATGCCACATTATATTCACCAGGCTAGTTGGAAGAAAATAAATTCCGTATTGAGTGGAGTCGCGAAGCCGGACGGAGCCCTGTGATACGGAGAATATGTATATATGTTATTGAACTAGCGTGATGTCCGTATTTGGGAAAATATTGGTCGAGTTCCTTTTTTTGGAAGTTCATGGACCGAGCCAAAGGCTTCCAAAAAAAGAACAAGACCAATATTTTCCCAATACGGACCGAACAAGCTAGGTCAATAAAGGATTTATTATTATGTCTCCTTACAAATTTGCGAACAGCAAAGCGTATTTCTATTAGTAAGTGCGCGCTACAAAGACGAAAGAAGGGAAAAAACGATTTTCATAATGTCATTTTCGCAGAGGTTTTTGCCAAAATTATAGGCAAGAAAGCAAGAACAAGGTTTCGACTTAATACAAAACTGTTCTCTCTCCTAAAGTGTTTCCAAAACACGATTTAGTGAAATCTTTTCGTGAGCGGTCCATCTTAGCGGTCCGTTTAGGAAAATTCGGACCGCTCAGGGAACCAATCAGAAAGCTCCTTTTCAGCCCGGACCAGTTCAGCCATATAATAAAATAATTTTCTTCCAACGTCATCAGTATAACGTGGGGGGTATTGCCGTCTCAAAAATAAATCGCAAAATGTTAGTGGTGAATTCTTACAAGTCGTTAAGTTTTGTATGGGTAGGCAAATCTTTGTTTGGAAGAGAAATTAGCAAAATATGGACTTTCCTCCCCACAAATCAGTTCTTGACATAAATAATTTCGAAATAGTATCTCTATGTTGTTTTCTTGGGTTCCAGACGTCGACAAAACAGGTAAAATATTAACGCAAACTCGACAAGCTTTTTGTTGAAAACTTTTTCAAAAACATGATTGAGAATTAGCGTCAACCTCGTTCCCAGGGTCTCTCTTCTTCCCTGCCCCAGGAGAGAATTAACGCGCGCACAACAACACTACGACCACAGGCTTACCATCCTCTGTTTGTGTGGTGGGCTGTGCATTTATAATGGCTGTGTCGGTTTATCAAATTAGCAAAACTAAAGCCGAAATTTAAGAGTTTTAAAACTGAGGAAAATAAAAAAAAAACTCATAAAATTGCTGCCATGGTGTTTTGATTTGTGTTTCTGTGTTTATTTTGACGATTTAAGGCTCGCGAAAGCGATGTTTTCAAAATAACGGTCAGACTCGCTCAAAAGTAGAGAAAGAGAACAAGGCATGCAACTAGGTGACCCGCAAATTACACCACCCAGTTGAACATTTCGCTAAAAAAGTCGTATTTGCCCGATTCACTCACACAAAAAAATCTTAGCCCTCCAAAGAAGAGCCTTCGAACAAAATTTTGGCCAAATTTGGGTTAGATTCGATCGCGGATAGACCTTTAGAATCGAGCCTAGACTTTTGAATACGACCGTCAATTTGCTTTCTCCCTATGATCTGCAAGAAATCCGAACTCAAAGGAATTCGAAGAATGCATTTTTCCGTTAAAATTTGAATTCGCGGGCGACAAACTGCCGTCCCTGGCCTCCCCACGCGAAACTTTTAGTCCGTGGCAAAATCTTCTCTGTGGTCACCCAAGTGGCGAGTTTGACCGACAAAGGAACCCAGTTGAAAGACACGCGATTTTATAAATTCCCCCTGCACGTAGACTGAGGGTCGCTGGGTGCAAAAATTCAAAACAAAACAAAATGGAAGACGCGGACTCAGGCCAGCCTAAGGTCAAGAAGAAAAAGACCGAAAAGGGAAATGAAAAACGGTGGTGGTATGTTGAATTGTTTTTTCTTCTTTATCATATGTGTGTGTGCCATTTACCATTGGCAAACAACAGCAGCTATTAAGATCATGCGTAATCGTTTAGTTACGTTTAACTGGCTTGCATTTTTCCGTTTTCATGAAAGGTTAACACAGAATTATGAGTTAAAATCCGGAGAACAAATTTCCTCCGATGAGATTTTGGAGGTTAAACTAGCATTGAATTGAACATCATAAACCGAACATCAGCTTGAAACGCAGCTTCATTGATCAGCTCACCACAGCTCAGCCCACAAAATTTGCTGACTATCGCGTCTTTTTTCCCGCGAACTGAAGATATAGCAAGGAGACCTGTTGTCACGCACTGTTCCATAGAAAACGGCAAAGTGACATTTGGGTCTCCGAACTTTTCATCTAAACGGGCCCACATTTCTTCGATATCATCATCAACTGATTTAACCTGTGCTAGAGCTTCTTTGTCAAGACAAGTACGTAACGTGTACGGGGCTGTGAGCTTAGTAAGACCTGGCATTACTTGCGTTTGAAAATCTCGCTTAAACTGAGGGTACTCTCTTATATCGCCTTCAAAGTGCGGTCTTTTGATCTTCTCTAAATGTACATTATTGGCGGTTCCCGGTGAATTACTGTTGCATAGGGTTGTTTCGCTGAGTTTGCTTTCTTCCTTTTCACTGATTCGGGTTTCAAATATTTCAAATATTTGACTGTACAGAACCTGGACATTTGAAATCCATAGCAGTTCTTGTTCCATCATTTCCTTGCCTATTAACTCTAGATATTGTTCATTCCTTAACTTGCATTCAATAAATGCTTCTTCGAGTTGTGCGAGTACTTTCTTCATGAGAGAAGTTGCAGCATTCTCAGTTTCTAGAATGTGCGTCGCATTGCTAAATATAGCATCAAAAAGAGTGCGCGCGCCGGATCTCTTTATTAGAATGTTTTCTTTCAATTTTTCATTTTGCTCTCTTTGTTGATTTTCTAGTTCCTCGCGCTCACGTGTAGCGCGCGCGTTAGATTCATCAAATTGTATATTATCCATGTATTCATTTTTCAGATTTGTTGCATCTCTGTATAATGTTTGCAGCTCACTCATCCAATTTTCAGCTGCATCGAATTCTTCGTCGTTTAGAAACGATGTGAATTGCTCATGTTTACCTTCAAGGTCTTTCATAGCGTCTTCCAATTGATCATAGGCTTTCTCTATAGTTGCGATACTGTTTCTGTCTCGAACAGAGTTTAAGAAATCGCTTCTTTTTCTTGTGAATTTCCCTTTAGCTGAGCGTCTCGCTATCTTTGCTGCTTCTGCCATCTTGTTGCTGTCAGTGTTGCCGTCCCCAATGTGACTCGGTTTTCAACTTGACTTTTGATTGGCTTTCGAATGTTTCACTAGCCGCATTACCAAGGATTCAAATGTTACACTGTAAGGTTTCGTACATTTTCTTTATTCTGAGTTACTGTAAAATAACATATTTGCCGTTCTATGCTAGGCAATGATTCGTACATCTTGTCAGACTCCCAAATTTTGGTGAAACTTTTAAAATTGAGAGACAAGTTGGAAGAAAAATTGCTTTTTGTAACAGCGCCCTTAGGGTCTTTGACCAAAACAGCAAAGGTGATTAATGAACATTGAATTTTTTTTTTCAACGAAAACATTTGATTAAAACGAACTGCTGAAAAAGTAGGGGATCCATAACTCAACTTTTTGGATTTTGTCTGTGGCTAGGTTTAGGAAATAATACTGAAAGTAATCAATGGCATGGTAATGAATTGTTGAGTAGATTCCTGTTCAAAGTAGTAGAAGCTCGAAAATGTATTTTCATCTCACAGAATTCTTTACCCTGAAAAAATCAGTCTTCTTCCCCCACAAATGTAAGAATTCTAAGTACTTGAATTTTTGTGGTACCACCACCGTTTTCATTTCCCTTTTCGGTCTTTTTCTTCTTGACCTTAGGCTGGCCTGAGTCCGCGTCTTCCATTTTGTTTTGTTTTGAATTTTTGCGCCCAGCGACCCTCAGTCCACACACAGGGAAAATTTAAAAAATCGCGTGTCTTTCAACTGGGTTCCTTTGTCGGTCAAACTCGCCACTTGGGTGACCACAGAAAAGATTTTGTCACGGACCAAAAGTTTCGCGTAGGGAGGCCAGGGACGGCAGTTTGTCGCCCGCGAATTTAAATCTTAACGGAAAAATGCATTCTTCGAATTCCTTTGAGTTCGGATTTCTTGCAGATCATAGGGAGAAAGCAAATTGACGGTCGTATTCAAAAGTCTAGGCTCAATTCTAAAGGTCTATCCGCGATCGAATCTAACCCAAATTTGGCCAAAATTTTGTTCGAAGACTATTCTTTCGAGGGCTAAGATTTTTTTGTGTGAGTGAATCGGGCAAATACGACTTTTTTGGCGAAATGTTCAACTGGGTAGTGTAATTTGCGGGTCACCTAGTTGCATGCCTTGTTCTCTTTCTCTACTTTTGAGCGAGTCCGACCGTTATCTTGAAAACATCGCTTTCGCGAGCCTTAAATCGCCAAAATAAACACAGAAACACAAATCAAAACACCATGGCAGCAATTTTATGAGATTTTATTTCATTTTCCTCAGTTTTAAAACTCCTAAATTTCGGCTTTAGTTTTGCTAATTTGATAAACCGACACAGCCATTTTAAATGCACAGCCCACCACACAAACAGAGGATGGTAAGCCTGTGCTACGACAAAAAAACAAATTAAATGTAAAGAAGATCCTCGCAGTTCAAATATATGAATTTCATATATTCATAATTTCAAAAAACAAATTGTTAAAACAAATGCAAAAACGTTTTAATCCTCGTATAACCTTGGCTTTACCATAATGTGGATTCTACCTTTCAAACAACAATGTAATTTACAGTTCTGGCCGCTCTTTGAAGAGAACGTTTGAACTTTTTGTTTTGAGCGTGAGGAGCCTAACAAAAACGGCGCGAAATTGTAACCAATCACTGGCCATGGTTCACTTTTGAGACATCAATACGTACAAAAGTAATCAAAAGAAACTGAGAATCATGCTACACTCTCGGGTACTTGATCTCACGCAGCTTCAAACAGACAAAGTGGGAAACCGCTGACAGGAGGATTACTATACAAATGCATAATACAGATAATTAGTTCTATACTTTAATTCTACTCATCTGAACTATGTAGGAGTTGGAATAGTAAGTTACTCCAGCTCCTACCATATACAGTATTTATTTAGTGACACTTGAACCCGTAAACATGCACACCTGTTGGTTATATTGAAAAACCGCTGACCGATTTTGACTCTAGCCAAGAATCACCGTTAAAAAATTTTATCGCAAAAGCGCGTAGAGCGGTAATAATGGAGGGCGAAGAAGAAACAGCGAGGTTTTCTACAAACGGCAATGGTACTGCCCCAAATAAACTATCCCACGACGGAACGGAAGAACAGAACGGGGCAACAGCCCCGCAACAAGTGGACTTGAGAAATCCCTTCGAAGGACGTAGAACGCATTTCGCCGACGACTTGTGGACATTTGTGTCGGTTATAACATTTCTAGCGGACGTTTTGACGGATTTACTTGTAAGTGTTAGGTATTACAGGGAGAGTAATTTTTGGTGGTTCGGTCTTACGCTGAGTTTCTTGACTTTGGCTTCATTTGCCATGCAATTGTTCTCGGTAAAATGGCTTTTGGAAGATGGCAAAAGGCAGTCTTGTTTCACGTATGTTTTACATCTCCTTCAACTGGGACCCGTTTGGAGGTAAGCCTATAAGAAGCGTGTTTTGAATATTAAAATTGCAAGCCACGTTTCATTCACATTTATCACCTTCAATCATACAGGGTTTCGGGGGCAAGAGAAACTATCGATTTGTTTTCCTGATCCATTTCCTTGCATCGGAAACTAATTTTACATCTTGTCCGTTCTCGTTGTTAGAAAATATCCGGAATCACTTAAAGCGTTGTTCGCGCTTTCGGCTCGCTCTTAATTACAGGGAAAGCGATGATCAATATGCCAAGGCAATTAGTACATTCCTTACTACTCTAAGCCTTTACTTCGCAAAGGGACTTAATGACGAACTGACTTTAGAAATTGGACCGTGTCGAAGACTATAAGATATGTATCGTCTTTGGAGATCAATATTGTAACAGAAATGTGCTACGTCAAGATTACATCGCAAAACGTTGATGCGAAAATTTTTTGTCAATTTGCATTTTCCCCGAACGGATAAAAAAAGCCATTAATTTACACCCAGCATCTCGCTACAGTAATACGATTTTGGAAGCCATGTGAACTCTCGTAATCAAAACTGACTTAAATTAGCTTTTTCGCGTTAGCCGGACAATGTATGCTTATTTGTAGAAAAAGATTGGTTTTGTATAGCGTTGTTTGTCTAAGACAAACTTCACTGGAATTCAGTAAAACGTATTCCCCACACTCACGTTAAAAAGGGAGTGATTAAAAGATAACCTTGCTCGTTCAACAGATTTTTTAGTCGGTGCGTTTTCTTTCGCCTGCCAAACAAAAAATGCTCTCTTTATCCATAACTATAATAATTGATCGTTACGCACGGTTTGCTCGACTCATAGGTACCGTACAAAATTCATTAAAGCTGTTGTTTATTCACTTGGAACTTCACATCCAAGTGGAAATTATGAACATTTCTAGTGTTGCCTGCGTTCCCGCGACACGCTTATATTCTGAAGACCTGTTGGCACCACGCGGTAAATTATTCGAATTAGTGTCGTGGCGGATTGTAATGAACTCAGTTTGAGCTAGCAAAACTACACTAGTGTCTGACATCGACTTTAACAAACACTTTTCCTTTTTTCCCATCAATACAACGCAAACTACTTACGCTTAAACTAGACTGCTCATCGAAATGATCGCCTATTGCCCGCGACACGAAAGTATGTTTTATGGATCGTGTGCTTTGAAAAAGATTTCTTGATCTTGCTTATCACACACAAATATATCATTAGGCTTACTGCAGGAGGTCAACATGAATATTCAGAACTGCTGTTTTGTCCTTCTATCGCAGGAATATACACGCACGGTTTCAGTTTCTGTCGTTGCTATGAGCATGTTTCTTCGCTCGTTGGCAGTGTATAAATTAGTCAGTTGATTCAAGAATTAACTTGCATGGAAGTGATATACCAGAAAAAAAGGCTAAAAATGACTTGCTGTCAGTTGGTTTAAATGCAAATTTGCTTCTTTCTTGATTTGTTTTGACAGATTAATGTTAGTCTGGTTTCATGCGCACGGTACTCTAATTTTTTATTACTTTGTCATTTCATATTTTCCTGTTTATCTTTCTTTCATTGTTATTTTGCGCGTCGTTTTTCCCAAACACTAACCGCTACAATCATAAAGTTACTTATTTTCTATAACAATTTCGGTTCTGTTCATCTGCTCAACATCATTTATTTATAAGATTTCTTTAGTGCTGCCCAACAAACCTAAGGAACAAATCTTGAGGCGCCAGTTTACACAAAAATTCCGTCGGTCTCAGATAAAAACGTTTTGGGACCCCTTTCAAAGGAGTGGAAATTCGCTAAGAACGTGCTGTCGTACCAATGTGTTTTCCAACGTATTTTCCATTCTTTCTTCGGTTTTGCCTCTGACTGCGAGCCATTTTTATTAACAATGGTTATTGTTAAGTACAGCTTTTGTACTTGTTCGCTTGAGGAGCTAAGCCCTTTGTTCTTCATGTAAAGCTTTTTCTTTTGATAATTGCAGCCCTATTGATATATTGATCGAGAACGGAGTTAAAAACACTATTTGAAGCGATTAATTAAGGAAGCCAAGATAGTGATCTAAGAGACAACGTTGTTGCTCCTTCGAAAATGTGCTTATAGCTAGCCATTATTTTGTTTTCATTTATCAAAAAAATCCACTCTGGCGGTTGTTGACAATTGAATTTGCTGCCATGCTTGATAGCTCATTACACCCCACCGACAACTGAGCTATGATTTTCATAATAACCTGATCTATTACCTGAGTTGCTCATCAGACTGCAGCGTAAACCGCTTTTAAAAAACGCGAGTCCGTGGCGTAGTCACCGCGTTTCGAGAAAATACAAGGAGTTTAGGCTGCAACGCATTTAAAACACCAGGGGCGCGGAGGCAAATTAAAATGGTGTAACTAGCACACCTGCAATGCAAAATTCGTCATCGTGGAAGACGCCTTTACGACGCAGCAAACTTAGGTTTGAAGACTCGTGTTAGCCAATACAACATGACGTGTACATGTGGTAACAACATGGAGTTGGCAAAACAAGTTAACACATGGCAACTTGTATTTGTTAGAAAACGTCAGCGACATTTAAGGTGGCGCGCCTGGATTTTGTTGAGACCACACCACCGAACATTTGAACGCCTCGTTAGGGCGAGACACTTCACACAATTACTACACATTGAGCAAACTTTTCAAAAAGGTTAGTTAGGCCCGTTTCAAACGTCGTGCTACTGTCGTGCTAAAGTCGAATTTAATTCGATCAATCAGTCAGTTCGGCACGGCGGTAGCACGACTTTTGAAACAGGCCTTGGCTTGTCGTCGCCAATTTAACGTATTTCCATATGTCCTAAACTTTCCTAAACGACCTTGTGGTGACATTGAGTCACATGTAGGTCGCGTGTGGTCACATGTAGGTCTTTGTAACGTGCATTCCGACAATGGCTCATAAATATCCTGACCACAGACAGGAGAGAAAAACATGTTTACAGAAATCAGCTGAAATAATACGACTGATGCTTTATTTGCCCTTTATGCGTCCCGGGGACGCTGTAGCACAAGTTAAGAAATCCATCGACTTCAAACTAGTTTTAGAAGAACAGCTTCCGTAACAAAGACGTTACGGAAATACCTACATGTGGCCTACAAGGAACATCAGGTCTTTCAAAAGTTTATTTCTAGTTGTCGAGAAAATAGCCCAATTTCGATATATTAAAATTCAGTCTTAAACATTAGGCATCATTTCGAGGCTTGGGGAACTGAACCCATATAAATCCTTACATTATTCCCCTAAGCCTCGTAGTGATGTCTATTGTTTTAAGTTGAATTTTAATATATCGAAATTGGGCTATTGGAAATATTAAGATGCATGACGTCATTGGTGTGTTGCCATGGTAATGCCGATGTCATTCAAATCCATTTCTTGGAAATACAATGTGTCTTACAGTCAAGTATCAGCCGCTCAAATGTTAGGTGGTGTGGTTTTAAAAAATCCAACCGTTCCACCAGACGTTTGTCGTAAAAGACGTCGTATTTAAATATGGCGATCAATTAATCAATTGTTAAAGGAACTATGTCACGGCGTTTTCATTCATTTTTCTGATCTGACAAAATTATTTTCTCATTAACGGAAACCTCAAAATAATAGTTTCCTAGGTTAGAAAAATGCCAAAGAAGTAATAATTAACCAAAACTAAACAAGGAGGGTTACGACTGAGGGAGATTAAGACGGATTACGAATGACAAACTTGAAAAAACTTGCCAGCTTTTTCAAGTTGCGTTATCCGTGACGTAGCTCCTTTAATTTATCCACGTAACGTCTTTGCGCTGAAAAGCTCGTTCAAAATACGTACGTGCATCTAAAAAGAGTAAAAATTAAAAATCTATAAAAACTTAATTGTGAAAACTATAAAAGCTAGTTAACATAAAGTACAAAAATTCACATATATACAATAAATTTTAAAAACAAGGAAGAAGAGAAAAAATTTACACTTGCATTCACAACTCAAAAATTAAAATTTATAATTTTCTTTTTAATTCCAATGGCGATAATGTACATGTCAAGCAGAACGTTGTCGATTGACTGTAAAATGTTTGCCCTGGTTTCATGTCTGTTTTCGGGGCTCCGTAATTGTTAGCGTACAAAGCGCTCTAGGCAATCAACAAACGTGCTTAAATCTCAACCAGTGACGAGCAACACTAAAACCAACCAGAAATTGCCTCACGCACGTTTCCCTGCGCTTTACACCAGTTGTATGTAGCACAGGTTGGATGTTTTTGCCTTTGAGTTTTACGAATTTTAGTTTTAGATTTAGTTTTAATTTTAATCCTAAGTTTTTGATTTTTATTCTGGGAGGTTTTTAACTGTATTCTTATATATTTCTATTGCAAATTTTTTGGGTTTTAATTAATTTGATGTAAGGCGCATTTGATCATATCCTGTGTTAATTTGCGCCGAATAAGCATTAAATTATTATTATTATTATTTGAGTTCTGATTTGTTTATTGTGGTGTGCGTGTGCTAAGACTGATGCAAATTGAGATACTTTGTTTTTGTCTCTTAGACTTTTGAGCTACTCGTTGCTGTTTTATTTGTTTTGTAGGTACTGGAACGTCGTCAAAAGTGGTTGGAAGGCACGCAAAAAGAACGCGAGCATTCTGGAATTTGCCGCTTTCCTGGGCGAATGGCGCGACATAAGCATGCTAAGACTTCTCCAAGCCTTCTTGGAATCCGCACCTCAACTGGTCCTTCAGCTTTATATTTTGCAAAAACGGCTTCCCTTTGAGTGGAAAAATGACTGGCTCCCTGCCGTCGCTGCCGGGTGTTCGCTGATCTCTATGACCTGGGCCATTCTAGCGTACAGTAAATCTTTACGTGACTTTAGAAAACAAGGCTACAAACTTTCACTCGCGGGATTGTTCTTTCAGATACTATGGCGTATCTCCGTGGTGACATCACGTGTGGTTGCAATGGTTCTATTTGCGTCATACTTCCAAAAATGGCTTTTCGTAGCCGTGGGCGCGCATTGGCTTATAATGACTCTGTGGTTGATTTGTCAGCGGACTCGCTTCTGCACCGATGAAGACGGCAACGAGCATCCGTACCGCGAAAAATTGTTCTGTACCGTGATCGGGTTCATGTACATCTTTTGCTTTTTCAACACTAGAGAAGGCATGACTCGAAAACGTGTGGTGCTTTTTTACTCCATCATTTTAGTCGAAAATTCTCTGTTTATATCCATGTGGTATCCGCACAGAACATTTGAGGGAACAATGGCTTTCGCAGCGTTAGGGGTAGTGTGGGGAGGGTTGATGTTTGGTATAGTGTGCATGGTGGTGTACTACCGCTTCTACCATCCCAGTTTGCCTGTCCAAGGAATCTTACTGCAGAAGAGAACGTTTGATCTAGAAGGTCAGAGAACCCATACTTGGGTTTGCTGCTGTTGCTGTCGCATCAAAGAATCAAGGGAAGATACGATTGAAGAAAAAGGGTTGATAAGAAACGCGAACCACAGTGCAAACCATCAGGCATATCCAGTTCTTGAATTAGAAATTATCCCCCGCAGTGTATCGCGGGAGATTTTACAAGAAGCAACAGGGTCACATGACCGCATCTCGGGTTCAGGCTCTTCTGTCCTTATTCATAGCACACCCGCGCGCTCTCTGAGCATGTCCAGCTCACAGGCAAGGCATCCGCTGGTCACGAGTGAAGTTCCTAGGATCACCGTGACGGGCGCAACTCCGGAGGTGATGAGTCCAGTTTCAAACTCTTCCTTGGTTACATTGAATGATGTTGACATCGAAGCGCTAGATCAGGTGGTGCAGTGTTCGACAGGCAAGGATGAAGGTGCATTGGACAGCTTTAGCAAGAACGCTGTTACTGATGCAGAAGATAGACCACCAAATGGTCACGATGATCGAGAGAGTTTCCATACTCGACGGGGTTTACATTTTCCAAATGACGTGCACCCTACCTCACCAAAAAGTCCCACTTCACGTGAAATCATCGCCTGGTTTCACCCAGACCAGAACGCTTACGGAGAGGACTCTTTGGAAGAAGACGAAGAAAAACCGGCGAAAATCAATTACGGTTCATTGAGCTTTGGGCATCGGTATAGTCTTGTGTCTTCCGATTGCATCTCTCTCTCGTCCGATAGCTCACGAAGCTCACTAGACAGCATCGTGTTTGCCGATGAGGGTCGTGGGTGTCACGGTTCTAGAGTTCTCTTCAATAACACGCATTCCGGTCAATTAACGCCGAGGGCTGCGGACGAAGGAATTTTTTCTGATGAGCGCGATTCTCCAGCAAAAACCAACGTAAGCGCTTCTGACGAACCAGATAAAAATTCTGAGGCATCGACGCCACAGAAAACCAGAGTTAACGCCCAGTTTCCAGTTTTGGCTAAGTATGACAAGCAAGATACGTTTAAAGAAAAAGATTTGAGACAAACGCCAGAAAAATCGCGGGTGATTTCCCCGTCGAGTGAAGACGGCTACGCTTTGGTAGAGCTGTTAATGGACGCCCCGTCAACGCCATCTTCCAGCTTGAAAAGAAGGAACAGAGAAGCAGGAAATAGCACATCGTCTGAAGAGAAAGCGGGAGTCGATGATAAGGAACCAAGGTTTGCACGAGAGGGATCTGTGTCCGAACGAGAGGACGGACACGAAAGCGAGTCTACTGACGTAAGCAGCGACAGCAATCACAGAAGGATACGGCATCGCTCATGCGACCAGATAGAGACTACCGCGAATGATTCCCAGTCGTCCCCGGACGCGGATGAGACTAACAAAAGACACACGTTTGACTTTTCGCAATTGTCAAAGAGCCCACGATCACCCAGGCGACGAAGAAGAGACCGCCAGTATCGACGAGCCAAGAGAAAAGATTTTGACAACTTTGTGATCACCACCCTCAGGCCTGGAAAATATGGTTCTCTGCGGCGCTCGATAGACCGGATGGCAAAAATACAGGAAGATGTGGAAGAAACGTTTTTGCTTAAAACTGAGGCAGCGTTGAATGCGTGCATTCCTGAAGATGAGGATCTTTCCTCGCCGAATATTGTGACACCAACGAGTGATTTGCATGCGAAACTGGAAAGTGACGCTTCCGAAAAACAACAGTTGAATTCTAGTGCAGAGAGCTCAAACGCGCGTGTATTTGGACCCGCAGTCAACAGCGTATCTGCGCGAGAGAGCTATTTAAGGCGAAAACGCATGAAGAGATTTCTTTCGAAGGAGCTTGCCCCAGGCAGGTTCTCATCTGTTAGACTTTCCTGCGAGAGTTGTCCTTCGGATGAAAATTTCCAAGTTTTCCACGCAGACGGGGTGTTGGGAGGAAGACAGCACATGTCTGTAGACAGCTTGCCGAGTGGCCATTCAAACAGTAAACGTGATAGAATGAATGGCGGAACAGGGAGAAAGGAGTTCAGTGGAAAAACTACAAGTCTTCCTGATGTTATATATTCCGGCAACGGAGTTATAACTAACCACAAAAAGAACTCTCCAAATGCTATTCTCAAAAACAACGCAGAGAACAATACACACAACTATCCTGTTCTCAATAAAAGGCATACGTACGACTTTACCCACAGTTCCACGGCACATATGGAAATGAGGGAACGGCTGCTCGGCCAAGATGAAGAGAAGAAGTCAGTGGCGGATCGTCAGCAGCGCAGAACTCAATCTGAGGTTTTGATTGGCGCAGGAGGTTCTGGTGTGTACGTGTGACGTAGGATACTCTGAATGAAACGCAATCAAACGACCCAGGAAACTACTGAGATAATTTTTGTTGGATATAACTCTTTATCAGGCTATGACAGCTCTGTCCGTATACCTTCTAACAAGAAATTTTCTCCACAGCTTTGGAGAATGTCTAGAAACCTTCAAAAATGTAGCGACTTCATCTCCGCGAAATCACATCTTGACGAAAATTACATGTCGCGAAGATTTCTTGTATTTAAGTCAACTAAGGTACAGAGGCTTTCCAAAAAAGCGTTTCCAAAGTGTTGTCCGTCCACATGTACGCGTTTGCCTTCGTTTCCGCTCTCCACTTGAATCGTTTGAAAGTCATCGAAAACGCTACTTTATTGTGAATTGTTCCGAGGTTGTTACGTCAAAGTTTTCGTGAACCTCCGTTTTCGTTCGTGGCGTGGACGAAACGTGATAACCTACAACTAATTAGTTTTTGTCTGTTTTGCACTTTTCATTTAAGATGAGGATCTTTCCAGGAACAAAGATTGCAAGACAACAGAATTAGGGTTTCTTTTGTAACCCTTGCCAGTTCGTATAGTCACTTTTGTAGAAACTCTAGGGAGCCACCTTAGGTCCCCGTTTTCAAAAACCTCTACTATTGCAAGCGCTTTTCAGGATCTCCGTTTTCGGTAAGTTACGTGTGGACGAACAAAAGGTTTTTCGCCTTTTGAGAGTGATACAGAGAGCAGGTGACATGTTGACTATATTACAGCTTTGGAAATTGCTGTCGTCCGAAACGTTCATCCTGATGCATAACATGTAAATATGTAAAGTTTAGATTCGGAGGCTGAAAGTCTTGTAATTCCATTTTTCCGATATTACTCTACGTTCAGCTGCGCCTGTTAATAACATGCGAACTCTGAGCTTCAAGACACAACCAACGGTTAGGTTTTTTCACTACTGCCAATCATTGAAGCGGGTCAAGGTCGTGTGCTTCGCGTTATTGAAAGATGGATAGATGCTTTATTCACTTAAAACTTGCAGCCAAAGGCTGCAAAGAGAGAATGGATTATTCAGTCTAAAATAATAAAGTCTGAAAGGCACAATAATAACACACCTACTCTGGAGATCTCAAGTACCCGTTCAGTATTCGAGTGCTGCCAACAATCATAACGGACGGCTCAAGAAACAAGCAAAGTTTAGTTCAGTAGGTTCAAAAGCTGACATTTGTGCAATTTCGTTGTGGATTTTGATCCATTTTGATTCTTTGTTCGCTTGTTTGTTTGTTTCTTTTCGGTGTGTTGGTTGTCCTCGTAATTAAGAATCACGGCAGTGTGTAAACACGAGGACGCAAACGTTAGTTAGGTTATTAACTTCAGAGTTCGCTTGTTAACAAGCCCTGTTACAAGAGGCATTTAGCTGTCGTCAGAAACTTTGTAATAACATTAGAGGTATAACCTGTAAATATGTAAAGATTTTGAAACGGAGACTCAAATTCTTGGTAAAATTCCACTTTTTGATTGCCTAGATTAATTTATTATACACGTCACCTTAGCACCATATTGTAGTGTCTTTTATACTAGTTTTATAGCCTGCAAAATATAGTTTTACTTATATCACTTTAAATTGTCTAACGTTTGCTTCAAATTAAGACCTGTAAATTATGGTGCATAAGTATTTCCTTAGTGTGGAAATACCCGTGTAGCCGAGTTCAGCTTGCTTATTTTACTGGTCAGTCACACTTGACCAATTTACGTGTAGTATAAGTAACGCATTTTTTTTTTTCGTTCCTACCAGAACTTTTTTCTGGGGAACAACCGTGTACACGGAGCTTTTCTGATCAACAGTATGAAAGCGAAAGCTGAGAAAAAGAGATTAACAGACTAGTGTCCCTAGAGGGGTCTTGGTTCCAGGGCCCAAAACATAAAAGTTGTGGCTGCAGGGCCTATCGTAGTACACCAGTCCCTTAAGGCTTCGCAGATTCCCTTTTGGACACCTGACATAGTAAAGTGAGTACGAGATATTTTATTTTTTGTTGCTAAAAGTTTGGAGAAAGCTTATTTATTTGCAAATCTACTTCAACGTTTTCGTTGAACTGGTTCTTTATTTATTTGTTATTGAAAAAGGGGCTGGAAATATGAAAACTGTTAGGTGTGAACTGCTAAGGTCATTCGTTCACTTTTCTTATTTCTGCGTTCAAAAATTGTTAAAATAAACGCAAATGAAACGCTTTTCGTTTGTTTTTGTGATTTCTAATGTCATTCTTCCTTAATAGAGACCTTCAGATCAGATTACGGTCTAACGATACAAGTACGACCTTTCACATCTATTATTATTATTATTATTATTATTATTATTATTTCTACAATACAAAAACGCTCACATTACATAACAATGCGTAAACAGATAATGGGAAACTATTTACCATGCAACAAGTGTTTCATTCCGAACAGAACATATCTATAAACTTTTAATAATACACTGTTAACTGTAATAGTATGCTTACACTGGAACTTTACTTACAGAAATGAATTTACAGTTCACTTTTTTATGAAAAGACGACACAAACAACAACACAAAAACGTAACTATCGGTTAATTTTCAAATCTAGTGCGCATGCATTAGACTATCACCTATCACACGATGTCGCACCAGTTTTGCTCCAACAGCCTCATTCCCTACTGGTCAGCAGTACGGATATGAGAGGGCTTTGGGAATTTCAAAGTCGTACTCGAACTCAATCTCCTACTAGTCATCTAATCTGAAGGTTGGTAATAATTAACACATTGTGACATTATTAAACCAATAAAGGATCAGTAAACATGCGACGATGCCGTAACGGTACGTTGCTGTACTCTCAATTGGGAACAACTCGCCCCCAGAATCCTCAGTCTTCTTGGTCAGCGGGTGGTAGTCGAGACTCTTGCGTAATGAATTTTTTTTGATTGGCTGTTCACTGACTGTTCACTGTAACATAACTAAGAACCGTTAACCGCAGGACTCCTGCGGCATCAATTCCATTACCCCAGAGTCTCTCCCGGCGACCACCCGCTGACCAAGAAGCCTGAGAACTCTGGGTACGAGATTGAGAAGGGTACTTAAGCAGACATTTTTTGAGCCACGGACGTAGACCGGAAGCTGAATGCTCCCTTTGCTGGCCTGTCTTTCCTCCTCGCTGACGGCGGAAAGACTCTAGTTTTGGAACCTTGTCCCTTGCTGTTATGAACGTGGTGGCATCAAAATGCGTCAGCAGAAAAAAGTTAAACTTCCGCTTGGCGTCCGTGGGATAAGAACGTTTTTTTCTTAAGTTTCCAGCTAGCAATTCCTCTAGAACCTCCTTTTCACATCCTTTTGCAGTGGGTAAAAGGTCAATCGAGAATCGGAATCAAGGATTGCTTGTGAAGTTGTTTGATTTCAGTTCACAAATTTGGACACTACGTACTAAGGGCAAGACTATTTAGAGATTTGTCATGAAAGAGAGGGCAAGAGTGAGCGGGATTCTCTAAGTGACGGGAAGAAATAGGACAAAGGTCCCAACATTAAGCAATTATTGTACTAGGCTGAACACCGTCAGTAGCGTGCAGATAGTTATGTGCCAATTTTAAGGGCAGAGGTAATTAATTGATCACGGCTAGACACTGACAAGTTACTTTATTTGAGAAAACCGAGTTTAATAATTTTTTTTTATGATACAACTCATGAGTTTTCGGTCAAAAGCAAGAAAATTCGAGAGCTATTCAAATTATTCTTTCAAGGTTGCTTGCTCGTCTTCACTCTTGACGTGAAAAAAAAGAGTTCTTCGTACGCACCGTTTCTTTCATTCACTGCAGAGACACACTGAGAATAGGGGAAGGCTTTGGGGTGGTTCTCTTCGTACTTGTCAGGGCGTAGCCAGCGTGTGTTGTTTGAGGGGTCTACATCGGACAGCTTCGATCTGCGCTTCGGTGTTCCACAAGGCAGCTGCCTCGGTCCATTTCTGTTTGTACTCTATGCCTCCAAGCTCTTTGAGATTGTAGAAGTTCATCTGCCGGATGCACACTGTTTCGCTGGCGACACCCAACTATACTTGTCCTTTGATCCCAACAGTAGCACGGACCTAGTGAAATCGTTGGATGCCATGGAGCGATGCATTAGTGACTTACGTAAATGGATGTACCAGGACAAATTAAAGATCAATGATGATAAGACTGAATTTCTTGTTATTGGATCGAAACATCAGTTGCAGAAAATTGATAATTGTTCAGTTCGCGTTGGAACGATAGATATTAAGCCCGTTTCTGAAGTGCGTAATCTCGGGGCCTGGTTCGACTCACATTGTTCTATGTCGACCCGTATATCTAAGTCTTGTAGTGCTGCGTTTTTCTGGTTACACAATATCAAGAAAATTAGCCAATTTCTGCCTAGGGACAAATTAGAGATGGTGTTACATGCCTTTGTTACTAGTAGAATAGATTATTGTAATGGACTCCTCTATGGACTACCAGACCGTGAAATAGGGAAATTGCAGAGTTCAAAATGCTGCAGTCAGGCTGCTCACGTCATGTAAAAAGTATGATCACATTACGCCCGTCTTGCGCGAATTGCATTGGTTACCGGTAAAGTATCGAATTAATTTTAAAATTTTATTATTAACCTTCAAGGCTCTTCATGGGATTGCACCTTCTTATATTAGTGATCTAATTAAGGTGAAACATAATACGCACTATTCATTACGTTCCAATGAAGGTGTATGTTTAATGCATCCCAAAGGTAGGATGAAGAAGTCTTTTGGGGATAGATCATTCAGCGTGGCTGCGCCTACTCTATGGAATAATCTTCCTGCAAGCCTCCGCAGCATGTCAAGCATTTCAAGTTTCAAAAGCCAACTGAAGACACATTTGTTTAAACTAGCTTTTAACAGTTTTTAGACATACTCAATTTTATATATTTATTTTCTATTATTACCATTTATATATTTCTGTATTTTATATCTATTTGTATCTATTATTATTTCTATATTTGATTGTATATATTTATAAATTGTACATATTATGTAACTTAGATAGGTATTCATATTTTTATTAGTTAGATACTCTGTAATGCGCTCTTGATCATATTTATGTTAAATAGCGCAATATAAATTAATAAATTATTATTATTATTATTATACAAAAGCTAAATTTAGATTGGACGCTTGGAACTAACATTCCTAATTTCCAGAGCACCCAGACCATTCCTAGCAAACGCGTGACTATAACTACTGCCAGTAAGAACCAGCGAATCATAATGACAAAATAGTTCGTTCGTGGCTCGCGGTACAGCTATTCAGCTATTCAGGGAGTTGCTTTGTAAGCTGGACTCATTCGATGTGCTGAATTTGGTAACTCTCCGGGCTTCAAGATTTTTGTTGAACTAATACTATTACATACTAACCCCCTCTAAATAAAGCCCTTATTGAAAACTATTTATAGGGCTAAAATTATTAAAATACTTTAAAACAAAAACGAAAAACCGATCGAACCTTAATACTAAAACCTGTAACACACTACTGGCTTAATCTCCCATAAATGGACACACCTCTCTTACGGGGTAAACTTGAAGGGAGACACAAACTCTACATTTTTAACCTCCCATAAGTGGACACCTTTCCTAAGTGGAAACTCAGTCACGGTCCCAGACACACACAAACGCTACATTTTTTGCCTCCCATAAGCAGATATTTCTCCTAAACAGACTCTCAGTCATGTTTTCACATACAAACACATTTTGAACCTCCCATAATTGGGACACCTTTCCTAAGCGTTTACTCACTAAGTATGAAACGAGTTCGAAACGATAAGTTGCTGCACTCTCAGGAACTCCTGTAGAATCTCGTTTGCAGTCGGTCGTTGTTGAGGCTCAGTCGCATGACACCTTTTCATTGCTTCACGAAGCTGACTTTTTACAAAACTACTTCCTTTCACGTCACCCAGCAATCTTTCCACAATCCAGGGAAGCTTCCAGATGTCGATTTTTTCGTCGTAGGCTGGACGTAACTTGAACTTTAATGGTTCTGAGTTATTTTGCCCCCCTTGCCGTTCTATTTCCCTCTGCAGCGGAATTGACATATTCAGCCTTGCATCGCAGCCTCCATCGTCGGTTACTTCTCGTAAACTATCTAAATCGTTCACAATTAGGTAAAGTCACCCGTTATCAAGTATTGTGAAATCAATTTATGAGGTGTACCTCCATCACACTGAACACGAACTCCAATAGGACTGTTGTGTAGGTAGTCCATAATACTAACGAAATCCTCGTTTAGCTGAAATCTTGTTTGTATGTTGTTGTAGGGAGAGTGCATGGGTCGCTGAAGAAGCCGGTCTAGATATCTTGCCGAACCATGTTTGTAAAACATTGTGACAACCTTCAAGAAAAAGAACAACACCTGTTGATAGTTATCTTATTCAGTATCCTCACAGAATATGGTCGAAATCAGCCTAATCACCAGACTCTGGACGCGTTCACAAATTCCATCATCATCATCATCGTCATCATCATCTTCATCATCATCATCATCATCATCATCATCATCATCGTTATCAGCAGCATCATCATCATCATCATCATCATCAACACCATTATAAGCTTTAGTTTAAAATACTGTAAACACAGTATTCGAGCTTCACCATTTCTGTTACATTTCATTTTGGAATAATGTTGTCTTATGGCTCCAAACTTGCCAGGTTTTAACTAAAAACATGCCGTTACGAGCAGATACTTCCAATAAAGTTTGCTTTTTTAGTTGCTTAGTATCACATTTGGGTTTGTAAACAAAAGGAATGCTCTCCGATATTTTCTAGTTTTGTACGACTTCTGAAAAACATCCATGAAATAGAAAAAGGAAATAAAGCTACATAAAAAAAAATGGCAATTTTTTTGCTTCACTTTTAACTGGCAAAACAACCTGGAACCTCCCACAGCTGCAATTGCTATGTAAAGTGTTCACAAGTTTTTTTGGCCCAAAACCTTTAGACAAGATGCACTTCTGAGCACTACACTGTCGTAATAGTTGTAAAAACCTCTGGTAAACAATGGTTTTCTTTACACGCTATATAACTACATGTATTGTTCTTTTCCTGTGCTTGTAATTTTTTTTTGCGTTTAGTTTTTTCTTCTACATTAACTTATTTCTCGGAATTTTTTTGTTTTTTGTTTTTGTAAATAAATAATAAATTTTAAAAAAAGCTCTGTTACACAGGGGGGTGATAAAGTTTCTTATGCCATAGAAATTAGACATATATATTTGCTTAACAGAGCATTGTGTATGGTGACATAAGATCTGGTTTCTCTATAACAAAAAAACGTTTGCTACAGGTATCCAGAAAACGTAAAATGATCTTTTCCAGAATCAATTACAGTGTTATAAAGACGAAATAACAAAAACAAGTTACAGCAACAATATAAACAATGCATTATTATATCACTGGATGGTCAGAAGTAGAAAATCGCTCCATTCATCATGGCTCACCTGTAGTTTTTCAGGACACTTGCCGATGAGGTGAGTGACGAATTCCTTCTGAATTTGTTCCAGGATAGACATTCCATTTGCACAGTTTTCCCGCTTTCGAGCATTTGTCGCAGAACAATGAACACAACTTGGTTCCCTTTCCACTGCGACCGCCAAACGAGTTTAGTGACGCCGCCGGCCATACCCTTTATGGGATGAACTTGAAGAGCAATTTGCGAGCAATTTGCGAGCAATTCAACCAAGGCGTGCACTCACTCCAACCAGGAAAGCTAAACGTGCCATGAGGACACGGCACGCAGCCCTGCCGTGTGGCGAACATGTTTGATGAACACGCTGCGCGGGGTGGCACGGGTCTCAACATGTTCTGCGGAGCGCCGTCCCATTGCGTTCCACCACTTGTGTAAAACACGTAAATAATGAATATGAGCAAGGCGGTTGTAGAACAAAGCTGAATAGCTCTGCACAATCGCTTGAGCATGAACTGCATCTTTTGTATGAGGAAAACCATGGCCATCAACAACTGCTTTTAAACCCTAACAAAAAATACGTCTTGTCACAACTGTCGTATTTACTTTCTCGTTCTTACAGATCCCTTTTTGTGTTAACTTCTTCCTGCGCTTTGCAGACTTTCAAGAGAGATAGAAATGTGTTTAGTTCCATTTCAAAAATATTTTTGACAAAGGAGTTTGAGACAAGACGTTATCTTCGAACTTTTACAAAATAAAATGGCTTTTTTTACACATCCTAATGTAAGCTGTCTAGTAAGCATTAGCAAACCTAAAAAGCATTTGTGTTGCTTAACTTTCGATTCTGCTAAAATCCCCATCGGTAGCAAGGTTGGTGTGGTGGTCAGGGTATCTTTCTCCCAAAATAGTTGCCTGGGTTCAAATCCCGTTATTAGAAAGCCACCCCTGTGGCTCCTGAAAAATTGTAATTTGGAAATGGTAGTTTGTGATGGAAAGAAAACCAGAGAACCCGCGTACGTAGTAAGATTGAACTCAGCATGTACATATACGTACGAAGTAAGGTTGAACTCAACCCACTCAGAATTCACCTCCTCCGGGACTCGAATAGGGGCTCATTGGTTAATCATTAGTGTGAGGCGAGGCAGAAAGCCAACACTGCTTTCTCTTGTTTGGCTTTGATTAAATAAAATTTGCCAACTTTTCTCTCAGCGTCACTCAGCGTCACTCTGTTTATAACTTGAGAGACTCTGAGGGAAAGCTGACGCTACCCAAACCAAATACCAACTATTTGAAACGGAGCTTCTATTACAGCGGGACTATGTTATGGAATAACTTACCCAATTGCCTAAAAAATGCTGTATCTGTTAATAATTTTAAGCAAATTATTAAGAAGATAGCTGATATATCGGATTCCCACACGGCAATCCTGTAAAGTAGTTGTAATTAGTTTTAGTTATTTACTTAATTAAGCTTAATTAACTGATGATTTTCCGTGTTTAAATGAAGTTTTACTATTACTACTACTACTACTACTACGTTTTAGACTTTTGTCCGTCACAGCGAGGTATTTGTTAGGCAGGATGGCGGTTTGTGTGAGGAGAATTCAAAATGTAGCAGACCAAGGATAATCTATGCGGAATTATACTGTAATTAGTTCTGTGAGCTAAGAGCGCCAAGCAAGGTACTAGAATTCCATCTACTTTATTGGTTGCTAGCTAACTTCAAGAGACAGGGATGCATTTTCATTCGGGTTGCTAATCATGAGCTAGCAGAGACTGCCGCGTACACTCGCCTTTCGAGAACGAGAAGGCTTCCCAGGGTCTGCGGAAACTGGCAAAAATAGGTTAATTTAGCTCCCACGAAAAATGTTGTCTTAAGGCTCAACAGGGTTTGTAGCCGACAACATTCATCAGGGTTCGTAAACTAAGCCTAAAGAAGAGAAACGGCAGAAAACCTCAAATCTCAGAAGGATGGAATACCTCAAGGAAATAAATTGGGTGTTATCCCGTTCTCTGTTATGACGAACAGTTTACTATCTGATTGGCACCTGAAAATTATTTATATTCATGGAGTACGACTAGAATAAAATAGAATAAAATAGACTAGAATAAAATATTGGAGAAATACATACATATTAACAAATTTTTAATATAACCACTCAACAACAACAAGCTTTATTTGCATGACTACATAGAAGTTTGGTAGTATTGCAAAAGCTACTTAAATTTAATTACATATTATTTCATTAACTAAGATAATTAGTAAAGTAGAAAATAACATAACATAACAAAGAAAAAAATATTATATATAATATATGAAACAATTACTAACAATAATTGTTCATTTAACTGTTCGAAGTGGTGATCATTGTAACGAGATTGTCTCTCAATTCAAAGCATGCCGAGATAAATGAGATTAGCTTAATGTTTACAAAGTAGTCAGTGGAATTCATAAGATGTGATAATAGAGTTTCGCGTGGTAGTAGTCGTAGTAATGGAAGTTTGGATTCTATTTTAGAAAAGAATATGCCGCGTACCTGAGAATAAGCTGGGCAATCCAACAAAAAATGAGTTTCATCTTCAATTTTGTTGCAATTGCAGAAGTTGCATATTCTTTCATTACGAGGTATATTGTCGTATCTACCTGTTTCGATCCTAAGTTTGTGACAGCTTATTCTCAGTTTTACTAATGTTTTCCTTAAAGGGTCCTTCCTTGTTAAATCTAAGTAGGTAGAAGGGCTATAATTATTTTTAATAGTTTTATAAAAACTAAGTTTTTGCGAGTTTTGTAGGGTCTGATTCCAATGTGAAATATACTTCTGTTTCATGATATTAATATACTGTTTAATTTTACAATCATTTAATGAACTATAGTTAAAGTGATTAAAATTATAGTATTCATTTATTTTCATGACACTAGAGTAGAAACTATTTTTTCCGTTATCATAAAGATCAATCGATATTTTTAAGGCTTGTCTGACTATAGAGTTTTCATCCTTTTGGTGTAAGTAATTTAGATAACTTAGTATCTTCTTATTTATATCAATGATCAGAGGGAATTTACCAAGTTCGGCTCTGCATGCAATATTGGATGCCTTGTTATGTACTTCTAAGTATCGTTTACAAAACTGCAAGTGAGTTTTCTCAATTGGGGAAAGGTCCCACGACTTAAAGTCTGATTTCACAAAGGCACCCCAAACTTCACTGTTGTAGGTTAAGATTGGTAAGATTTTTGAGTCGAAAATTTTGCATGCTATTGAAGGTTTAAGTTTATTGAAATCTGTGTGCCGTCTTAGACTAAAGAAAGCATGAAGAGCTTTTTGTCGTAGATGTTCAAGTGAGAGTGTAAAATTTCCTGAAGAAGAGATGCGAGTCCCTAAATAGGTATAGTCTTGAACAATGTCTATTTTTTCACTGCCCACATGAAAAGCATAATCAGATCGTTTTTCACGTCGTTGAAAAATCATTATTTTTGTTTTCTTAGGGTTTATGCTTAGCATCCAGGAGTTGCAATATGAAGATAACTTGTTAAGACAATTTTGTAATCCTAGTTTTGATCGTGATAAAATAATTAAGTCGTCTGCATAAAAAAGGGAGTTGAGTTTGGTGCCATTTGGCAGTATAAACGGATCAGATAGAACATTGTTAAAAGAAAAAGCTAAATCGTTAACGTATAGGTTAAAGAGCAAAGGACTTAAAATACAGCCTTGGCGTACACCTCGTGCATACCGAAAAGGACGCGTTCTGTTATTTCCAATTTTTATAGAGGAGGTAGAGTTCGAGTATAAACTTTTAATTAAATTATAGAAATTTCCTCGGACATTTATTTGTAACAGTTTGTATAAAAGTCCATCGTGCCATACCGAATCAAATGCTTTTCTAAAGTCGACAAAACATGCATATACTTTCGTTTGATGACAATTGACATACTTATCTATTATTGTTCTTAGTGTAAAAACGTGATCCGCTGTTCGATTATTTGCTAAAAACCCAATTTGAGATTTATGAAGTATTTCAAGGGACTGGACGTGTTCAAGAAGTCTTTGGTTGAGAATTGAGCAAAATAATTTTCCGAGACAGCTAGAAACACAGATTCCACGATAGTTTGAGGGATCACTTTTAGTCCCACTTTTAAAAATTGGTGTGATAAGGCCATTACACCATGTTTGAGGCATAGTACCCGATCCTAGAACCGTATTAAATAATTTCAGATAAACAGGCATTAACTGGTTTAAGCTGGATTTGATCATTTCATTTTTGAGTTTGTCTGAGAAAGGAGATTTGTTATTTTTAAGTTTTTTAGCCGCTGTGTATATTTCTAGCTCAGTTATCAGGCCGTTCAAAGAATTCGATTGAGCTGGCGCATTTTCTAGAGTTCGCAACTCAGAAATGATCGCTTCCTGATGTGAATTCAAGGGTTCATTAGAGTGCAGCGTTTGGAAATGAGACATCCAGTTTTCTTCGGAAACTGGTGGGAGGATATTTTCCTTG
Organism: Siderastrea radians; assembly: GCA_964017195.1. Lineage (NCBI taxonomy): Eukaryota > Metazoa > Cnidaria > Anthozoa > Scleractinia > Rhizangiidae > Siderastrea > Siderastrea radians. The sequence continues at coordinate 38,231,293 of OZ024897.1, read as the reverse complement.
ACAGAATCATCCATTGACTTTAAACAGTTCCAAAAGTTGCGACTGTTCGGATCATCGACGGCAGTTTCAAGTTTTGTGAGCTGAGTATGATAGTATTGATTTTTCTTCTGTGTCAAAAGGCTTTTGTACTGTTTTAAAACGAAATGATATTCCTCCCTGAGCGTAGTATTAAGAGGATCTCTATGTTTAAGATTCGCAATTTTCCTTAATTCATGTCTTTTAAGACGACATTCTTTATCAAACCATTTTTTGTTAGATATTTTGATGTGTCGTTTTCTAATTATCTTAATTTTTAAACAACGTTTAGCGGCGGTAGTAAGGATATTTTCTATTTCATCTAGTGTGGTGTTAATATCCTTGTCTGGCCTTTCATCGATAAGGAAATCGTGTATTAGTTTTTGTAGGTCATTTGACTGTAGTTTTTGTAGGTCATTTGACTCAAGCCTATATAGCTCGTCAGCTAAGATAAACTTCTTTCGCTCGCAAATTTTATTGAGGCATCTCTGGAATGGAATGGATTCATTTTCCCCAGTTTGAAACCATCGTTGACCAACTTTCTAACTCGTCGTTAAATTTAAGTTTGTGGGTTTTTATCCAAAACTTTTAAGAATATAAATTTTTCGCCCGCTCATATTCCTTTCCTTTCATCAATTTAATTTGTTCACATAAAGTTTTTGGCGGAGGCACGGAGAAAAAAAACATCGGCAACGAAAAGTAGAAGCGAAAGAAAAGAAATGACAGTCTATTAAACCGATAATTGGAACGCCGGTCACCGTTGCCACTTACTTCAAACAGGCACTCGTCGCTTCGCTTAATAAATTATTGGCTTTTTAAATTAGCACTTTCAAGCTGAGAGTATAAATGCTCTCCTGCAATCGAGCTGTTGGAAATAGGCCTCCTTGACACTAGCTATAGTAACAGTTGTCACAAAAACCTTGTTTTCACAATGGAACATTGGACTCTATAATTCGTTAATCGCGTTGGGGTGATCAAAGTCAGGGAATAGAACGTTATTACTTAGAAAAGGCTCTTCTCTGCATTTCTGACTTTAAGGAGGCTCACAACAGTTTTTTTGGCCTTAGAGTGTATCTTTTGAAATCAAAATTTCCTATAGAAGATAAACTTCCATTTCCTTGATACTACACCACCTTTTCATCATAGGACCAAAGTTAATTTTTTCAATGTTTTCCTAGCAACAGCTGACACCATAGCAACGGTAGTGGACAACGCCTAATTTTAAATAATGTCGAATATCTCGAAAACTAGTCAGAGACTTTATGACGAAACTTGAACCATTTGAACTACCCAACCTACACAACTTGTATGCGAAATTAGAGAAAAATCTGTAAGAGCGTTTTCAAGTAAATCATGATTCACTTTTTACGGGCTGATTTTGGTCTTTAATTTCTGCAATTTTCTCCAATATTTCAAGAAAGATAAGACTTAACACTTTCTATTTTCAGTTGAAAGATATTTTATGATAGCAAAACATTCTTAATGTACATTGAGCTCCCCGGGTGGCTGCGATTTTAAGATATTTATATTTAAAAACTGCTAAAATGCAGCACAAATCTGTCCAAACGTTCGTAATTTGCAAGTCGACATTCAAAGATTGTCAGTGTCAGGTGGGTATAGACATGTCAGTGATGCGGAGGCAAACCGAAATAAGTATTGTGCCATCATCCCAAACCCATAAAGAAACCCCTGTGTTCGCGGCCGACCGCGGCCGTGACTTCGACTGCTTCGAAAGTACCTGACGTCGCTTGCGAGAAAACTGTGATCTATGCGCGAACCTGTGAACCTGTGAACTGTCCTTCCGAGCCTGAGAAACTCCAGTGTTTAGAGAGCTCTTCCATAAACGAAGCTTTCGAGGCTACTGACTAGCCACTAGATAACGTAGAGCAGCATACATGTACAGCAAGAAAGGAGGCTTGTAAATTGTCCTTGAAAGCAGCTCTATCGCCCGAATTTCTAAGCACACGAAAGAAAACCTGACAAATAATGGTGAGCTTGACACATTTGATGGGCAACGTCTGCTAACAACATCAACTTCACTTGAGAAATTAGCAAAAAGTAATTTAAGCGATCTAAAAGACTGTGACTGTGGAAAGGAGAAATACGAATTTTGTTCGAAAAACAAAACACAGTTGAAGAGTTCGAGTTCGAGTGTTGTCGGATGTGGACAAAAAATCAGCTTGAAGAGTGGTACCTCCTCCAACTCGTTTAAGGTCTGCAGTACGTAATTTCATTGCTCTTTCATTCCTTGTCAGTAGGCAATTTTTCAAAGATTATCATAAAATTCTCGGGACTCTCGGTCTGGACCACGTCAGCTCGACTCGGTGCATCCACATTGTTGAATGGATTGCGCCGTTCGTAAAACAGGTCGCCGACTGGAAGGTGAAAGAAGCAAGAACTGAAGCAATCTAACGTGGAGACCAATCATCATTTCACATCCAGTTCGGCGGCTTTTATCTGACTCGCAGCCATTATTCCAACAACAGCTCAGCTGCCGACTGCGATGCCAAGAATGGGAAAATTATTGCCTTAGCGACCTGGCTATTCAACGCTTAGGCATGTGGCCACTGAAAAGTCGTATGTCACTTCCGGTGCCGCGAAAAATGAACTTTTCTCGTCGAGAAGTAAAAGTAGCTGCTCTATTTTAAAATAATTCGAAAGACCATCTTATTTGCTCGAAATTTAAGCATGCTTTTTGCAAAAAGACAAAAAACAAAAAATTTATACCCAAAAGAGTAGTCAAAGAAGCACATTTTTCATCCTAATTTGTTAACTTTTTTCGTTAGCCAAAACGCATGCTTAAATTTCGTCAAAACGGCTCATGAAATGGTATGGTACAAGAAATTGTGGACAAAAAAGTAAGTCTTTTAAGTAAAAACTCATTTTTCTGTTTCTGATCACGTGACATTGGGTCTGGTCCGATGACGTCATGCACTGAACCATAGTTACCCTCAGTGAATATTGTCCAAATTTGGTCCAATGTAAGCATACATGTGTTGAGTTACAGCAAATTCATTTTCCCCTAGCAACGGCCTCAAAAGATACTGTAATGGGCCCTTAAGTCAAAGATAAAGAAGAATCGCATTTCCTAGCCACAGACTCAACCCTTTTACGGGAAAATTTTTAAAAAGTACGTACACAAAGGGATATCGCACTTACACACTTACCTTTTATCATCACATGTAGTGCACAGAGTAACAAGAGGTTAGCATTGTTATGTTTTTAAAAAATTAATTTTAATTATTTTCAACACGTACAGCCAGCATTCTCTATTTCACATAACAACCAGACTGTTGCCAGGAAAGCGACTTGAATTAGTTTTTCCTATATCCACAAGTAGGGAACTATTTCCCGAAGTGCGTGTCCCCAGCAGGAGGAAGGAATCGTTGTTTGTTTTGTCTCGGTTTCCTTTTTCCTTTCTTTCTTTAGCTTTATTTTTGCTTTGATCGAAACAATAGCTTTCACTCTGGTGATGTATTTGCTCAGTTTGTCAAAACGTCAGTCAATGTCACTAACAACAATCCTTCTCAGGTCTGTACTCACCCGGACAATCATCTACTTATAAACATGACTCCTGGGATCAGACCATTCACTAAGAGCGATAATCGGATCGTTTTATTTCAGATCGGGCTACCATCTAACGGTACAAGTACGACCTTTCAAATATAGTGTGCATGCATTAGATTATCATCTGTCACACTAGTTTTGTTCCAAGGGCCTCATTCCCTACTGGTCAGCAGCAGGGATTAGCGAGGGCTTTAAATTCCAAAGCCGTACTCGTACCCAATCTCGTACTCGTTGTCTAATCTAAAGGTTGGTAATAATTTAAAATACTTTGTGACATTATTAATTCATTTCCTACCAGAAGACAATCTATTGGCTCTTCTGACGTCATTCTAGTTCCAGGCCGATTTTTCTCCGTAAAACTAAGCCTAGGAGGAATGAACCCGAACGACATCATGTAAACGTAATAGAGTGTATTAAAACCCTGTTTGAAGGAAAATCAAAGTTTTACACGTTATTAAGGTCAATTTTTAAAAGATTTTGCTGCAGTAACCGCTCCGGTATTAAAAAACGGCGTATCGGGTGTCAGGTAAAGACGCTAAAGCTCGAATTTGGGACGAAAGTGACGAAGAATTGAGCAGATTTGACGACTCCGAATGGGATGAAGTTGAAGCAGATGACAACAATGTCTGCGGATATCCGAATGATCGCTATGGAAGGGTTTATAGTGACATATCGCAAGAATCGGCAACAGACGCCACCCGACTCGAATGTAAACAGTGGTGAGTGAAATAAAAGCCAAGGTATGCCAACCAACAGTGTAGCCTCAAATGTTATATATATTGGCGAGGAAAATGTTCCGTTCATGTGAGTCCATAAACAACTCGAAGAAGGATGAGTGTCAATGAGTTTAAGGTCAACTTTGTAAGTAATGTTACCAATGCAAATTTATGCATAAATTATAGCTTTAAGGACGGTGCCTCCTTTTGTTACTGCGCATCGTTCTGCGCATCTGGGGCTATTCGGGTTTCTTAAGGAATTTACCCACTAATACACCAATATTTTTGTGCGGTTTAAGACTATTTGGAAAAAGCAGATCTTAGCAAGGGCTATCAGAATCCAAAAAGAAAATTGGGGTAACCAGGCATTTTTCAGAGATAACTGAGCCTAAATTTTGAAAGAAATTGCCATGCATTCTTTGTATTTTAACGCTTTTTTAGAATTATGGATGATTAATTATCTCTGAAAAATGCGTGGTTACCCACATATTTCTTTTTGGATTCCAATACCCTTGCTATGATCTTCTTTTTCCCCATAGTCATAACCTTTGCAAAAATACATCTGTATTAGGAGGCACCGTCCTTAAATAAATGGCCCAAACAAACCATTCAAAATCCCCAATTTCGGTTCTTTTTTGAAATTTAATTGCTGTAGTTTAGTAATGAAACAAATATGTCGAAAAAATATATAACCTTATCCCATCTTTTGTTCAAAGAACCTCTTAATAGCTCGAAAATTGAAAAAAATTGAGAAAAATTCCAGAAAGCTAACATATAACCACAATAATTTATACAAATAAATTAATAATTAACTTCATGTGAAAGGCAATTTTGTGGTGATTCAGAATATATATGGTTTGCATACCTAAAGTTTACATGGCTTACTAATAAAGGTCAGAATGCATGACACTTGAATAGCAGTTGTCATCTTTGGAAAATGAGTTACTGGAAAAAGGATCAGTAAATAAGAGACGAGTTAGTAACGATAAGTTGCTGCACTCTCAGAAACTCCTGTAGGACCTCGTTTGCAGTCGGTCGCTGTTGAGGCTCAATCGCATGACACCTTTCCATTATTTCACGAAGCTGACTTTTTACAAAACTGCTTCCTTTCACGCCACCCAGTAACCTTTCCACAATCCAGGGAAGCTTCCAGATGTCGATTTTTTCGTCGTAGGCTGGACCTAACTTGAACTTTAATGGTTCTGGCTTATTTTGCCCCCCTTGCCGTTCTATTTCCCTCTGCAGTGGACGTGACACATTCGGCCTTGTGTGGCAGCCTCCATCGTCGGTTACTTCTTTTAAACTATCTACATCGTTCACGACCATATGAAAGTCATTCGTTATCAAGTATTGTGAAAGCAATTTACGAAGGGTACCTCCATCACACATGACACGAACTCCAATTGGACTGTTGTGTAGGTAGACCATAATACTAACGTAATCCACGCTTAGCTGAAGTCTTGTTTGTATGTTGTTGTACTGGGACAGCTCGGATCTCCGAAGACGCCGGTCTAGATATCTTGCCGAGCCATGTTTGTAATACATTGTGACGGCCTTCAAGAAAAAGAACAACACGTTGATTTTTTATCTTATTCCGTATCCACTGAGAATATTAAAAAAAAATATCAATTTTCATTCCATGATGAAAAGGAAAGAAGGGGACAATTTAAGGGTTTGGGGAGCGTAGTTTCAAGTGGAGGTAAAGAGGATGTTGGGCGGTTTGAACAAATGAGCGCTGACTCGATCCAGAAGTATCTGGGGGAGGGGTGCAGCGGCATGCTTGCCCGGGAAAGTTTGAAATTTAAAACGTTCGAAATGCAGTTTGCAGCACTTTGAGCAGCAGTTGCAACTTTAAAACTGCTTTAAAATTATCTCACTTCTGCGCTAACTAAATATAAACATACAAAGGCGTAACAAAACAATTGGCAATGTTTCGGGAAACTGTTAAGGATAAACCTCGTTGGCCAGAGAAACTACATTCTTCAAGAATCGGCCGAGGTCCAAAATAACATCAAAATAACTCACAACGTCGGGCTTCACCTGTTCTGTTACAGAGGGGTGTGATAAAGTTTCATATGCTATAAAAATTAGATATATATTTCCTTAACAGAGCTTAGGAAGGATGGGCAAATTGGTTTCATTGCGTATGGTGACATAAAGTTTGACTTGTCAACGACAAAAAAAGTTTGCTACAGCTGGCCAGAAAAGGGAAGGTTTTTTCCACAATCAATTACAGTGTTATGAAGACGAAATAACAAAAACAAGTAACAGCAACAATATAAACAATGTATTATTATATCATTTGATGGTCAGAAGTAGAAAATTTCTCCATTCATCATGGCTCACCTGTAGTTCTTCAGGACACCTGCCTATCAAGCGAGTGACGAATTCCCCTTGAATCTGTTCCATGATAGACATTCCATTCGCACAGCTTTTCCGCTTTCGAGCATTTGTCGCAGAACAATTAATAAACACAACTTGGTTCCCCTTCCAGTGCGCCCGCCAAACGAGTTTAGTGACGCCGCCGGTCATACGCTTTATGGGATGAACTTGAAGAGCAATTTGCGAGCAGTTTAACCAAGGCATGCACTCACTCCAACCGGGAAAACTAAACGTGCCATTAGGACACAACACGCAGCCCTGACGTGTGGCGAACATGTTTGATGAACACGCTGCGCGGGGTGGCACAGGTCTCAACACGTTCTGCGGAGCGCCGTCCCATTGCGTTCCACCACTTGTGTAATACACGTAAATAATGAATATGAGCAAGGCGGTTGTAGAACAAAGCTGAATAGCTCTGCACAATCGCTTGAGCATGAACTGCATCTTTTGTATGAGGAAAACCATGGCCATCAACAACTGCTTTTAAACCCTAACAAAAAATACGTCTTGTCACAACTGTCGTATTTACTTTCTCGTTCTTACAGATCCCTTTTTGTGTTAACTTCTTCCTGCGCTTTGCAGACTTTCAAGAAAGATAGAAATTTGTTCAGTCCCATTTCAAAAATATTTTTGACAAAGGAGTTTGAGACAAGACGTTATCTTCGAGCTTTTACAAAATAAAATGTTTTTTTTACACATCTTAATGCAAGCTGTCTAGTGAGCATGAGCAAACCTTAAAAGTATTTGTGTTGATTAACTTTCGATTCTGCTAAATTCCGCATCGGTAGCAAGGTTGGTACAGTGGTCAGAGTATCTGTCTCCCAAAATAGTTGCCTGGGTTGAAATCGCGGTATTTGAAAGCCAACCCTGTGGCTCTTGACGAAATTGTGATTTATCTGGAAATGGTAGTTTGCGGTGGAAAGAAAACCAGAGAACCTGGGGGAAAATTCTGCGCATGTACATATACGTACGTAGTAAGGTTGAACTCAACCCACTTAGAAGTCACCTTCTCCGGAACTCGAGTAGATGCTCATTGGTTAATCATTAGTGTGAGGCGAGGCAGAAAGCCAACACTGCTTTCTCTTGTTTGGCTTTGAAGAAATAAATTTTTGGCAACTTTCCTCAGATTTTAGACTTTTGTCATCACAGCGAGGTATTTGTTAGGCAGGATGGCGGTTTGTATGAGGAGAATTTAACATGTAGCAGACCAAGGATAATCTATGCGGAATTATACTGTAATTAGTTCTGTGAATTTTCATTCGGATTGCTAATCATGAGCTACCAGAGACTGCCGAGTACACTCGCCTTTCGAGAAGGAGAAGGCTTCCCAGGGTCTGCAAAAACTGGCAAAAATAAGTCAATTTAGCTCCCACGAAAAATGTTGACTTAAGGCTCAACAGGGTTTGTAGCCGACAACATTCATCAAGGTCCGTAAACTAAACTTAAAGAAGAGAAACGGCAGAAAACCTCAAATCTTAGAAAGATGGAATACCTCAAGGAAATAAATTGGGTGTTATCCCTTTCTCTGTTATGAAGAGCAGTTTACTATTTGATTGGCACTTGAGAATAAATTATATTCATGGAGTACGACTGCAGAATAAAATGTTGGAGAAATACATACATATATATATTAACAAATTTTTAATAGAACCACTCTGAAGCCTAGCTTGTCCGCTAAAGATGTACTTCTTCCGCTCGCAAATTTCATTGAGGTATCTCTGGAATGGTATGGATTCGTTTTTCCCTATTTGAAACCATCGTTGACCAACTTTCCAATTCGTCGTTAAATTAAAGCTTGTGGGTTTTCCTTCAAAACTTTCAATAACTAATTGTTTGCCCGCGGAGCGGAGCCGCACGGAGAAAAAAACATCGCCAACGAAAAGGAGAAGCAAAAGAAAAGAATTAGCAGTCTGTTAAACCGTTAATTGGAACTTCGGTCACGGGTGCCACTTACTTCAAACAGGCACTCGTCGCTTCGCTTATTAAATTATTAGCTTACTAAATTAGCACTTTCAAGCTGAGAGCATAAATGCTCTCTGGTCTAGTTCTTGGAAATAGGCCTCCTTTACAATGGCTATAGTAACAGTTGTCATAAAAACCTTTTCACAATGGAACATTGGACTCTATAACTCGTCAGTCGCTTTGCGGTGATCAAAGTCAGGGAATAGAACGTTAATACTTAGAAAATGCTCTTCTCTGCATTTCACTTTGAGTCAAAGGTAAAAGAAGAATCGCATTTCCCAGCCACTGGCTCAACCCATTTACGGGAAAATGAAAACAAAATTACGTACACAAAGGGATATCGCATTTACACGCTTACCTGTTATCATCACGCGGAGTGCACAGAGTAACATGAGGTTAGCATTTTTATGTTTTAAAAAATTTAACTTTAATTATTTTCAACACGTACAGCCAGCATTCTTTATTTCACATAACAACCAAACTGTTGCTAGGAAAGCCACTTGAATTAGTTGTTCCTATAAGTGCGTGTCTCCAGCAGGAGGAAGGAATCGCTGTTTGTTTTCTCTTGTTTTTTTTTTTTTTTTCATTTCTTTCTAATTTTCATTTTTTCTTTGTTTCTTCCTCGAAAAAACTCGCCTTAATTCTTTTTAAATATCGCCGGGAGCAGTGAAACACTTGTGCATAAATTATACTTGACTCTGCATGGTGATGTCTTTTACTCAGTTTGTCAAAACGTCACTGAATGTCACGAACAACAATCGTTCTTAGGACTGCACTCACATCTACTTATAAACTTGTCTCCCGGGATCAGACCATTTACTAAGAGTGTTGATTGGATCGTTTTATTTCAGATCGGACTACCATCTAACGGTACAAGTACGACCTTTCAAACCTACTGCGCATGCGTTAGGTTAACATCAGTCACACCAGTTTTGTTCCAAGAGCCTCATTCCCTACTGGTCAGCAGCAGGGAAGAGCGATATCGCACTCGTCGTCTAATCTAAAGGTTGGTAATTATTAAAACATTGCGACATTATTAAATGGAAAAAGGATCAGTAAATAGGAGACGAGTTTTCGTAAAGATAAGTTGATAGTAATGTCAGTTAATGGCAATGATGCTAACAATAGATAATATTCGTTAAAATCAAAATAATATTTGCAAAAGTGAAGACCGAAAAGATAGAAGAGGTGGTTTTATTTTAACTTCATCTGGTAGATCATTCCACAGTTCTAGGAATGAATTTATTATTATTATTGCTACTTCTCAAATTATATGAAAGTACATTGGATGTTACTTCGAACAGAGTTTTAAGTCTCTTAGAGTAAAAACCATTTCTAGCTTTATAAACGCTAACTGCCAGCTGCCTTGCGCGTCTCATTAAATCTCATTAACTTGCGGTGAAATAGATTAACGTTGATGACGTAATAGGCTATTTTCTGCATGTCATGAATAAAATGCGGTAGAATCTCGTTAAACTGCGGTGAAATACGTTAACGTTGATGACGTGATAGGCTATTGTCGGTATCTCATGAATAAAATGGGTGGAATCTCATTAGCGCATACCCAGGGGAAGAAATACATCTTCGATGACATCATAGGCAATTCTTATTCAAATGATTCAAAATCACTAAACCGTGACCTAATTATGCAAGCTTCCATTCTTCCCGCATTCACCACCCACTGCAACAATCATTGTTCTTTAAGTACGTAAGAAGAAAACGCTTTGAAAGACATTTCAAAATAAAGAAGAATACTGTTTTTTCAATATCTTCTCACGTTCTAGAGATATTCAAGTGATGACCTCATAAGTGGTTACAGAGGAGAGACAAATCACAAATCAAGAACGTCTCTGGAAATATTGAGGCATTGTAACTGCAACTCGGCACTAGTAATGGCATTAAGAAAAAAAAACAGTATTTTATACTTTGATGTTGCCGTGGCAACCGGTCTGGGATGTTGCCATGTGATGCTGCCATGGCAATAGCTTCCAGGTCTCTTTGTTTTGAGAAAGACATTCACCCTTCTGTAGGCTTTACAAACATCGTTCACTCAATGGTTAATGAGGAAACTAAGCACAATGTGGAAATTTTGTGTGTTTGACAAGGTCCTTCTTCCGTTTGCATTTCCGCAGTTTACATCATTTTCATTCTGCTACCAATGTATGGGTTTTCATAGCTCAGTTGGTAGAGCACTGCAGCGCGAACGCAGAGGCCACGGGTTTGAATCCCGTTGAAGCCCCGAAAATCTTTTATCGGGCTTTATTCGTAATTGCTTAAATTGCGATTACAACTGTGCTGGACCAGGCTAATATAATTACTTTCAAGACAATGCTAAAAACGCATTTATTCAGAATGGCATATTCCAATTTTCTTTAACTGTCCTATGCAATATAATGTAAATAGTTTAGTTAGTCATTTAGTTTTTAGATAATTTGTTTAAATCATGTAATTTATTATTTGAAAGGATTTTTGAAGTTTGTAAAGCGCTTTTGATCACATGTGAATGTAAAAAGCGCTATAGAAGATTAAACATTATTATTATTATTATTTCAGGTCCTTCTTTCTCTCGTTATTGAGTCACCAATGAGCCATGGCAACATCACGATATGCCTCATCTTCTATCTTTCTTAAGGCACAATATTGCTGCCAAGTTTCAATTAACGTAACCCATTCTTTCCAATGATGTTCTTCATTTTGTGATTCCTCTTCACGCAGTAACCACTTATGACGTCATCAATTTCTAATTTGTGTAATACAGAAACTCGAATATCTCCGAAATGAGTGAGAATGTTATGAAATAGAAAACATCATCTTTCTTCGTTTTGAAAGGCCTTATAAATGAGCTTAATGCACCTATCACTGTTAAACCCGAGGGAGGAGGAAATGGGAAGGGGTAGGGATTTTGACATTTTGTGGAACAGCCTTTCAAAGTGTCACTCCCGCGGGTCGATCTGAGTATAGTAAAAACTATTCAAATGTTCCACTCCCGTGCTGCCCAGAACCGCTCGTAAAAGACCATGGTCCTTCTTCAGTTTGTGACGTCATCACTTTGAGTGACAGCAGATGTTTTTGATAACCAATTGATGGACCTGGCACACTTCTAACAAAATGTGCCTAAACTGAAGCGCTCACTTAAGTCTTGACTTGAATTAACTAAAATCTTTTCTAATCAGGAAATTTTAACATCCATTCATATAACACTCGAAACAAGAACAATTTTCACCTTCCTACAGTCCGATGAAATTACGGCAAACAACGCATTTTTTATCAAGGACTTGCCGAATGGAACATTTTAGATGAGTCTGTGAGGAATGCTAACTCACTTTTAATTTTTAAACAGAGTTTTAAGGACCGTGTTCTTAGCTAAGTTTTAAAGCTATTTTAAATTTTTAACTTTTTAAGGATTTTTAACATGTTTCTGTAATTTTTATTTCCTTGTTATTTGCAGGGCCCCACTGAAAAACACCTTGGTGATGTGGGCACCCTGGATAAATATTATTATTATTATTATTATTATTATTAGTAGTAGTAGTAGTAGTAGTAGTAGTAGTAGTAGTAGTAGTAGTATTAGTAGTAGCAGCAGTAGTAGTAGTAAGGAAAGACCATTAAATGGCCTACAAACTCCCAAAAATAGTCGAATTGAGAACAAAAAACAACGGAACTGAGCGCTAAAAACCGGAAAGACAACTGGGTACGGCGTTTTTCTCGTTCAATAACTGTCCAAATTTTGAATTGTGTGCATGCCCGATATCAAATTTGCCAAACTACCTCGGAAATGATAGAAAAGTTTAGTTTCCATGCTGCAGATGAAGTTATAGACGTTTGGACCAGGAATTGAGAAGAAAGGAGCAGAATTACTTAAAACGGTTGGGAGTGAAAGGGTGAACCAAAGTATCATTTTTCTTAAAGATGGCATTTTCTCAAGTTATTTTGTAACAATTATCAGAAGAATGCTGAAAGGAATCGAAATAGCCACAAAAAATCAATTTCGGTATTTTTGATTAATTTCAAATGGAGGTAAAAAGGCTGTTGGGCGGATATCTCATGGAACGGAAGGATAGAGTTGTCAAAAAACGAGTGCTGAATGCAGAAGTAACGGAAGGAGAGTGCAGTGCCTGGCATACTCGTCTGAGAAAGTTTAAAATTTACATCCTCGGAGAAATGCAATTTCCAACGTTTGAGCGGTAACTGGAGTTTTAAACGTGCTTTAACATCAACTCATTTTTGCGCAAATTAAATAAATAATAGCAAAAAACTATTGGCAAAGTTTCAGAAAACTGTTAAGAGTTACTGTACACCCCACCCAGGAAACTACATTCTAAACCAGGCAGAAAAAAAATAACCAAGGGTTGCAGTCTTCCAAGAAATACAGAAATTTGTTTCCATTTCATAATTTTTTATATACAAAGCGACTGAGACCACATTATTTTCGAACTCAGTTTTACGACACTAAAATGACTCAAGCCACTTATGACGCTATTTCCGGTGTTAAATCTGGGCACATTGCAATTGAACACAGGTGAGAGATGAGCGGGTAAGATCAATGCGCCAACACTGTTCTCCTTACTAGAGTATCTTTTAGCAAAACTTCTCCAGCTTTGCCTCGGACTCCTGTCCGTATAAACGTGGTATTTGTAAGGCAGGTTACTGTAAATTGAAAGAGTATACAACAATACAGACCAGGGATAATATATAGCCTTACTAGTAAAGTATATGGCGAGTAAGGGGATTGAGTTTCAACTAATCCATTTGAATTCGTTAACATTTGGTAAGAGCCGCGAATGCCTTTTTTTAAATAACGGGCCTTGTGAGCTAGCGTAGACTGCAGGGCAGACTCTCATTTCGAGCTGGAGAAGACCACCTGGGATTTCTACAAAGCAAAAGTTTATAACATAACAGACATGTTTAATCAAGATGTGAAAACTTTGTGGTAAAAGAAATAACATCTTGTAAAGGAAAACACGAGGGTGGCCCTATAACGTTTTCCAACATGAAAAGAAAAGAAGAAAAGATAGACCTTCCATAGCTATGAAAATAACAATTTACTAGTTTTATTTACATCTAGAGGAAGTCATTTTTACAGCCATGCTTTAAACAGGTTACAAAAAGAATGCTAATGTGGATTACACATAGAATATTTAAAAATTTGTTGGATTGATAAGCCAACGTACATTTTTAAATAACGGTCCCACGGACAAGTAGTTGTTGCACAGGGCACCCATACTCAGAAGCACTCCACTTTAGTGGCAAAATAAAACGATATGCACACCCAACAAGCGTCTTCGTATTACAATTAGATAGAATATCAAAATTTCTCGTTTCGTCTCTTCTCAAAACAAATTATTCCATTCGTGTTTCCTGCTTTCCTTGTTAGAACAATCCTTTCTATGTATCCCTTGAATAACAATCGCCAATTGTAGAAGACGCAATAGGTGAATTGAATGTTCCAACACAGCATTCCGTCGTTCTCATCGACTGTGTATGCTTCACAATCAACACAAGTAAAACTACTATATGCTCCCGTTCCCCACTCCCATTCCCTGATTCCCCCGTTCCCTCTGTTAAAGATAGCCAAGCCAGAACACAATATTCTTTTACGATGGGGAAACCTTTCGGACACGTGTGGATGATCAATATGCATTCCAGCTGGTTTCAGTGCGTCGAGCGATAAGGCTGAATTTTCCGGGTGAAACAATCTAGGTTCTTCAGTAAATTAGTTTGAACTACTGCAAAGGTTCGATTACTAACGAAATAACATTTGCTATTTTTGTGAAGCGATAGTTCCCATAGATTGACAGTATTTCGAAATTTTAGCTCCGAAAAAGCCCGCAAGAAACTCGTTAACAATAATTTACCGCGCGCTAACAATTCTAATGGCAATTAACCAGCTAAAACCACATTAACACATTTGTTGAGAGCGACATCAGGGCTTTACGATCTGGGGTGCCCCACGAACTGAACGTGCTTTAAGCAAGAACGTATTTTACAGCACGATTTATTTTTTGCAGCACACCGGAAAGACGAACACTGAAGACTGCAGTCTGCATATTTTTACCGAGCGCCGTAGAGACAAAATCTTTTATTTGATTACACAATTTCGTCATTTCGTCAACATGCATGGTATGGAATTGTCCGTGACGTCAAATTGTGCCACGAGACCAGCGGTCAGGTAACGTGGGCTCTGAAAAACGAGCCCACGTTACCCGACCGCTGGTCTCGTGCACAATTTGACGTCACGGACAATTCAAAATGGCGGCGCGCAGTGTTGAATTTTGGTCCTCTTTAGAGAGGAATTTCAGTGGGATCGGATGTACTTTAGAAGCTAAAACCACGGTCAGTAACTCAACTTAGTGTTATCTTCTTATTGGCGATTTCAAAAATACACCGTTTCTGGAGTGACCTTCTCCTTTAATTCCTGAAGAATTAAATTCCTAATTACACGCATGATAATGAATTCATTTGGTATGAAAAGACTGTCATAAAGTTGGGCCGTTTGATTCAATTCATGCATTTGAAAACCAGCTCATATAAAGAGAGAACAAAACCGCCAGAGTCTACACCGGGTTAGTTTTGACGAATCAAACAATTAGCAGTGAAAACAAGCTTGGACTTCAAGAAAATGCAATTATATAAAAGGTTGATTCAAGAGAAGGCTTTAACACCGGGCGTTTAGTTGAGGACCACCTTTCGTCAAAGTAATCACGCAAATATACTGGTAATTAGATAACGCGATTTTTGAAAACGCATGACGACTCTTACTGTATGGTAATATTCTGAAAATGCGAAGGCTGTAGGAAAATTTAGAGGGTTAATTCTAGCAACTACGGTTTGCTTTGAAATACAATTTCGAAAACACAAGAATGTTAAAAATTCAAGTACTGTCTTGAACCTAAGTACCCACAAATGAAAACACCAGCTTGTAAGGGCCTGTCTTGTTCTGTTATATTTTAGTCACTCTTTGGGCCGTTTATGTGATGAGAATTACATGAAATCTAGAAATCTTGAAGGTGACAGCAACTCACCTACTGTGTGGGGGGGGGGGGAATAAACCTTGTTTACTCTGAAGAAGAAGAAGAAGCAAAGAAGGCATGTAACCTTAACCGAGCTAGTAGAGCTTTAATTAGCGAAGTAAATTACATAGAATCATTTTTCCCCCTCAGAAGTAAATTTTCTTTATGCTTCTCGCTCGCTTAACCACTTTTAATTGGTATTAAAATACTGCTGCTCTACATTGCCGAGGGTGAGATCTGTTTGCTTTTCAGTAAAAACAACAAAACTGAGACAATACTTTACTCGGATGTTGGCCAATCTCGTGGCCTTTGATGTGAAAGAAACTAAACCAAATTACTTGTTATCTAGAAAACCTGATTTATTTCTTGCAAAGGTGAACGTAAGCCGCCAAAGCCCTGTTCGAGCCGACGAGAAAGGGCAGTCCCACCATGCAAAGCCAAGGCAATAGAGTTAGAGAAAAATAGCAAATATAGCTGCAACTGAGCAGCCCCCTCTCACCTGATGCATAAAGAAAAAAATAATTGATTACTGTACCACTGTGCTGCACACGGAAGCGAAAAATATCGGCATGACAGTCTGGCAATTCAAAGAAAATACCAAACTGATTACGACAGTTGGTCCTTTTTCAACCGCTTGCGCGCACAATTGTCGGCCCCAAAGTTAAAACGATTTTGATCTTAGCACAGGGAGGATTGGGCTCTACAAAAAACCCCGCGCTATGTTTCATTTTTATCCAACTTCTTTCCTTATGTGTTATAATGCGAAGGGACCATTGTGCAATGTCAGTTAATCTTGATCAAAAGCTGCGTGCTACAGTTGGAAGGAAGGGGAGGGGGGTGTAGGCATACAGTAGAAAGCTACGCCACTGCAATGTCCCTGGCCCACTTGAAGGGGTCCTAGTGAAACGGAGAAAGGCATTCGATTTCCATCTACTAAAGACCCTAATTAATATAAACATATGACAAGCCCTCTGCTAAAGCTCTGAAAACTGATGGACAGTGTCCAGATGTCGGACACATCTAGAACACAAAAACGAAGGGCATCTTGAAAATGGCGTCATGACGACACCGAAACGTGGTTCGATTTTACCAGCGTTGATTTTTACTTGCTTTTGTGTAACGAAGTTATTTCGAGAAAATAGGGAAGTGACCGTTGATACACTTACCTCACCTTTCTTATTTTTCATGGAAACGACCAGGTTATTTGAGAAATTAAATTCCCTTTGGATTGATTCAGGCAAAACTGTATCTCGTCGACCTCTTAAATTAAGGCTGCAAAGAAGGCAATAGCGTACATAGCATGCGTCATTTTCTACGACGGCGCAATGCTGGCCTGTGTGTGCTCACAAGCGGAAATGATGTTTTCAAGTACCGATAAAAAAGGCAAGATGTCGAGAGTCCTGAGGGGGATTAAAAGTATAGCTTAAACTGTGCAATGTCAGCTGAATCATGTCTGCTTTCGTCGGGTCGGGCAGCGAAGCTAGCCTAGTGCTAAAATATTGACTAAAACTGTAGATGCTGCGTACTTTTGCTCTGCTAAAAAGGCAATTCAAAGAGACAGCTGCTCGGTTGTGATTAGCAAAATTGGGCCCGAAGTTGTAACGATTCTGAGCGAAATTGTCAAGAAAGTAGCAAAGGCCTGCAAAAAGTGTAACTCAGTGAAGTGTTACTCGATTTTGCTTTTAATTCTAGCAACTCTAGCAAGGGGTCCGGCAGTGGGGTTGACATTGGGGTTGGCAGTGGGGTTGACATTGGGAGCATACCCGGAGCCAGGGATTTTGTATTCCTCCATCTGCAAATGAGATAGACTGTCAGCTGTTCTGTTCTCAGTTGCCCCTCTAATATGAAGTGCCGTAAACAGAATGTTGTTTCTCCGACAGATGAGCACGAGGGCGCGCAGCAGCTTGAGCAATTTAGGATCTTTAGTGGTTTGTTCATTAACGGCGTAAGCAAATCTTGCTTTATCTGTGATAAAAATCACTCGCTGTTTTTTTTTAACTCGTTGCACAAATGACTGATCATGAGTCCTGGGACGATAGGAAAAACTCGAAAAGCTTATATGGGGCCTTTCCTGTCTCTGGCCAACTGTAACGTGCCCACCGTTTTCCAAAAATGAGACCAAAACCGTCAGATTGTAAAGTGTCAGCATATAAAAACATATGCTATAAGATGAGGCCTAGCCTTCCTCAACGAAAAAGGATGCATTACCACTGAAAGAGTCCAAAAAATTCCCGAACTCGCCAACTTTTTTTGGTCTCATTTATCAAGCGGATGAGATAACGTGAATGCCTGATAACACTGGTAAGATTAATCACCGCGCGGAAAAAATTCTACTTCATCATCGTTATCATAATTATCATCAAGCAGGAACTGAGTTCATTAAACCGAAAGTTGCCCAGAATGGGAATGATATTTGGGATATTTAGTTTGTTACGAGCCACCCATTAGCTTTTCAAAACTCTCACAGGAGCTCCTAAGCCCCATTGGCAAGCAGCAGCATACATAGCATTTGCCACTCCATCGCATTCCAGATAGGTGATATTCGTCATGGTGTACTGGGTGTATATGTTACGCATTTTGTTACCCGATTTATCCCGGGTCTTTTTAAAGGAATGTACTTTCTTCCATCGTCAAATTTGTCATGGATATTTTTTCTTGCTTTTGGCATTTCGTTGGGTTGTGTACTGGAGATTCTTCTTGGGATATTTTTACACAGCTTTTCCAGCATGTGGAACTCCCTACCTGATTCACACAGAACAATTACAACTTTCAAGGATTTCAAAAACAGTATCAAAAAACTCGATTTGGCAGGTCTACCATAATTCATAACTTACTATGCCCGATGTATAGTATCAAATATTGTTGTTTCTATGGAGAAATTATTTGTAATGTTTAGCCCTATGTAAATAGATCTCAGTGATACTTTTATTCTGATACGATTAATTTTGAGTTATCTTTTAGTTATATGTGGAATACCTGCAAACTAGCTGGTGAGTAGTCGCAGTCTCCGGACTACGACAGCTTACGACATAGCTAAGCTTAGACACAATAAAGTTGTATTGTATTGCATTGCATTGCATTGGTTTGTATCGTATTGTCTCGCACATTTCTCGTGCGCAGTATGCTTAAACGCAAGGCTTTCAGAATTCAACTAAAGAAGTTAACGGAGTACTGTCACTACTGACCACAGTTTGTTCAATGGCCTATTGCGCAATAACATCAGGCCCCGGCTTAATGGAGGCTGGCGGGAGTTGATCATTCAATTTCAATAGGCGCCAATATATTTTTGTTGCCCACGCCTGCTCCGTTCAAGCTACATTTGCTAGGGGCGGAACATTAGAAAAGTGATGCGGTAGAGTCTTTGTCAGCTTGGGTGATTTTTCTCTCGTCTTTTGCCTGTGAAGGATTTTTTGTATTTGGGGCTCAAGTCCTATGCACGGTTTTTGTTCTTATTTTTTGGCATTTTCCCTTCCTTTGTCCCCCTATATAGTATTTGGTAAAACAATTCGGTGACATTTTTATTCAGTACATGCAAATGCTAGTTACCAACAGGTTATTTGTTGACTGTTTCGTTTTAAATTTGATTTTATCCTCATTGTCAATTTTCCAAGAGACTCAGTTCAGGGAAATCTGGTTATCTATTATATTCCTGTAATTTTGAGGACGGTCATCTTTAAAGTTATCAAAATGAATGCAAAGGGACCAAAAAGTAAAACATTGAGCCTTTCAAGATAATATTTTGATGATGCACAAATTAAAGTCATCAAGGGTGCCCCCCGTTCATGGTAGGAAGAGCATATCCCTAATCCGCTAAATTCACACTTTAATCTGAACCCTGATTATTTTCCAAATATCTTTTTTTTAATTTGTTACTTCATTTCATTTTTTTTTTGGAAGGAGCCTCTACCAAGAAGCTTTCTGTCCGCTAAACATACATGGTCGCTGTAATAACTTTGATTCAAGTTCAGAACTCTCTCCAAAGCCCCTCTATTAGAAAGCGATTTGAATATTAGTTCTCGTGTCTGTGAAAACGTTTAGGTCGAACTAGTTTGTATAACACAGCGTGCTATTTTTGGCAAACCATACATGTCGGTAAACACATACAGCGTGATCCCAGACATAAGTCAAAATCCTATTTCTAACGACTAGTCTTAGAGTAGATATTGTAGCTTTCAACCGGCAACCGCCATAACAAGGGGGCAAAAATCTCGAAAGATCCACCAAAACATCATCGAAAAAAGCCTTGAGCAGAACATTACACAAATCCTGATGTAAGTAAAATAATGGATATTAAAACAAAATATACAAGAAAGAATAAGGCAAAGAACAATTGAAAGTTTAAACTCATCTTGACGACAGACTTGAAATATTGAGGCTTAATTTTTCATGGTTTCTTAAACCTGCGGGGAGGCGCAACTCGTGATAAGCTTGTTAGGTGTCCCCTATTAGCAGGGGGATTTTCCCCTGCTAGATAGTTTTGACACGCTAATAAAGTTTCTGTTCTATATTTTTGACTGGTTCCGAATAATCGACCACAATGAACCAAAAGTACACGCTTCTATTTGTAAAACGCTTCTGCTTCTAAACAGTGACCATGGTGACGTTTGCTTTTTAGGAAAAATTTTCTGGTTTGTCACGCAAGAAAC
The DNA here is from genome assembly GCA_964017195.1 of Siderastrea radians. Taxonomy (NCBI): domain Eukaryota; kingdom Metazoa; phylum Cnidaria; class Anthozoa; order Scleractinia; family Rhizangiidae; genus Siderastrea; species Siderastrea radians. The sequence goes on along the minus strand of OZ024897.1, from coordinate 38,210,995 downwards.
GTCACGCCTCCAACTGCCTTGAATATTAAACTAAGGCAAAGCAAACACGAGGCGTCCACCATCACCAAAGCTTCTAAACAGAGGGCCTCTTGGAAAAAACCAACCAGAAATTGCCTCACGCACGTTTCCCTGCGCTTGGCACCGGTGCCACGTTTCCCCGCGCTTTACACCAGTTGTGTGTAGCACAGGTTGGATGTTTTTGCCTTTGAGTTTTTACGAATTTTAGTTTTAGTTTTAATTTTAATCCTAAGTTTTTGATTTTTATTCAGGAAGTTTTTAACTGTATTCTTATATATTTCTATTGCAAATGTTTAGGTTTTAATTAATTTGATGTAAGGCGCATTTGATCATATCCATATGTTAATTTGCGCCGAATAAGCATTAAATTATTTTTATTATTATTTGAGTTCTGATTTGTTTATTGTGTTGTGCGTGTGCTAAGACTGATGCAAATTGAGATACTTTGTTTTTGTCTCTTAAACTTTTGAGCTATTCGTTGCTGTTTTATTTGTTTGTAGGTACTGGAACGTCGTCAAAAGTGGTTGGAAGGCACGCAAAAAGAACGCGAGCATTCTGGAATTTGCCGCTTTCCTGGGCGAATGGCGCGACATAAGCATGCTAAGACTTCTCCAAGCCTTCTTGGAATCCGCACCTCAACTGGTCCTTCAGCTTTATATTTTGCAAAAACGGCTTCCCTTTGAGTGGAAAAATGACTGGCTCCCTGCCGTCGCTGCCGGGTGTTCGCTGATCTCTATGACCTGGGCCATTCTAGCGTACAGTAAATCTTTACGTGACTTTAGAAAACAAGGCTACAAACTTTCACTCGCGGGATTGTTCTTTCAGATACTATGGCGTATCTCCGTGGTGACATCACGTGTGGTTGCAATGGTTCTATTTGCGTCATACTTCCAAAAATGGCTTTTCGTAGCCGTGGGCGCGCATTGGCTTATAATGACTCTGTGGTTGATTTGTCAGCGGACTCGCTTCTGCACCGATGAAGACGGCAACGAGCATCCGTACCGCGAAAAATTGTTCTGTACCGTGATCGGGTTCATGTACATCTTTTGCTTTTTCAACACTAGAGAAGGCATGACTCGAAAACGTGTGGTGCTTTTTTACTCCATCATTTTAGTCGAAAATTCTCTGTTTGTATCCATGTGGTATCCGCACAGAACATTTGAGGGAACAATGGCTTTCGCAGCGTTAGGGGTAGTGTGGGGAGGGTTGATGTTTGGTATAGTGTGCATGGTGGTGTACTATCGCTTCTACCATCCCAGTTTGCCTGTTCAAGGAATCTTACTGCAGAAAAGAACGTTTGATCTAGAAGGTCAGAGAACTCATACTTGGGTTTGCTGCTGTTGCTGTCGCATCAAAGAATCAAGGGAAGATACGATTGAAGAAAAAGGGTTGATAAGAAACGCGAACCACAGTGCAAACCATCAGGCATATCCAGTTCTTGAATTAGAAATTATCCCCCGCAGTGTATCGCGGGAGATTTTACAAGAAGCAACAGGGTCACATGACCGCATCTCGGGTTCAGGCTCTTCTGTCCTTATTCATAGCACACCTGCGCGCTCTCTGAGCATGTCCAGCTCACAGGCAAGGCATCCGCTGGTCACAAGTAAAGTTCCTAGAATCACCGTGACGGGCGCAACTCCGGAGGTGATGAGCCCAGTTTCAAACTTGGTTACATTAAATGATGTTGACATCGAAGCGCTAGATCAGGTGGTGCAGTGTTCGACAGGCAAGGATGAAGGTGCATTGGATAGCTTTAGCAAGAACGCTGTTACTGATGCAGAAGATAGACCACCAAATGGTCACGATGATCGAGAGAGTTTCCATACTCGACGAGTTTTACATTTTCCAAATGACGTGCACCCTACCTCACCAAAAAGTCCCACTTCACGTGAAATCATCGCCTGGTTTCACCCAGACCAGAACACTTACGGAGAGGACTCTTTGAAAGAAGACGAAGAAAAACCGGCGAAAATCAATTACGGTTCACTGAGCTTTGGGCATCGGTATAGTCTTGTGTCTTCCGATTGCATCTCTCTCTCGTCCGATAGCTCACGAAGCTCACTAGACAGCATCGTGTTTGCCGATGAGGGTCGTGGGTGTCACGGTTCTAGAGTTCTCTTCAATAACACGCATTCCGGTCAATTAACGCCGAGGGCTGCGGACGAAGGAATTTTTTCTGATGAGCGCGATTCTCCAGCAAAAACCAACGTAAGCGCTTCTGACGAACCAGATAAAAATTCTGAGGCATCGACGCCACAGAAAACCAGAGTTAACGCCCAGTTTCCAGTTTTGGCTAAGTATGACAAGCAAGATACGCTTAAAGAAAAAGATTTGAGACAAACGCCAGAAAAATCGCGGGTGATTTCCCCGTCAAGTGAAGACGGCTACGCTTTGGTAGAGCTGTTAATGGACGCCCCGTCAACGCCATCTTCCAGCTTGAAAAGAAGAAACAGAGAAGCAGGAAATAGCACATCGTCTGAAGAGCAAGCGGGAGTCGATGATAAGGAACCAAGGTTTGCACGAGAGGGATCTGTGTCCGAACGAGAGGACGGACACGAAAGCGAGTCTACTGACGTAAGCAGCGACAGCAATCACAGAAGGATACGGCATCGCTCGTGCGACCAGATAGAGACTACCGCGAATGATTCCCAGTCGTCCCGGACGCGGATGAGACTAACAAAAGACACACGTTTGACTTTTCGCAGTTGTCAAAGAGCCCACGATCACCCAGGCGACGAAGAAGAGACCGCCAGTATCGACGAGCCAAGAGAAAAGATTTTGACAACTTTGTGATCACCACCCTCAGGCCTGGAAAATATGGTTCTCTGCGGCGCTCGATAGACCGGATGGCAAAAATACAGGAAGATGTGGAAGAAACGTTTTTGCTTAAAACTGAGGCAGCTTTGAATGCGTGCATTCCTGAAGATGAGGATCTTTCTTCGCCGAATATTGTGACACCAACGAGTGATTTGCATGCGAAACTGGAAAGTGACGCTTCCGAAAAACAACAGTTGAATACTAGTGCAGAGAGCTCAAACGCGCGTGTATTTGGACCCGCAGTCAACAGCGTATCTGCGCGAGAGAGCTATTTAAGGCGAAAACGCATGAAGAGATTTCTTTCGAAGGAGCTTGCCCCAGGCAGGTTCTCATCTGTGAGACTTTCCTGCAACAGTTGTCCTTCGGATGAAAATTTCCAAGTTTTCCACGCAGACGGCGTGTTGGGAGGAAGACAGCACATGTCTGTAGACAGCTTGCCGAGTGGCCATTCAAACAGTAAATGTGATAGAATGAATGGCGGAACAAGGAGAAAGGAGTTTAGTGGAAAAACTACAAGTCTTCCTGATGTTATATATTCCGGCAACAGAGTTATAACTAACCACAAAAAGAACTCTCCAAATGCTATTCTCAAAAACAACGCAGAGAACAATACACACAACTATCCTGTTCTCAATAAAAGGCATACGTACGACTTTACCCACAGTTCCACGGCACATATGGAAATGAGGGAACGGCTGCTCGGCCAAGATGAAGAGAAGAAGTCAGTGGCGGATCGTCAGCAACGCAGAACTCAATCTGAGGTTTTGATTGGCGCAGGAGGTTCTGGTGTGTACGTGTGACGTAGGATACTCTGAATGAAACGCAATCAAACGACCCAGGAAACTACTGAGATAAGTTTTGTAGGATATAACTCTTTATCAGGCTATGACAGCTCTGTCCGTATACTTTCTAACAAGAAATTTTCTCCAAAGCTTTGGAGAATGTCTAGAAACCTTAAAAAATGTAGCGACTTCATCTCCGCGAAGTCACATCTTCACGAAAATTACGTGTCGCGAAGATTTCTTGTATTTACGTCAACTAAGATACAGAGGTTTTCCAAAAAAGCGTTTCCAAAGCGTTGTCCGTCCACATGTACGCGTTTGCCTTCGTTTCTGCTCTCCACTTTAATCGTTTGAAAGTCATCGAAAACGCTACTTTATTGTGAATTGTTCCGAGGTTGTTACGTCAAAGTTTTCGTAAACCTCCGTTTTCGTTCGTCGCGTGGGCGAAACGTGATAACCTACAACTAATTAGTTTTTGTCTGTTTTGCACTTTTCATTTAAGATGAGGATCTTTCCAGGAACAAAGATTGCAAGACAACAGAATTAGGGTTTCTTTTGTAACCCTTGCCAGTTCGTATAGTCACTTTTGTAGAAACTCTAGGGAGCCACCTTAGTTCCCCGTTTTCAAAAACCTCTACTATTGCAAGTGCTTTTCCGTTTTCGGTAAGTTACGTGTGGACGCACAAAAGGTTTTTCGCCTTTTGAGAGTGATACAGAGAGCAGGTGACATGTTGACTGTATTACAGCGTTGGAAATTGCTGTCGTCCGAAACGTTTATCCTGATGCATAACATGTAAATATGTTAAGTTACGATTCAGAGGCTGAACGTCTTGTAATTCCATTTTTTCCGACATTACTGTACGTTCAGCTGCGCCCGTCAATAACTTGCGAACTCTGAGCTTCAAGACACAATCAACGGTTAGGTTTTTTCACTGCTGCTAATCATTGTAGCGGGTCAAGGTCGTGTGCTTCGCGTTATTGAAAGATGGATAGATGCTTTATTCACTTAAAACTTGCAGCCAAAGGCTGCAAAGGGAGAATGAATTATTCAGTCTTCTTTTCGGTGTGTTGGTTGTCCTCGTAATTATGAATCACGGCAGTGTGTAAACACGAGAACGCAAACGTTAGGTTATTAACTTCAGAGTTCGCTTGTTAATGACAAGCCCTGTTACAAGAGGCATTTAGCTGTCGTCAGAAACTTTGTAATGACATTAGAGGTATAACGTGTAAATATGTAAAGATTTTGAAACGGAGACTCAGATTCTTGGTAAAATTCCACTTCTTGATCGCCTAGATTAATTTATTATACACATCACCTTAGCAGTGTTCCATATTGTAGTGTCTTTTATACTAGTTTTGTAGCCTGCAAAATATAGTTTTACTTATGTCACTTTAAATTGTCTAACGTTTGCTTCAAATTAAGACCTGTAAATTATGGTGCATAAGTATTTCCTTAGTGTGGAAATACCCGTGTAGCTGAGTTCAGCTTTCTTATTTTACTGGCTAGTCGCACTGACCAATTTACATGTAGTATAAGTAGCGCATTTTTTTTTTCGTTCCTACCAGAACTTTTTTCTGGGGAACAACCGTGTACACGGAGCTTTTCTGATCAACACTATGAAGGCAAAAGCTGAGAAAAAGAGATTAACAGACTAGTGTCCCAGAGGGTTTTTGGTTCCAGGGCCCAAAACAAAAGTTGTGGCTGCAGGGCCTATCGTAGTACACCAGTCCCTTAAGGCTTCGCAGATTCCCTATTGGATACCTGACATAGTAAAGTGAGTACGAGATATTTTATTTTTTGTTGCTAAAAGTTTGGAGAAAGCTTATTTATTTGCAAATCTGCTTCAACGTTTCCGTTGAACTGGTTCTTTATTTATTTATTTATTTATTTATTATTGAAAAAGGGGCTGGAAATGTGAAAACTGTTAGGAGTAAACTGCTAAGGTCATTCGTTCACTTTTTTCATTTCTGCGTTCAAAAATTGTTAAAATAAACGCAAACGAAACGCTTTTCGTTTGTTTTTGTGATTTCTAATGTCATTCTTCCTTAATAGAGACCTTCAGATCAGACTACGGTCTAACGATACAAGTACGACCTTTCACATCTAGTTTTTATTATTATTATTATTATTATTATTATTAATATTATTATCTGCAGTGTACAACGTATAAATGCATAGCACGTTAGCCATTATTATTATTATTATTATTATTATTATTATTTCTACACTACAAAAACACTTACATTACATAAAAATGCGTAAACAGAAAATGGGAAACTATTTACAAAGCAACAAGTGTTTCATTCAGAACAGAACTTATCTATAAACCATTACTAATACACTGTTAACTGTAATAGCATGCTTACACTGGAACTTTGCTTACAGAAATGAATTTGCAGTTCACTTTTTTATGAAAAGACGACACAAACAACAACAGACACACAAAAACGTAACTATCTGTTAATTTTCAAATCTAGTGCGCATGCATTAGATTATGATCTGTCACACTATGTCACACCAGTTTTGCTCCAAAAGCCTCATTCCCTACTGGTCAGCAGCACGGATATGAGAGGGCTTTGGGAATTCCAAAGGTGTACTCGTACTCAATCTCCTACTAGTCGTCTAATCTGAAGGTTGGTAATAATTAACACATTGTGACATTATTAAAGCAATAAAGGATCAGTAAACATGCGACGATGCCGTAACGGTACGTTGCTGTACTCTCAGTTGGGAACAACTCGTCCCCAGAGTCCTCAGTCTTCCTGGTCAGTGGGTGGTCATCGAGACTCTTGGGTAATGAAAATTTTTTGATTGGCTGTTCACTGACTGTTCACTGTAACATAACTAAGAACCGTTAACCGCAGGACTCCTGTGGCATCAATTCCATTACCCCAGAGACTCTCCCGGCGACCGCCCGCTGACCAAGAAGCCTGAGGACTCTGGGTACATGTTTGAGAAGGGTACTTAAGCAGACATTTTTTGGGCCACGGGCTGAATGTTCCCTTTGTTGGCCTGTCTTTCCTTCTCGATGAGGGCGGAAAGACACTAGTTTTGGAACCTGGTGCCTTGCTGTTATGGACATGGTGGTATCAAAATGCGTCAGCGGAAAAAAGTTAAACTTCCGCTTGGCGTCCTTGGCATAAGAACGTTTTTTCTTAAGTTTCTAGCTAGCAATTCCTCTAGAACCTCCCTTTCACATCCTTTTGCAGTGGGTAAAGGGTCAGTCGAGAATCGGAATCAAGGAGTGCTGGTGAAGTTATTTTTCGTTTTAGTTCACAGATTTGGACATTACTTACTAAGGGTAAGACTATTTAGAGATTTATGTAGTGAAAGAGTGGGCAAGAGTGAGCGGGATTCTCTAGGAGACGGGAAAAAATAGGGCAAAGGTCCCAACATTAAGCAATTATTGTACTAGGCTGACCACCGTCAGTGCGTGCAGATAGTTATATGCCAGTTTCAAGGGCAGAGGTAATTAATTGATCACGGCTAGACACTGACAAGTTACTTTATTTGAGAAAACCGAGTTTAATAATTGTTTATGATACAACTCATGAGTTTTCGATCAAACTCAAGAAAATTCGAGAGCTATTCAAATCATTCTTTTAAGGTTGCTTGCGCGTCTTCACAGCTTGACGTGAAAAAAAAAAGGTTTCTTCGTACGCACCGTTTCTTTCATTCACTGCAGAGACACACTGAGAATACAAACGCTAAATTTAGATTCGACGCTTGTAACTAACATTCCTAATTTCCAGAGCATCCAGACTGTTCCTAGAAAACGCGTGACTATATAACTACTGCCGGTAAGAACAAGCGAATCATAATGACAAAATAGTTCGTGACTCGCGGTACAGCTATTCAGCGAGTTCCTTTGTAAGCCGGAGTCATTCGATGTGCTGAGTTTGGTAACTCTCCAGGCTTCAAGTTTTTTGTTGAACTAATACTATTACATACTAACTTCCTCTAAATAAAGCCCTTACTGAAAACTATTTATAGGGCTAAAAAATTATTAAAATACTTTAAAACAAAAACGAAAAACCGATTGAACCTTAATACTAAGTGACGAATTCCCCTTGAATTTGTTCCATGATAGACATTCCATCGCACAGTTTTCCCGCTTTCGAGCATTTGTCGCAGAACAATTAGCCTGCGTAGCAAGCGTTTCCGTAAGGTTTTCCCCACGTTCGAGGCATTTTTCGTTTTTTAGCAGCGCGAAAACTGGGGCGAGCGCAAAAAAGTGCGTGACGGGGGGGGGGGGGGCTCACCTAACCCTAACGCACTTTTTTGCGCTCGCCCCAATTTTCGCGCGGCTAAAAAACGAAAAATGCCTCGAACGTGCGGAAAACCTTACGGAAACGCTTGCTACGCAGGCTACAGAACAATTGATAAACACAACTTGGTTCCCTTTCCACTGCGATCGCCAAAAGAGTTTAGTGACGCCGCCGGTCATACGCTTTATGGGATGAACTTGAAGAGCAATTTGCGAGCAATTCAACCAAGGCGTCCACTCACTCCAACCAGGAAAGCTAAACGTGCCACTAGGACACGGCACGCAGCCCTGCCGTGTGGCGAACATGTTTGATGAACACGCTGCGCGGGGTGGCACGGGTCTCAACATGTTCTGCGGAGCGCCATCCCATTGCGTTCCACCACTTGTGTAAAACACGTAAATAATGAATATGAGCAAGGCGGTTGTAGAACAAAGCTGAATAGCTCTGCACAATCGCTTCAGCATGAGCTGCATCTTTTGTAGGAGGTAAACCATGGCCATCAACAACTGCGTTTAAACCCTAACGAAAAACACATGTCTTGTCACAACTGTCGTATTTACTTACTCGTTCTTACAGATCCTTTTTGTGTTAACTTCTCAGTTCCTGCGCTTTGCAGACTTTGAAGAAAGATAGAAATGTGTTTAGTTCCATTTCAAAAATATTTTTGACAAAGGAGTTTGAGACAAGACGTTATCTTCGAACTTTTACAAAATAAAATAGCTTTTTTACACATCCTAATGTAAGCTGTCTAGTGAGCATTAGCAAACCTGAAAAGTATTTGTGTTGATTAAGTTTCGATTCTGCTAAATTCCCTATCGGTAGCAAGGTTGGTGTGGTGGTCAGGGTATCTCTCTCCCAAAATAGTTGCCTGGGTTCAAATCCCGGTATTAGAAAGCCAACCCTGTGGCTCCTGAAAAATTGTAATTTGGAAATGGTAGTTTGTGATGGAAAGAAAACCAGAGAACCCGCGTTAGTAGTAAGGTTGAACTCAGCATGTACATATACGTACGTCGTACGTAGTAAGGTTGAACTCAACCCACTCAGAATTCACCTCCTCCGGGACTCAAATAGGGGCTCATTGGTTAATCATTAGTGTGAGGCGAGGCAGAAAGCCAACACTGCTTTCTCTTGTTTGGCTTTGATTAAATAAAATTTGCCAACTTTCCTCACGTTTTAGACTTTTGTCCGTCACAGCGAGGTATTTGTTAGGCAGGATGCCGGTTTGTATGAGGAGAATTTAAAATGTAGCAGACCAGGGATAATCTATGCAGAATTATATTGTAATTAGTTCTGTGAGAGAAGAGCACCAAGCAAGGTACTAGAATTCCATCTACTTTATTTGGTTGAAAGCTAACTCCAAGAGACATGAATGCATTTTCATTCGGGTTGGTAATCATGAGCTACTAGAGACTACCGCGTACACTCGCCTTTCGAGAACGAGAAGGCTTCCCAGGGTCTGCGGAAACTGGCAAAAATAAGTTAATTTAGCTCCCACGAAAAATGTTGACTTAAGGTTCAACAGGGTTTGTAGCCGACAACATTCGTCAGGGTTTCGTAAACTAAACCTAAAGAAGAGAAACGGCAGAAAACCTCAAATCTCAGAAGGATGGAATACCTCAAGGAAATAAACTGGGTGTTATCCCGTTCTCTGCTATGACGAACAATTTACTATCTGATTGGCACCTGAAAATTATTTATATTCATGGAGTACGACTAGAATAAAATAGAATAAAATAGACTAGAATAAAATATGGAGAAATACTTACATATTAACAAATTTTTAATACAACCACTCAAGCCTATACGGCTCGTCAGCTAAAGATGTACTTCTTTCGCTCGCAAATTTTATTGAGGCATCTCCGGAATGGAATGGATTCATTTTCCCCAGTTTGAAAACATCGTTGACCAACTTTCTAACTCGTCGTTAAATTAAAGTTTGTCGGTTTTTATCCAAAACTTTTAAGAATCTTAATTTTTTGCCCGCTCATATTCCTTTCCTTTCATCAATTTAATTTGTTCACATAAATTTTTTGGCGGAGGCACGGAGAAAAAAACATCGGCAACGAAAAGTCGAAGCGAAAGAAAAGAATTAAATGACAGTCTATTAAATCGATAATTGGAACGCACGTCACCGTTGCCACTTACTTCAAACAGGCACTCGTCGCTTCGCTTAATAAATTATTGGCTTTTTAAATTAGCACTTTCAAGCTGAGAGTATAAATGCTCTCCTGCAATCGAGCTGTTGGAAATAGGCCTCCTTGACACTAGCTATAGTAACAGTTGTCACAAAAACCTTGTTTTCACAATGGAACATTGGACTCTATAATTCGTCAATCGCGTTGGGGTGATCAAAGTCAGGGAATAGAACGTTATTACTCAGAAAAGGCTCTTCTCTGCATTTCTGACTTTAATGAGGCTCACAACAGTTTTTTTGGCCTTAGAGTGTATCTTTTGAAATCAAAATTTCCTATAGAAGATAAACTTCCATTTCCTTGATACTACACCACCTTTTCATCATAGGACCAAAGTTAATTTTTTCAATGTTTTCCTAGCAACAGCTGTCACCATAGCAACGGTAATGGACAACCCCTCATTTTAAATAATGTCGAATATCTCGAAAACTAGTCAGAGACTTTATGACGAAACTTGAACCATTTGAACTACCCAAACTACACAACTTGTATGCGAAATTAGAGAAAAATCTGTAAGAGCGTTTTCAAGTAAATCATGATTCACTTTTTACGGGCTGATTTTGGTCTTTTCTGCAATTTTCTCCAATATTTCAAGAAAGATAAGACTTAACACTTTCTCTTTTCAGTTGAAAGATCTTTTATGATAGCAAAACATTCTTAATGTACATTGAGCTCCCTGGGTGGCTGCGATTTTAAGATATTTATATTTAAAAACTGCTAAAATGCAGCACAAATCTGTCCAAACGTTCGTAATTTGCAAGTCGACATTCAAAGATTGTCAGTGTCAGGTCGGGTATAGACATGTCAGTGATGCGGAGGCAAACCGAAATAAGTATTGTGCCATCATCCCAAACCCATAAGAAACCCCTGGGTTCGCGGCCGACCGCGGCCGTGACTTCGACTGCTTCGAAAGTACCTGACGTCGCTTGCGAGAAAACTGTGATCTATGCGAGAACCTGTGAACCTGTGAACTGTCCTTCCGATCCTGAGAAACTCCAGTGTTAAGAGAGCTCTTCCATAAACGAAGCTTTCGAGGCCACTGACTAGCCACTAGATAACGTAGAGCAGCATACATGTACAGCAAGAAAGGAGGCTTGTAAATTGTCCTTGAAAGCAGCTCTATCGCGCGAATTTCTAAGCACACGATAGAAAACCTGACAAATAATGGTGAGCTTGACACATTTGATGGGCAACGTCTGCTAACAACATCAACTTCACTTGAGAAATTAGCAAAAAGTAATTTAAGCGATCTAAAAGACTGTGACTGTGGAAAGGAGAAATACGAATTTTGTTCGGAAAACAAAACACAGTTGAAGAGTTCGAGTTCGAGTGTTGTCGGATGTGGACAAAAAATCAGCTTGAAGAGTGGTACCTCCTCCAACTCGTTTAAGGTCTGCAGTACGTAATTTCATTGCTCTTTCATTCCTTGTCAGTAGGCAATTTTTCAAAGATTATCATAAAATTCTCGGGACTCTTGGTCTGGACCACGTCAGCTCGACTCGATGCATCCACATTGTTGAATGGATTGCGCCGTTCGTAAAACAGGTCGCCGACTGGAAAGTGAAAGAAGCAAGAACTGAAGCAATCTAACGTGGAGACCAATCATCATTTCACATCCAGTTCGACGGCTTTTATCTGACTCGCAGCCATTATTCCAACAACAGCTCAGCTGCCGTCTGCGATGCCAAGAATGGGAAAATTATCGCCTTAGCGACCTGGCTATTTAACGCTCAGGCATCTGGCCATTGAAAAGTCGTATGTCACTTCCGGTGCCGCGAAAAATGAACTTTTCTCGTCGAGAAGTAAAAGTAGGCTGCTCTATTTTAAAATAATTCGAAAGACCATCTTATTTTCTCGAAATTTAAGCATGCTTTTTGCAAAAAGACAAAAAACAAAAAATTTATACCCAAAAGAGTAGTCAAAGAAGCACATTTTTCATCCTAATTTGTTAATTTTTTTCGTTAGCCAAAACGCATGCTTAAATTTCGTCAAAACGGCTTATGAGATGGTATGGTACAAGAAATTGTGGACAAAAAGGTAAGTCTTTTAAGTAAAAACTCATTTTTCTGTTTCTGATCACGTGACATTGGGTCTGGTCCGATGACGTCATGCACTGAATCATACTTACCCTCAATGAATATTGTCCAAATTTGGTCCAATGTAAGCATACATGTGTTAAGTTACAGCAAATTCATTTTCCCCTAGCAACGGCCTCAAAAGATACTGTAATGGGCCCTTAAGTCAAAGATAAAGAAGAATCGCATTTCCTAGCCACTATACTCAACCCTTCTACGGGAAAATTTTACGTACACAAAGGGATATCGCACTTACACACTTACCTTTTATCATCACATGTAGTGCACAGAGTAACAAGAGGTTAGCATTGTTATGTTTTTAAAAAATTAATTTTCATTATTTTCAACACGTACAGCCAGCATTCTTTATTTCACATAACAACCAGACTGTTGCCAGGAAAGCGACTTGAATTAGTTTTTCCTATATCCACAAGTAAGGAACTATTACCCGAAGTGCGTGTCCCCAGCAGGAGGAAGGAATCGCTGTTTGTTTTGTCTCGGTTTCCTTTTTCCTTTCTTTCTTTAGTTTTATTTTTGCTTTGCTCGAAACAATAGCTCTCACTCTGGTAATGTATTTGCTCAGTTTGTCAAAACGTCAGTCAAATGTCACTAACAACAATCCTTCTCAGGACTGTACTCACCCGGACAATCATCTACTTATAAACATGACTCCTAGGATCAGACCATTCACTAAGAGCGATAATCGGATCGTTTTATTTCAGATCGGACTACCATCTAACGGTGCAAGTACGACCTTTCAAATACAGTGTGCATGCATTAGATTATCATCTGTCACACTAGTTTTGTTCCAAGAGCCTCATTCCCTACTGGTCAGCAGCAGGGATTAGCGAGGGCTTTAAATTCCAAAGTCGTACTCGTACCCAATCTCCTACTCGTTGTCTAATTTAAAGGTTGGTAATAATTTAAAATACTTTGTGACATTATTAATTCATTTCCTACCAGAAGACAATCTATTGGCTCTTCTGATGTCATTCTAGTTCCAAGCCGATTTTTCTCCGTAAAACTAAGCCTAGGAGGAATGAACCCGAACGACATCATGTAAACGTAATAGAGTGTATTAAAACCCTGTTTGAAGGAAGATCAAAGTTTTACACGTTATTAAGGTCAATTTTTAAAAGATTTTGCTGCAGTGACCGCTCCGGTATTAAAAAACGGCGTATCGGGTGTCAGGTAAAGACGCTAAAGCTCGAATTTGGGACGAAAGTGACGAAGAATTGAGCAGATTTGACGACTCCGAATGAGATGAAGTTGAAGCAGATGACAACAATGTCTGCGGATATCCGAATGATCGCTATGGAAGGGTTTATAGCGACATATCGCAAGAATCGGCAACAGACGCCACCCGACTCGAATGTAAACAGTGGTGAGTCAAATAAAAGCCAAGGTATGCCAACCAACAGTGTAGCCTCAAATGTTATATATATTGGCGAGGAAAATGTTCCGTTCATGTGAGTCCATAAACAACTCGAAGAAGGATGATTGTCGATGAGTTTAAGGTCAACTTTGTATGTAATGTTACCAATGCAAATTTATGCATAAACAGGAGCCATAATCGGGGATGGAGACCGTAACTAATTGCCATTTTTATTAATGGCGTTGGCCCCATCGAAAAAGACAAATGTGCTATTTTTAGAAAAAATTGCGCCATCGCGCGTGACACACGCGCGTGTGTGTTGCGAGGACTCCGAGCAGAGAAAAACAAACAACATGGCGTCGGGAATTACCTTCGTTGGAGATGAATAAATTCAATTTCTGTCATCAGTGTCACTTCCTAATTTGAGGCAAGCCCTTGGGGAGAACTTTCTGGATAGTGACTCTGGATATGAGGATTATACAAGTGATTCCGATGATGGCAGTGAGAACATTTTAGAAAAATCCTGTGGCGAAGATGTGTCTGACATGTCGGACGAGGATTTCCCCGTTAGCCGGAAGAAACGTTTTACGGGCAAAAAAGGCGTCGAACTACGAAATAATCAGTTGAAGGCGACTCAGGCAGAAAAAGGAAAATACATCTCGAATATATATTTCCTCTGAGGACGTACAGAGATTGAAGGGCAGCTGCAAAGAGTGTAAAATGATTTTCCAAGCACGTATTGAAGAAAAGTAACGCACTGATAAATCGTTGTCACTTTTTCCACTTCAAAAGAAAATAGTAACATATATTCAAATGCCAAGTCAGTAAAGAAAATGTTTGTAGAGATTTCTCAGCGTATGTTTTCTGAAATAATGCCTGCCTTTACCGAATGCCCGAAATGTTTATAATGAAGACAAAGAATAGTGAAAAGCGCGCCTTGTTTTCAATGAAATGCTCTCGTGGTGCGTGATCAATCGTCGACAAAATAGAGAGCTGGAAAAACACCAAGAGAAAAAAAAATACTTCTGTCGATGAGGAGAAAGATGAAGTGAAACTCCATGCTGCCCTAGTAATTAATATTACTTTCTGGGCAAATTACGAACCCAGAAGGGATACATAGCGCAGTGGACGCGGCAAGGGTTTCAACGACAAAGTGAGCTTAATTTTTCAGTTTTCTCTGCCAGCAACCCTGCGAGAAAAATCACTTTGTATCGAAGCAAAATAAGAAAAAATTACGACTGAACGTCACTGAGTCACAAATCTAAGTTGTTTCAGAGTGCTTGAGTTCTTAGGACGAAAAGAAACTGTAGAAATAGAATTTTAAGCATTTAGCGTTTTGTTTACAATTTCTTTCATCGTCAAGTCAACCACTTGTTCTTAAAATTTCACAAACAGTAGATTTTATACGGAAGGCTTTGACTCCGAAATAATCGAGACAAGACAAAATAAAGCACAGTAAAATAGGAAAGAAGCATTTAATAATAATTGTCACACTTTTTATGGCGAGTCAGTACAAAAATCATGCAACAGTCTGAAAAACAAGCATTGAACAAATCCATTACCAGAAAAGGCGACATTTTTTGGTTATACCACACAAAATTGACACTGGTTTACCTGTAATCGTTGTGGCTCTATCTGTGTTCCCTTGAGCAGCTCCAGACATTTAGACACAAGTCGGATGCCATGTAAAATACGTTGAATCGCTTTCACAGTTGTTTAAGCTTAAGTGTTATTTTTACCATTCCGTCGGCGGGCTCTAAACTAAGAAAAACTGCGTTTTGTGGTTTGCGTTTAAAAAGTAAGATGGTGAATTCTAATGTTCCTCACCTCCGTAGTCTTGTTTCCGTGAGCTGCATAGTAATTATCGTTCAAGTTTAATTATTAATCCTGTCTTCAGTTCGATCAAACAAACACATGATGGCTCCATTGTCAGCGTTGTGCGAACGGAGCGATTTCAAACTCGTTCATTTGAACTCCCGCAGCCATAACGGTGAGATCGTACAGCTTCAATCCTCTTTGAACGACGATTACAACAATTTTCAGGAAAAATCAAACACATACCACATTTCAGAACCCATAATTGGGAGATTTTTCCCAAACCTTGTGCTTGTACGTTCACTTCGGAGGAGTTTCATTGATTCATTCAGCTCCGCAAAGAAACGCTGCAACACTTCGCAAGGTTTTGGCGCCTTTTTCGGTCAGTCATGTGATCGCGATCGATTCTTATCTCGGAGTTTCTCTCTCTTTTTTTCTCTCTCTTGATTTTATAGTGATTGCGTCTTTAATAATAAAAACAATTATGTATTTGGGCATACTGGATATCAAATAATTATAACCATCCTGGTCATATCCAGCACGCCCTCGTTGTACGCAAATTTGCGTGTAGCCACGCGCGTTTATGACGTTGAGGGTGGCGCAATTTTTTCTAAAAATAGCACATTTGTCGTTTTCGATGGGGCCGCGTGGACCCCGCGCTTACGGTCTCCGTCCCCGATTATGGCTCCTGGCATAAATTATAGCTTTAAGGACAGTGCCTCCTTTTGTTACTGCGCATCGTTCTGCGCATCTCGGGCTATTCGGGTTTCTTGAGGAATTTGCCCACTAATACACCAATATTTTTGTGCCGTTTAAGACTATTTGGAAAAAGCAGATCTTAGCAAGGACTATCAGAATCCAAAAAGAAAATTGGGGTAACCAGGCATTTTTCAGAGATAACTGACTGAGCCTAAATTTTGAAAGAAATTGCCATGCATTCTTTGTATTTTAACGCTTTTTTAGAATTATGGATGATTAATTATCTCTGAAAAATGCGTGGTTACCCACATATTTCTTTTTGGATTCCAATACCCTTGCTATGATCTACTTTTTCCCCATAGTCATAACCTTTGCAAAAATACATCTGTATTAGGAGGCACCGTTCTTAGATAAATGGCCCAAACAAACCATTCAAAATACCCAATTTCGGTTCTTTTTTGAAATTTAATTGCTATAGTTTAGTAATGAAACAAATATGTCGAAAAAATATATAACCTTATCCCATCTTTTGTTCAAAGAACCTCTTAATAGCTCGAAAATTGAATAAAAATTGAGAAAAATTCCAGAAAGCTAACATATAACCATAATAATTTATACAAATAAATTAATAATTAACTTCATGTGAAAGGCAATTTTGTGGTGATTCAGAATATCTATGGTTTGCATACGTAAAGTTTACATGGCTTACTAATAAAGGTCAGAATGCATGACACTTGAATAGCAGTTGTCATCTTTGGAAAATGAGTTACTGGAAAAAGGATCAGTAAATAAGAGACGAGTTAGTAACGATAAGTTGCTGCACTCTCAGAAACTCCTGTAGGACCTCGTTTGCAGTCGGTCGCTGTTGAGGCTCAATCGCATGACACCCTTCCATTATTTCACGAAGCTGACTTTTTACAAAACTGCTTCCTTTCACGCCACCCAGTAACCTTTCCACAATCCAGGGAAGCTTCCAGATGTCGAATTTTTCGTCGTAGGCTGGACCTAACTTGAACTTTAATGGTTCTGGCTTATTTTGCCCCCCTTGCCGTTCTACTTCCCTCTGCAGTGGACGTGGCACATTCGGCCTTGTGTGGCAGCCTCCATCGTCGGTTACTTCTTTTAAACTATCTACATCGTTCACGACCATATGAAAGTCATTCGTTATCAAGTATTGTGAGAGTAATTTATGAGGGGTACCTCCATCACACATGACACGAACTCCAATGGGACTGTTGTGTAGGTAGTCCATAATCTTGACGTAGTCCACGCTTAGCTGAAACCTTGTCTGTATGTTGTTGTACTCGGACAGCTCGGATCTGCGAAGTCGCCGGTCTAGATATCTTGCCGAGCCATGTTTGTAATACATTGTGACGGCCTTCAAGAAAAGAACATGTTGATTTTTTATCTTATTCCGTATCCACTGAGAATATGGTCGAGAGCAGCCTAATTACCAGACGCTCAACGTGTTCGTTCAACAGTTTTTCCCAATGCCCTCAATTTTTTGCACGGCAAAAAATATTAATTTTCATTCCATGATGAAAAGGAAAGAAGGGGACAATTTAAGGGTTTGGGGAGCGTAGTTTCAAGTGGAGGTAAAGAGGATGTTGGGCGGTTTGAACAAATGAGCGCTGACTCGATCCAGAAGTATCTGGAGGAGGGGTGCAGTGGCATGCTTGCCCGGGAAAGTTTGAAATTTAGAACGTTCGAAATGCAGTTTGCAGCATTTTGAGCAGCAGTTGCAACTTTAAAACTGCTTTAAAATCATCTCACTTCTGCGCTAACTAAATATAAACATACAAAGGAGTAACAACAAAATTGGCAATGTTTCGGGAAACTGTTAAGGATAAACCTCGTTGGCCAGAGAAACTACATTCTTCAAGAATCGGCCGAGGTCCAGGGTGGGATAAACATCAAAATAACTCACAACTTCGGGCTTCGCCTGTTCTGTTACAGAGGGGTGTGATAAAGTTTCTTATGCCATAAAAATTAGATATATATTTCCTTAACAGGGCGTAGGAAGGATGGGCAAATTGGTTTCATTGCGTATGGTGGCATAAAGTTTGATTTGTCAACGACAAAAAAAGTTTGCTACAGCTGGCCAGAAAAGGTAAAATGATTTTTTCCACAATCAATTACAGTGTTATGAAGACGAAATAACAAAAACAAGTTACGGCAACAATATAAACAATGTATTATTATATCATTTGATGGTCAGAAGTAGAAAATTTCTCCATTCATCATGGCTCACCTGTAGTTTTTCAGGACACCTGCCTATCAAGCGAGTGACGAATTCCCCTTGAATCTGTTCCATGATAGACATTCCGTTCGCACAGCTTTTCCGCTTTCGAGCATTTGTCGCAGAACAATTAATAAACACAACTTGGTTCCCCTTCCAGTGCGCCCGCCAAACGAGTTTAGTGACGCCGCCGGTCATACGCTTTATAGGATGAACTTGAAGAGCAATTTGCGAGCAGTTCAACCAAGGCATGCACTCACTCCAACCGGGAAAACTAAACGTGCTATTAGGACACGGCACGCAGCCCTGCCGTGTGGCGAACATGTTTGATGAACACGCTGCGCGGGGTGGCACAGGTCTCAACACGTTCTGCGGAGCGCCGTCCCATTGCGTTCCACCACTTGTGTAATACACGTAAATAATGAATATGAGCAAGGCGGTTGTAGAACAAAGCTGAATAGCTCTGCACAATCGCTTGAGCATGAACTGCATCTTTTGTATGAGGAAAACCATGGCCATCAACAACTGCTTTTAAACCCTAATGAAAAACACATGTCTTGTCACAACTGTCGTATTTACTTTCTCGTTCTTACAGATCCCTTTTTGCGGTTAACTTCTTCCTACGCTTTGCAGACTTTGAAGAAAGATAGAAATTTGTTCAGTTCCATTTCAAAAATATTTTTGACAAAGGAGTTTGAGACAAGACGTTATCTTCGAACTTTTACAAAATAAAATGTTTTTTTTTACACATCTTAATGCAAGCCGTCTAGTGAGCATGAGCAAACCTTAAAAGCATTTGTGTTGATTAACTTTCGATTCTGCTAAATTCCGCATCGGTAGCAAGGTTGGTGCAGTGGTCAGAGTGTCTGTCTCCCAAAATAGTTGCCTGGGTTCAAATCCCGGTATTAGAAAGCCAACCCTGTGGCTCTTGACAAATTGTAATTTGGAAATGGTAGTTTGTGATGGAAAGAAAACCACAGAACCTGGGGGAAAATTCTGTACATGTACATATACGTACGTAGTAAGGTTGAACTCAACCCACTCAGAATTCACCTCCTCCGGGACTCGAATAGGGGCTCATTGGTTAATCATTAGTGTGGGGTGAGGCAGAAAGCCAACACTGCTTTCTCTTGTTTGGCTTTGAATAAATAAATTTTGGCAACTTTCCTCAGGTTTTAGACTTTTGCCCGTCAAAGCGAGGTATTTGTTAGGCAAGATGCCGGTTTGTATGACGAGAATTCAAAATGTAGCAGACCAGTAATAATCTATGCGGAATTACACTGTAATTAGTTCTGTGAGCTAAGAGAGCCAAGCAAGGTACCAGAATTCCATCTACTTTATTTGGTTGATAGCTAACTCCAAGAGACAGGAATGCATTTTCATTCGGGTTGCTAATCATGAGCTAGCAGAGACTGCCGCGTACACTTTCCTTCCGAGAAGGAGAGGGCTTCCCAGGGTCTGCAAAAACTGGCAAAATTAAGTTAATTAAGCTCCCACGAAAAATGTTGACCAAAGGCTCAACAGGGTTTGTAGCCGACAGTATTCATCAGGGTCCGTAAACTAAACCTAAAGAAGAGAAACGGCAGAAAACCTCAAATCTCAGAAAGATGGAATACCTCAAGGAAATAAATTGGGTGTTATCCCGTTCTCTGTTATGAAGAACAGCTTACTATCTGATTGGCACCTGAGAATAAATTATATTCATGGAGTAAGACTGCACTAGAATATAATATTGGAGAAATACATACATATTAACAAGTTTTTAATATTATCACTCAAGCTTAGCTTATCTCTGGCATTGAATGAATTGGTATTCCCCAGTTTGGAACCAACGTTGACTAACTTTCTAATTCGTCATTATATTAAAGTTTGTGGTTTTTTATTCAAGACTTTCAATAATTAATTGTTCGCCCGCTCATATTCCTTTTCTTGTCGCCAGTTTAATTTGTTTACATATAATTTTTGGCGGAGCCGCAAGGAGAAAAAAAAAGCATCGCGAACGAAAAGTAGAAGCAAAATTAAGGAAAGAATTGAAAGTTTATTAAACCGTTAATTGGAACTTCGGTCAAGGGTGCCACTTATTTCAAACAGGCACTCGCCCCTTCGCTTATTAAATTACTGTTTTATTAAATTAGCACTTTCAAGCTGAGAGTATAAATGCTCTCTGGTCTTATTCTTGGAAATAGGCCTCCTAGACACTGGCTATAGTAACAGTTGTCACAAAAACCTTTTCACAGGGGAACATTTGACTCTTACTCGTCAATCGCTTCACGGTAATCAAAGTCAGGGAATATTTGGAAAAGGCTCTTTTCTGCGTTTCACTTTAAGACAACGGTAAAGCCGGCGTTATCGCATTTCCTAGCCACTGGTTCAACCCCTTTACGGGAAAATTTAAAAAAATACGTACACAAAGGGATGTCGCACTTACACACTTACCTGTTGTCATCACACGCAGTGCACAGAGTATCATGAGGATAGCATTGTTATGTTTTAAGAAATTTAATTTTAATCATTTTCAACACGTACAGCCAGCATTCTTTATTTCACATAACAACCAGACTGTTGCCAGGACAGGGTCTTGAATTTGTTGTTCCTGTTGCATGATTAAATAAAGTATTGTTGTTGTATTGTCCACAAGTACGGAATTATTACCTGCAGTGCGTGTCCCCAGCTGGAGAAAGATATCTTCTACGTTTCCCAAAATTTTTACTTCCAAATTTGAACATGTTCTAGCATGATTTTATCAATCAAATTTTGGCTGTTGTATCTGTTCAGTATAGAGAGTCATAAGATGCTTTGGCATGTTTTATTCATCCTTTAAGTGGCTTTTTAACTTACTTTATTTTTGAGCACTGTCCCCATTTTTGCTTTGGGAACGTTCCGATTAAGAGATGATTTTTCCTCTTTGGAGTGGTCCTTCTAGCATCAAAAGGAACAAATTGCTGTTAAAAATAGGAACAAAGTGTTCATTTAGAGCTAAAAAGAACCTTTTGTTCCGAATTTTTAACATTGAAAGGAACTTTTTGTTCCTAAATGAGTGGCCTAGGAACAGGTGTTCCCAATGATATTGTTCCTCTTTTATCATTTTGGTCCTTTTTAATCGCTTGACGAACAATTGTTCCTATTAATGTGTTCCCTTTTGGAGTGGCTGTTCCTTTATGCTGACACGAGGAACTTTGGTTCCCAATTAATTACGTTCCTTTTTTTTTGTAAAGGAACGTTTGTTCCTTTCTAACATTGTTCCTGCTTTGAAAAATTGGTTCCTTTTTATTCACTTGAGGAACAATTGTTCCCATTAACGGTTCCGTTTTGAACGAAATGTTCCTTTTTATTGGCAGGTGGAACAGTTTGTTCCTAACCATTAGTTCCTATTTATGTAAAATGGTTCCTATTTAGAAATGGCAGTTCCTTTGTACACCTTGTTCAACAGAAACATTCTTCTTTTCTTGCCATCTATGATTTTATCGCTTTTTAATTGGCAAACACATTTGGTGTAGCGTTTTAAGTTTCAAACAACATGAAGCAGAGTCAATAGCAGATTTTTAAAGACTTTTCGAGGCCCTATAGACTTGCCCGGGCAAGGTTAAATATAATCGCACCAACGCCATATATCACCTTAAATTTGTAAACTTACTTAAGAATAATGAACAGTGGCAAGCAGACACATGCCTGAGCAAGCAGGAGCAAGTTGGGGCAGGTTGGGGAAAGTTTAAACTTGCACAATGCAGCCATTGTTTTTTTGTCGCCTTTTTGTTTTGTTCACTATTTATGTAAGTGGAACAAATTGTGTGAATCACTCAGATGTCCGACATGAACAAAAAGGGTAAGGTTGACTGGGTTAACTTTACAGTTATCCTGAGTAAACATTACCTCTTTTTTGTATTAATATATTATATTGTAAAGTTTGACTTTTTTTTCTTTTTCTTTTTGGTAATAAAGCTTCTTCTTGTTGTTGTTGTCTCGAAAATTGATGGCTCATCACCAAAACCAAAACGGCTTCACTTGGGAAAAGAAGAAACAGATAGCTTGTATCACTGTCCGATACAGGCGTGTCACGATGGATTTAAAAGTCAACGTGGCTGCAGGAAACATGTGAACACCAATCACAGTTGGTTCTTTTTCTTTGACGAAAAACTCGACATTTCGAGTACCAAAGAACTTGCCGATGATGATACATCGGGTGAAATCACAAAACAAACTGCCAGGGTAATGCCTTCGTTTTCAGTTTCCAGCCAAATTGGCGAGTTATTCACGAAATGGTTGACTGGAAGTGGTGGGGGCTGCAAGAAAGATCGTGCAGCTCAGCAGATAGCCAAGAGATGCTTTAAATTTCTCAAATTTTGCTGCCAAGATGAAGAGGAATTGAGTTTTGAAGTGCTGGACTTTAGCCTGTGTTCTCATAGTCTGTTGTTCAAGTTTATCGACTACTTGCAAGATGAATGCAAACTCGGACACGGTGGCTGATTGGGCTACATTGATGCGATCTCCGAATTAATCGACTTCAGAAAAATAAACGGCGCATCAGACACAGTTCTTCGAAATTTGTCCTCAACGGAGCTGTACCTTAAACGAGCGCGCAAGACGGTGGCAAAGATGATGAGACTGCAGTGGACACAAGATCTAGACATTGAAACTTTGGATGCTAGGGGGCAGTAATAATAAAAGTGTCAAACAAATACCACCTGATTGTGAGAGGTTTATTTAAGAATTTTAAAACTCCCACCAATAACAAGCTCCTGCGTCGCATGTTATTGGTGGGAGTTTTAAAATTCTTAAATAAACCACTGACAACAGGTAGTATTTGTTTGACGCTTTTATTACTACTCGTTTGATACCTTCTCGGAAAAAAATATACCAATTGAACAAACGCAATATATTATGTATCTCCTTCCCCGATGGCTCAAAAAATGCAAAAAGCAATAATGGAAGAGCTTGATAATGAAACATTAGAAACTTTGGAACGATTAGCTTCATTTGATTCAAAACAATTTCATGATATTAAAGTCTTTCATGGTGTTGAAAAAACACACGGTCGACGTTCTATAAGGTGGCGTTTTTCAAAGGATATTGATTTTGATCTCACTGCAGCTTTCATGCAATTGATAAAAGAGAGTGTTTCAAGATCATTTTATATGAAATATGTTTTCCAATACCAACTGCGAAATATCGAAAATGACGATATTTTACAGCAATATTACGCAAAGGACGGCGGCTCTCCATGGATCAATAAGCTTGAAAACGCGCGAAAATGGTTGCGTGAGCGCGAAAAGGTTCGTCTTGACTATGACTCTGTTGAAAGACCAGACACGAAATGGGTTTTTGAAGGATTTCTTAACGTCGATATATAGGTCGTGCTTGATAACAAACCTCTTTTGGGGGCAGGACAATTGCCCGATTGGCTGCGAAATCTTTCTCACGGGAGGAATATGTTTGCTCTTGATACTTATAACGACAATCTTTGTCTTTGGCGTTACATGGCCGTTCATAATCGTGCCCGACCAGATCGTTGCACATCAGCTGCAAGGTTGTTAGCTATGAGTTTTTTCAAACTCAAAGCTCCACCAAAAGATTTCCCAAAAACCTCTTTGGATCAGCTTGAGGACGTTGAGTTTCATTTTAATCTTTCCCAAAAAAATCGAAGATTGGTTTTCTTTTCGTGTTTATGAGCCAGAACTTTTGAAAGATGGTGAAGTTGTTTGGCATCTAAGAAAAATCCCGTCAGAAAAAATAAAAAAAATAATCACAATCGGCATGTTTGAAGGCCATACCTTTCTTATCAAAAACATTTCAAAAATTGCAAACGTTTATTTCTGTATGCATTGTAATGCAAGATTTACTAAATCTTGTGATCTTGACAGACACGCTTACAGTTGCTCAAAAGGTGTAACTCGAATGGTATTTGCAAATAAAAAAGTTGAGTTTTTGAAAAATGAGTTCGAGAAAGCTTTCTATCCAAAAAAATCTGATTCGAATGAAGCAATACGTTGGCTTGAAAAAGAATCACAGAGTCGCGGTATACACATCCATCATGCCGTTTGTGGGCATGGTGGGGAAAGAATTGTTCAGAATAGACCTGTTGATGGTTTTCACAGCGAAACAAAAACTGTTTTTCAGTACCACGGTTGTTACTGGCATGGTTGCCGAAGATGCTTCCCTTATTACAGAGATGAAGTTATTGATCATGTCCAAACACTGGAAGAAAGATATCAATCAACAGTTAATTTCACAAAAAAACTTCGTGACGCTGGTTATAATGTTGTTGAAATTTGGTCTTGCGAAGTGAAAAGAAGAAAAATGAATTTGTTGGAAATCAAGTTGCCGCAAATCCAACAAAAGCGTTATCCTCACTTCATTATATTTGACTTTGAAGCCTATGGAGATGTTAATTATAGAAAGAAAATGACAACCATGTTGACAATTGAAAACAAACATGTCCCCGTTTCTGTCAGCATTGGTGACAGTTTTGAAAGAGAACCAACCCATATATGTGAAAGAGACCCCGCCGTTCTGATACGCAAATTCATGGAAGAGCTTGAAAGGCGCGGCAAAAAAATCAGGCTTGAAGCTCGAAGAGAGTTCAAGCCTGATTTGAGTCATATGACAAAAACTCAAAGGTGTAACATTTTGAAATGGTGTGATCAAGTTCCTGTTCTTGGTTTCAACTCTGGAAAGTATGATTTAAATCTGATAAGAAAATATTTTGCAGAGGTTTTGGCCGATACAGAAGATAAGGTTAAAGTTGCCAAGAATGGAAGAAAAATAATGTTCATGTCGACTTCAGACTTCAAAAATCTTGATATAATCAATTACTTAGCCCCCGGCACAACTTATGAAAAATGGGTTAAAGCTTATGGCTGTGAACCAGGGAAATCTTGGTTGCCTTACGACTGGTTTGACAGCCAGGAAAAGCTTGATTTTAAAGGGCTCCCAGAACATGAGCATTGGTATTCAAAATTGAAAGGTGGTTATATTCTAACAAAAAGCGAATTGGAAGAATGTAATAAGGTTTTTAAAGAAAACGGGATGAAAACCTTTGCAGACTGGTTGAGGTATTACAACAACCTTGATGTTGCTCCTGGAATTCAAGCTCTTGAAAAAATGCTTGATTTTTACCAAAACAAAGGTATTGATATTTTAAAAGACGCGGTTAGTATCCCAGGGGTAAGTATGCTTTATTTGCTTTGAGGTGCCATTCAGAGAAGGGCAGAGCTTTTCAGCCCTTGTAAGGAAGCGTATGAGTTGTTGAATGCTTCACTGGTTGGCGGTCCAAGTCTTGTTTTCACAAGGTATCACGAGGCTGGTTTGACAAAAATAAGATCTCATAGAGTAAAGAAACCCAGTATTTGTAAAAAGATTTTGGGTTATGACGCAAACGCGTTATATTTGTCGACGATGCTAAGAGATATGCCTTGTGGGGAAGGAAAGGTGGTCCATTACAATCAAGACATTGCCCCTTTTATCCATCAATTGCTTAAAAATAAAAAAATGGTTTGGTTTTGCAGAAGTTGATATCTTTATCCCAAAAGAATTGTGGCCAAAATTCGAAGAAATGTGCCCCTTCTTTCAAAATCAGGAGGTACCTGTTGAAGCTGTTCCTGAACACATGCTTGACTACATGCAACAAACAAAAAGAAACCGTGGAAATGGAAAGAAGCTTGTTGGCTCTTTGGCAGCCAAAAGAATTTTATTATATGCCCCGCTACTGGAATGGTATCTTGACCATGGAGCTATTATAAGCAATGTTTTCAGAACAATCGATTATGAACCCCGCAAAATATTCACTTGGTTTGTTCAAGAAGTGACTGAAGCAAGAAGAACTGGAGATATTGAAGAAAGCAAAACCATTTTTGCTGATATTTTCAAGCTTCTTGGCAACAGCGCTTATGGCAAAATGATAGAAAACCTTGAAAACCAAAAAAACGTTATTTTCACGAAAATTAAAAAAAGGTTGATAGGGCTTTGCGAAGCGCATTTTTCTCAGATCTTGAAGAAATAGGTGAAGCCTATGAGCTTGAAAGCAAGAAAGCAAGAATCGAAATAAAAAGACCTTATCAAGTTGGAATTGCTGTTTATCAACTGGCCAAACTCAGAATGCTTGAGTTCTATTATGACTTCATTGACAAATTCGTTGCCAGAAAAGATTTTGAGCTTATTCAGATGGACACAGACAGCTTATACATGGCGATAAGTGGTGAAAAACTTGAAGATGTTGTTAAACCCGCAATGAGAGAAGCTTTTGAAAGAGAGAAGAAGAATTGGCTTGCTTGGGACGCATGGAGCAGTCGTACTCCAGGTCTGTTCAAACTTGAGTGCGAAGGAAGCCGAATGATTGCACTATGTGCCAAATGCTATTTTGTTGATAAAGAAAAAGGAAATAAATTCAGCACGAAAGGAATGTCAAAAAAACAAAACGAAATTTCGTGGCAGCGCTTCAAAAAAGCCTTAGAAGGTGAAAAGGACTTGGCAAAAAACATCGGTTTCAGGATGCGAGATGGCGAAATAGTCACATACGAGCAAGAAAAACTTGGGCTAAGCGCTTATTACGACAAGCGTTGGGTCTTGGAGGACGGCATACACACAGAACCGATCGAGTTTCATTGTTAGTTTTCTGGTGGTAGTTGGGTATCTGGAGGGACAATTAAGCAAGCACACGGACAAATTTCGCAACTTTTCAAGAGTAAGCTTAACCAAACATATTTCCTCTTCAGTGGGTTCATCATTAACTAAGTTTTTTTTCAACATTTTTATAAAATTTCTTCTTGATTTGTTTGTTTTAAGAATTCACACATTTGTGTTAGAAGACATTGTCTTACATTCGTTTCCATTTTATTCTTAATTTAAATATTTTTTTCATTCAAAATTATTCGAACACCAGGTGTTCACATAACACGTATAGCTCTTCTTCATTTTTTCGTTTAATGTTTCTGGCAACTCTCTGTACAATCCTTTCTTTCTCAATTGTTAGATTGGTGGTAGTTGTGTATCTGGAGGGACAACCAAAAGCTCTTCGCGGACAAACCAGCGTTTTGGTCCGTCAAACAAATAATAGATAACCGGAGCGTCTGGTTTTATCATAATTTTTTCAATCTCGTGAACATTTAAAGACCAGATTGGGTCGGTAGCTCTTCGCCGACCACCTTCAAGTTCACCGGGTTGATAAAGATAGCGAACACTCAAACCGGAGGGGAGCTTCTTTTCGTTCACACCAACGGGTCTCAAATAAGGTGTTGAGGGTTTGGATGGAACAGTTTTCTTTTTAATGGCATCAACAGGTTTTTGACCAATCAGTCGAGTGACTTCTTTATTCAAAGCTGAAATAACAGCTGGCAGTCGGGTCACCCACGCAGTGGACCGCTGACCCTCAGGGAGGCGCATTTCAACCCCATATTGGTGTCCAAACAGCCGTTCAGCCAGGGTGCGGTTGAATCTTTCAACGATAGCTTGATCACGGTGAATATCCACACGACCACGTGTAACCTCAACATTATGTTTCGAAAGCAGTTGATTCACAGCACCCATGAACTCACGACCAGGATCGACCTGAAGCAGTTTCGGCCACTTCAAAGGACCACGATTATAAATCCGTTCCAGAGCAGCTGCAACTTCTTTAGCCTCTTTTGTGGCCAACGGTTCGGCCTCTTTGTATCGAGAGGCCACATCTACCACTGTGAGAGCATATTTAAAAGTTTTACGGGAGCGCGGTGGGCGATCGTGTGGGAGATACAGAAGATCGGCTTGGTGAACTTTGTTTGGAACAGGAACATCAAATTTCGGTCTTGGAATGTAACGTGGGGCTGGTAAATAAACCTGCCAAAGAGCTTGCTTCATCAACCAGTTTTGAGCCACATCTTCCGAGATTTTCGCTGCCTGGGCTAATTTCTTAATTGCTGCAAACCCTTTCCAATACCCTTGCGGGCTGTAATAAATTTTTGACAACTTATTTAAAACGCGTGAGCTCATTGTATACTATACACAATAAAAAATGGACGACCCGTTTGGTTGTTTGCAAGGTGAGAAAATTTCGTCGAAAATGATTAAAGAAATGTTGCAAAAAAAAAATGAAATAAGCCTGTTATCAAAAAAGATTGATCGTTGTCCTTCATGCGAGGAGCAATTAATTTATGTGGTGAATGAGTTCTGTCGTGCATGTCAAAAATGTGGTAGAGTGATTGAATGTGATGATTATGAATATTTTGAAGAAGAAAATTGGAGAAGAAGTTCCACTGCTCTTCCAACGAATAATGATTATTTAAAAAGTGTTTTGCGAAAATGGAACATTAAAGAAATGTTTTCTTCCAGCGAGGTAGATTTTCTTGGTAACGTTATTGCTCAATTTCAGAAGATGTCCGGCAAGTCAGTGAACTGCCCCTATTTTCTGTACAATTATTTTGAAAAAGTACCTTCTGAATGCTGGCCTAAGAAAAAAGAAATTATGGAATCTATTTCTAATCACCTTCCAAAAAGCTTAGAAAGTTGGCGGCAAGCAAAACATGAGTTTTATAAATGGTGGTTGAAAACCAATCAAGGTTCTTCATAAACATTTTCATATTTGCCTGTTTTAGGATTTTTCACCAAACGCATGACAGTACCTTTTTTTGGATGAGTCCAAAATTTCTTGCTTGTGACACCAGTTGGTCCTGTGAAAGCATTTTTCGCAATATCACCTGACCAATACCGATCGAATACATGTTTTGTGGAAGGAATCATTTTTTTTGTCAAAGTTTCAGCAAATTTCGCTACTTCCAATGGTTTATCCAAAGCACCAGTTCCTTTTTGTTTTTTCAAACCCAACCCTAACTTTTGTTTAGCATTGATTGCATTTCTTGCAGCCGCATGGCCCCACTGCCTCTGTTTGTAAGGAACTGCGTCAAGATACTTCACCATTTTTTTATCCGCTTTGTGTTTGCATTTTTTGAGATTTTCACCATACTTTTTTTCACGGTTGGAACAAACATCATAATCGACATCATGTTGCATAGCAATCGCATCTGTTGCACCTGTTGGTGGTTGATATATTTCCAGAATTTCACCCGTTTCTGGGTTGTATTTCACCTGCTTTTCAAGAGGGTTATATGGCCCTGTGAAATTATGTCCCGGCAATGTCCAACCTTTTTTTGGTTTCGGAAATTTTCCAATTGCTGCATGTATATCAAACCCAGCTCCATCCAAATCAGGTCTGTCAGTTTTGTAACGTTGGTTTGGTCGAACTTTAGTTGAAAGTTGATTTAACATTTCACTTCCAACTTTTTGAATAACTGGGCGGGCTTTGTCAAGAGTGTAATTTATTGCTTTCTTTTGCAGTTTTGGGTCTCTCATTACTTCAGAAGTGTAATATCGTCCAGCTTCAACATCTTTTTTCGTAATATATGGGATTCCTTTTGTAATAGCAAGATCACCAACTGCCATAGCAACATCGCCAAATATTCCACTGCCCTCCGCAAGGGAGGGCTCACCTAGTTTCCCGGAAAAAAAACTTGATTTCATTTTTCCACAACTTGCGCACTTTACTTTCAAGAGTTTTCGATTGTTCTTTGTGATTATAACTTTTTCGGTCCCCTTTACATTTGGTGTATAACGTTCTTCTTTCACACAGTACACTTTTTCCATTATATATTAAGAAAAATAATTCTTCACAATTTCTTCATTTTGAAGTAAATCATTGGAGAACATTTTCAAAATATCGGCAAAACTTGTTCCTTTATTTCTTTCGTTTAAAAAGAGAAGGCAGTAGTAACCACATCTCACACTTTGTTCCCATTGAATTTGGTTATCATTTCTGAAAAAATGTGTCATCCCATGCATTGACATTTCTTTTTCCCATTCCAAAGGTGGTGGAAGCCCAAATGAATCGAAATACTCAGAAAAACCTTTTCCTTTTGGCCAACAACATACCAAGTGAGTTCCCAAACTTCCGAAATCATCCAAGTTGATAATGCATGGGGAATGAAACAAAGGTTTTGTTTCGTTTCTGCTAAAAATACCTTTGATGGGAATTCGTAAAAAGTTGCACCATTTTCTCAGGTCAATGTTGGAAAGAGGTTTATCTTCAAATTTCAGTTTTTTTTAAACGATAATAATCCTCCCAAGTTCCATAAAAAGGTGGAGGTTGAATTTGCATCCCTTTACCTTTTGGTATTCCTGGTGATCGTCTTGTTCGTGGTGGTGGCGGTGGTGGTGGTTGCGTTTGCATACCTTTTCCTATTATTTTTCTGACCAAATCAAGGGCCAAAGGTACTCCGATAGACGCCAACATACCAAGGAAACCGCCGTATTGTGCGCCGCCTCCTTTCGCCAAACCTTTTCCAACAAGATATTGTTTTGCCGCCTTTTTCTGAGTAGGAGTCATTCGCTGGACAAGTTTATAAAGCTCAATTTCCCTTGGTCCAAAACCATTTCCAAATATCTTTTTCAGCACCTTTTCAGCGCCAAAACTCAAACCTGCACTTGCTAATGCCCCAAGAGCTGGCTTTATCAAAGGTCGTGCCAAACCAAGCATAGCAGAAAACAAATTTCCACCACGCTGCGCAGTATTCTGAATCTGTGTCTGGCTTAATTTTATTACCATTCCTTTCCCTGCCGCCGATCTTTTTTCAATCGCTTGATTTGAGTTTCAGTGAGAAGAAGTTCGTCACCACGCCCCATTTGGTCTGGTTTCACTTTCAGACCAACAGGGGTCTTTGTTAAATAAGCTTTTTGAAGTTTCTTTTTCCGACCATCAGTCAGTGCGATTTTGAATGGATGATAAGTTGTGCTCATTGTTTGTATATTATATTCAGAATTTTTTTTTGAATTTTTCATTTTGTTTAGACGGCGACAAGCTCATTACCAATTTGCTTCAGCACGAATTCTTCTTCATTCAAAACCAAAGCGAAGATCATATAATCTTGAGCGTTAGCGGCTTCATTAAGTCTGTAATGGAATTCGAGCTTTTTCGGGTCGCCTGTCACACTTTCTTCAGTGTTTCGTAGATCAAAATAGATAATTGGGTATAACTTCTCAAAATTAGCAATCTGCAGCTGAACGCCGGTGTTGTAGTCGTTTTTTCTGTATCGGAAATTGATCAAATCATTCAAAATTCTTATTTTAAAATCATGGTCGTAATCAAGCTCAGGGTAAAATTTTGTACCGTACTGAAGGCGGCAAGTTTCCAATCTTGCTGAGTCATCACCATCGATATCAAATGTGTCAAAGATGTAAGGGTTGTACCTGTAATCATTTTGTTTCCGACTTTGTTGAATGAAGACAAAAACATGCTTGGGGTTTTTTACCCCCGGTGTAATTTACCACGTACCATTTGCATCCCTTCGGGCGCTGCTGCTATGCAAAGTTTCATTCAGGTATTTCCATTGGGTTGGTTTCAAAAAATTTTCATTTACCAGAGTCTGTCCTTTACCAGTAAAATGCAATTGGGGGCCCACAGCTCAAATTTACGAACAACAATTCTTCTTAGATCTGTGTTATTGTTTTGGAAAATCATTTCTTCGTCGTTTTGAAGTTGAATTTCAAAATTAAGTTGCATTGGTGGCAGCAATTTATCGGAAAGACCTTCGAAGAAAGAGTATCTGTTTAAAGGGATAATAGTCTGAACCATTAAACCTCCATGTGATAGAAGCGCCCTTGCCCGTATTCCTCCTTTGTTCGTTGCATTGCCATCAGTTTCTGTGGTGGCATCTTCATCAAGATACCAAAATTGGTTTTTTGCAACACTTCTTGAATAATCGTCTGAAAAATCAAGCAGATTTTTGATGAAAATACCTTTGTGAATATCGCTTGCCTCGTACAATTTTTTCCCTGATGAAATTACTTTCAAACTTTTGATCAATGAGAAAGAACCGTTAATAGGAGCTGATTCAGTGTCAGCAGCAATGTTACCTCCGTTTGCTTTTGCTTCAAACTTGTAATCAACTCGAAAATAAGCGTTGTACCAGTCATAAAAATTGTCTCGGTTTGTTACATCGAATTTGTAATCATTTTTTCTTTGAAATTGGTTGTTCGCAGGGAGTTCGATCGGAGTGTTTAAAAGAATTCGAACGTATTTTGTCTCTTCGAGGTATGGTTGACTTCTGAACATGTTGCAAGTGCTTATTATATTTATAGAAAAAATTTTTTTTATTAAATTTCATTTGCCAAAATTTGATTTAATTTCACAAGAGCGTGTGATTTTTTTGGTGTTGGGTTTTGCAAAATATTTGCAAGTTTCTTTTTTGCGCCTTGTGACAACGGTTTTTGTTTTTTTCTCTCTTGCAGTAATTTTCGTATTAGTTTTGAACCTTTTTCATCAGCAAATTCACCAACTTTCTGACCCGCTTTTTCAGCGATTGTTTTTGTGGCTTTTTCAGCAGTTTTTTTACAACATTCTTTACATTGTTTTTGAGTACTTTACCAATTGTCATGAAGGTGTCACGGATCACACCTGACCCTTTGTGTTTATATCGATAACTCCCGGTTTTTTCATCAAAGTATCTTGCCCACTCGCTTGGATGATACATGATTGTATATTATACCGACAAAAACTTTAATCTTTTTCAATCATTAAGCTTATTGCAATGTCTGTCCCGTTGAGATCCAGAATATTGTTTCTTCCGTCTGTCACCCAAACTCTTATTGCATTTATATTACTTTTATTAACACGCTGCCACTCAAGTTGACGTGGCTCTTTTCGAAATGGATAGCTTACCTGAAGATCTGATGTTGAGAAACTGTATAACACATCGCTTGGAACATTGTTTGTTCGGCGTGAGATAAGATCGCAGTGCAAATAAACCCAATCAACACCTCTTGTAATATTTGGAACTTTCCTTCCGACAACATCCCCCCTCAAGGTACTTTTTCCATAACCAATCAATTCGCCAAAATTTCCTTGAGAAAAGTCAAACTCATAATCTTTATGTATCAAAGTCACAACTCTATAAATTGACATATCGAAATACATTGTGAAAATGTAATCACTGTCTTTGTTTGTTGGGTCTACTTTACCGGTGTGTTGTTGAATAAATGTCTTTATTCTTTTGTAATCATACATTCCATTCGGGAAAGTTAAGGTCTTCCACACTTGTTCCGTCTTTTTCTTCCAGCGAATTTTGTTATTATCATAACGAGAATCAATGTTGTTCCATGCGTAACTCATTGTGATAAGTCTGTTCAACGCAGCTTTATAGTTTCCTTTACCCAATTCGATCGGTGGATAAACATTTACTGTGAAATCGTGTGAAACATTCCGTTCTCCACCTCTTTCAAGTTTTGCAAGGCTTGAGTCAAGCAATATGTCAAAAACCATTGTTTTATATAAATGAAATAATTTTTTTCTTTTGATTTTCATTTATTCTTCTAAGTCCCACAAGCGAATCAAGCAAATAAAATACCTGTTTTTTAAGTTTTATCGAGCTGTTTCCTGCTTTTATTGATGCAAACCTCAAATTAAGTTGGTTGATCAATTTTTCAGCTTCATCATCATAGAAGCCACTTCCTTCGGTTTCCCAATCCTGTTCATAAGAGTCATCTTCATTGTCAGAAAGTTCAAAAGCAGGTCTTCGGCTCATGACAGTTTTTTCCAAAGGCGTTAGAGGTCTTTCTCTTTTTTCTTGTAAGGAAGTAGACTTCAGTCTTTTTTTCCCCTCCTGTAACCGTTTCGAAAAAAGAGATTCTTTTGTCACCCTTCTTTTTTCATCGATCCCATCTCTTATCTTTTTTAGTTCTGCAATGGTTTTACCTTTCAAACCTAATTCGATTTTCCTACTTTGTAGTTGGGATCATTTCCGTATTTCGTGATCAGTTGATTGACCGTTTGCAACAGGGTTGATTCGTGTTGATATTCAGGCTAAACCGGTCCCGGCTTCGCCCACTTTTTTCTTTTGGATGTTTCTTCCATCAGCGGTGGGGGTGGTGGTGGAAAATCATCACCATCATCATATGGGGGTGGTGGTGGTGGTGATGATGATGGTGTTGGTGCATCCGGTCTGAATTCATCACCAAATGGGTAGGTTTCGCCAAATTCATCCATTGTGTAATCAGGAACTTCCTGCTCCTCCTCTTCTTCTTCCACAGTGGTGCTCTTTTCATCAAGTCTTTTTGTGATTGGTTTGAAAAACTCTTCTCCTGACAGCTGACCAAACTCTTTGTTCATTTTATCCATTTTGAATTTTTGGTGAATTTCTTCTGTTTGTTCATCTAGCTTCGACTTTTCTTCAGCCCGCTGACGCCATTTTTTCACTGACATATTTCCAGCGTTAATATATAGAAGTGAAAAAAAAATGAAGATTCCAAATTATGACCCAGGTTCTTCCGAGAGTGACTACCAGCAAGGTCACCCTTGTATGCCAGCAGATGTTTTTCAGATGTTAATTTGTGGGCCCAGTAATTCTGGTAAAACAAACACATTACTGCATATGCTTTATGAGTTCTTAGATTATGATAAAATTTACCTCTTTTCAAAAAACCTGCACCAAAATAAATATCAGTCTCTTTTGTAGGAATTTGCTAAACGAATCAACCCCAAGGTTGGTTATGAGGTTATTGAGGCTTATGGTGATGAAACTATTCCACTCGAAGAACTTCCGACGGACAACCAAAAAATAGTTGTTTTGACGATCTTGTTTGTGAAAGCAACCAAAACAGCATTATTAATTATTTCATCAACGGGCGGCACAGAAACTGCTGCGTTATTTACCTCTCTCAAACTTTTTACAAGGTGCCGAAAAACATCCGTGATAACTGCAGCCATTTTTGTATTTTCAGATTTCTTCCAAGAGAAAACAAACGGATTGCAGACGAAATAGGTGTGGATCATGACGCTTTAGATCGCGCCACAAATAAAAAATATTCTTTCTTTTACTACGACAAGCCTCTAAAATTAATGAAAAAAAATTTTAATGAAGATATATAATGGGGTATATTAACAGTCCAATAGGTGGAACTAGCCACACTACGACGAGTGAAAGCGGAAAAATGGGTCCTCCTGGCCCTGAGGGTCCTCCTGGACCGAAGGGTGATAAAGGCCCAGCAGGAGCACAAGGTCCTTCTGGACCCAGGGGAGAAAAAGGGCCCGCTGGACCACAAGGTCAGGAGGGAGCACAAGGACCACGGGGTTTAAAAGGCGACAAGGGCGACAAGGGCGACAAGGGCGATAAGGGTGATAAGGGCGATAAAG
Organism: Siderastrea radians; assembly: GCA_964017195.1. Lineage (NCBI taxonomy): Eukaryota > Metazoa > Cnidaria > Anthozoa > Scleractinia > Rhizangiidae > Siderastrea > Siderastrea radians. The sequence goes on along the minus strand of OZ024897.1, from coordinate 38,175,568 downwards.
GTGATCCTGGATCTCAGGGTAGTGTCAGCGGTTCTGCTAATATTGACATGCAAAATAAGTACGATATTTTGCGATTAAAAAGCAACCCTTATCCTGTCCACGGTGATCTGACAAAGGTAATAAACTATCAGGACACGAGAAATATCTTTCTTTCAAAAAAGGAAGGCGGAAAAATGGAAGCAAGCATTGATATGAACAATAATACAATCTACAACGTAAAAGACCCAGTACAGGCAGATCAAGCAACAAACAAAAAATATGTCGATAATCAGCTTGTCAAAAAATTGGATAAAGGAGTATGTCTGGAGACTTAAATTTAAATAATAATAAAATTATTAACTTACAAACCGATTACAAAGATTCGAAATCCGCAGTTAATGTTGATTTCATGCAAAATGAAATAACAAATATGAGAGATCTTGTCACTCAAAAAATTCATGAATCTCAGATCATTAATTCAGGGCAAAAAAGAGACGCCCTCAGATACTTGATGGAAGACACTGATGAATCTTCGAGTGAAAACAATATCGAGGTTTTGGGTATTGCTGATTTTCCCAATTCTCCACATCAAATTAATAAAAAAGCTTACCAACTTAAACTCTTGTTTGAAAAAGGCTCACCCAACCAGTACCGGTCACGCCTCGGTTTTAACCTTTATAAACTTCCAGTCGGTTACTATACTTTGGTTGTTGAATGGTTTCCCCCCGGAAATGAATGAGTTGAGTGTAACCCCGCAAGCAACTACGATTTCAATTTCTAATTATGCCACCAAAACATTCGAGAAGTACACCAAAACGGTTATCAATTTTCACAGATGGGGTAGCTCACCCCCACAATTTTTTTATCTTGATCTGCACGGTACAGTTAGTAATCCATCATTTTTAACAATTGGTCATCTAATTGTTTATGGCGTTAAAGAAACACTTTCAAACGTTGACCCAAGTGTCTATGACACCGCTTTTGTAATTGAAAATGGGAAAATGGTAATTGAAACAGATCTTTCTTTAAACGGACATAATTTGAATGGTTCTATTCATTATTTATATGGGAATTTAGATACGAAAAATAATGAAACATTTTTTTCATTAAATGGTAATGCTAATGTACTCCTTCCAGAAAAAAGCTATATATTAAATATAACACTATTATATAAAAAAACCACAGGTCCATTTCCACCTATTCCTTTAAAAATATTTACAAGTGGCCCTGCGAAACTTTTCACTTCAAAACAATCAACTCAAAAACAAACAATAGATATTAATTTAGAACTACCAAATGGGCTTTTAATGGTGTAATTACATTCTCGAAATTTTATTAATGAAAAATTCTTAATGTTGGTTAAATATAGAGTGCCATGAATATTTTTTCATACATTATATAACACAATGCGGGATATATACGAATTCAACCATATCGACCAAACACTTTCAACAGAGAAAGTTAAAATTCTGAAAGATTTATACGCTTATTACCATAAGAAACATTATGGCTATGAAAAGTTGCATCGCGGTTTTCGAAGAAAAAATTTTGTTTGTAATCTTTCAGCTGGAAAGTTAATAATAAGTGCCGCAGTAGCCGGAGGAATAACGTTGAACCCTGCTGTCATGGCAACTTTAACTGGTGTTGGTCTTATTTTGAAAGCAGTGGCAAGCCTTAAGAAATACGATAAGAAAACCGAACAAGCAAATTTTGCCCGTATCGAATACCAAAAAATACTTGATGAGATTCGCTTTTTCCTCAGAGGGGAAGCTTTCGACGAGAAGGTCTTTCTTGATAGATTGAAAATGATAGATAATTTCGTCACTGATCATTGTATGGAGATTCCGCCATCTATTTCTGAAAAGTACGATAAAAAATTCGCTCAATTGTAGATTTTTAAAGTAATTATATACGCTTACAAAATTATTGCACTTTTTGCAACTATTTGTTATTGGTTTTTTGAACTTCTCACTCCTGCTGATATTAAACAAATACGATACATTACTCGTGAGTGTGTTTCAAAAATAATGTTACCAACTCGTGACAAAGATGGCTACCCCATTTCCGGCCGAGATATTGTTCCATAATACAATTTTTATGTGTGTGACATGTAAGATCAAGTAGGGTATTGTTTCAATTTCAAAACATTGACGTCATAAGATAAGAATGGTTACGCACGGCAACGCGCTTTATAATCAACCACAACACACAGTAAGATTGAAAAAAAATTTTTATTGAAAGACGATCAGCAATTCAACTCAATCCTCCTAGCTATTGGATCAACAAATTCAGCTCAATCCTCGTCGCTACTGGATTGATCGGTACCATCCTGGACATTTCTTTCAAGCTGCTGAATCTCTTCCTCAACAAGGATGATCTCAGCTTCCTTGGTCTCAAGAGACTTGGCCAATAATCGCAGCCTCCTCTTAATGTTCTTTCTCTGCTTGACCAGTTTCGAACGCTCAGAGATTTTTCTCGCCAGCCTAATACGAACTTGTGCACTGGATAGGTTTGTTCTGGCGGCAAGAGTCTCAAAGAATTGGAAAACGTGTCTTCTGTTTTGGTTTTGTTCCATTTTTTGTTCTGCATATGCAAGATCAATGCGAGTTGGGTAAATTTATACCTTTACGCGGGTGAGTCTGGGAAGGAGAGCAGAGTCAAGAAATAGAAGGTGACATCATATTTAAGGCAAAATGAATAAATAGAAGATGACATTAATGAGTTTTTTTAGTAGCGAAAATTCCAAAAGGTACCGGAAATTTTGAAAGGTGTCGGAAAATCCGAAGGGTGCGAGAAAAAAAAATGTTAAACAAAAATCAACACCTTTCGTTATGTGTACACTCTATTAAACAAATGTATATTTAATATATCTTAACATGGATGTCTGTACAGATCAACACACGATCTCACAAGACTTGCCAACAGAGAATGTATTTATAGATCAACAAGAAATCTCAGAAGAATGGCCAACTAAAGAAAGCTTTAAAAAAAGGGAAATCTTGAAATGGAGAAATATTTCAGATGATGTATACAAAATTAAAAAAGTTTCACACCGGGATAGTAAATATGGGATTTCAGCTATTTTAACTTTAAAAACAAAATGTGGAGATGAGTTTCTTGTATGGGCTCCTAAACGTCTTGCTGAAGATCTTGAAGATGATTCTTATCAATTTGTTAATAAAATAGGTCTCAAAACATCTGCTGACGGTAATGAATATTTTGATTATGAATTAATGTAATCTGTCTGTGAATATTAATTTGTTTTTTCAAGCTTGAGTTGTTAAGGGGGTTTCCCTTCAATGTTTGAACGAGAATATAAAATACGTCATTGTCTGCGGGTTTCACCGGACCGCAAAGTCACGCGCCGTAAACACAACTTAGGGAATGTGGTCCTCTTCCCATATATCAGTGCAATAATTAACTAGAGTTAAATCCAAGATCGAAACAGAGGTAGTTATTTCATGTAAGATTTCTTCTTGTTTATAACAAGGGTAACAACACCCTCCACAACAACAATGCATATAGGCAACACACACCAGAATATGGACAAGCCGCTGCCTTTCAGGACAGAAAGGTTGAATTAAAAGCTCATTTGTGAACCAGGTTCCAACCCAAAGCCTCTCGCTCTTTCAGTTTTATGGTGAGGTAATGTTTGTAAATTATCTCACGTAACTCTGGTGGTAGGTTTTGGATTGCTTCCGTAATCTGACAGTTGTTGAATCCGGCAGCCATCTTTGACTCACAAATATTTAATCGATTATAATTTTGTGTGTGTGTGTGTTCGGTCATGTTTCGGTTTTTTTTTTTCTTTAAAAAAAAAATGGGGTGGTTGGTACTCTTCACAAAAGCACACCAAGGTCAACCAATTCCTTAAAGTCGTTATATGCGCTGTGCCAGTCGTAAGTATCAGAGCAAGTCTTTACTAAAGGTATATTCTCAATCGGAGGAGTGTACAACAGTTTATGTTTGATTCCTTGCTCAAAACAGGGATAACAAAGCCCTTCCCAGCGACAGTCTATATAATCTAAACATATTATTATACGCACAAGTTGCTGCCTGTTATGACAGAAAGGTTGTTTTAATAACTCATTGTGTACCTCTTTCCATTTAGCTGTTTTTCGCACAGCAGGAGCGTCCTCTGCAAGTGATTGCTCTAAAGCTTGTAACGTTGCTGGATCTAGTTCTTTCAAAAGCTCTTCAATGTTTATGTTAAGCATAGACATTACAACTTATATAATAAAGATGTGTAATTCTTTAATTAATTTTTTTATGCTGGGCGGTTTATTTCGGTTAAGTAGTATATCAAGGATTTAACAAATACTACCTGATTGTCAGCGGGCTCATTTTTTTCTACTCTTTCATTAGCACCAGTAAAGTTTTCAAATTTTTTACCCATTTTTCACAGCCTTCAATATAAATGTCTTTTACACCCTTTAAAAATCCATTTTTTTCTTCTTCATCAGAAAAATAATTGTCCAAAAAGCTTGTTGTTATTTTTTTTGGTTTCGCACCTTTTTCGAATTCTTCTTCATAATACTCAACAAAATCTGTAGCATTTTTCTCTTTAACTGTTTCGTCGAAATCAAAACCAATGTTTGTGGAAGCAATACCAATTATTTCGCGCGCCATGATATCCTTTTTTTGCTTTTTATTCAATTGGGCGCTTCTTACAACTTGGATATAACAAAGATCTGTAATTCTTTAATTAAATTTTTTTTTATGCTGGGTGGTTTATTTCGGGCAAGTAGTAATAAAAGCGTCAAACAAATACTACCTGTTGTCAGTGGTTTATTTAAGAATTTTAAAACTCCCACCAATAACATGCGACGCAGGAGCTTGTTATTGGTGGGAGTTTTAAAATTCTTAAATAAACCTCTCACAATCAGGTGGTATTTGTTTGACGCTTTTATTACTACTGGGGCACTGGGCAACCATGGAAGAACTGTTAGAAGTGGTGACATTTAGGTTGCCTCGTTACGAGAACACTGTGAAGACGTGCAAAACTATTCCAGGTCAAGTTAATCCTTCGGACTTAACATTTGCCACGAAATTTGTCGCAGTGTATTTGTTCATCAAGGTGAAGGGATCTCGGCCTATGACTTATCAGTATTTGACAGTGGACATGGTCAGAGCAGCTAAGGAGAACGGGGTGATTCATCGACCAGAAAAAGTTCAAGACTGCTAGCAAATATGGATTTGACTCCTTAGTCCTGACCGATGTAAGCATGCAGGTGCTCGATAGCTACATAAATTTCGTAAGGCCATTGCTAAAACCCCAGTGCAAGTTCGTTCTGGTCACGAGAAATGGAGGCCAGCACACCAAATTGGGCGACGTCATGAGTAAACTAGTGTTTGATGCAGTCGGAAAGTTCATTCATCCGACGCGCTATCGTCAAATTGTCGAGACGCAAAGCCTCAATCTGCTCACAAGCAAGGAGCAACAAATTTTGTCAGAAGATCAAAAACACAGTTCTGCCGTTGCAAAAGTTCACTATCAAAAGCAAAAATCGCGCGAAGTTGCTGTCAAAGCTCACGAGTGTCTACAAAAGCTACAAGGCACGAAAGGCTCGGAGGTGGATAGGGAAGTGCAAACAAGGTTTAGCAGCTCAACTTCAAGTCTTGCAGCTCCAGTCGAAACAGCAGCAACAAAGAGCGCGCCCCCTAAAGAAAAGGAATCCCCCCCACAAACCAATTGCGAGTTCAAAGAAATTATCGTCGGGTGTTGAAATTCACGGCAGACGAGGACGATTTTCTCAAGAAGGGAATCGATCGGCACGGGTTTGGTCAGTGGACGGCGATTCTGAGGGATCCCGATCTCAAACTTCAAGACGGAAGAACGGCGGACTCTCTCAAGAAAAGGGCTGGAATGAAAATGCAGCTATAGCTTGACATAATGTTAAGAAACAAACTAATGTGCCAAAACTCGTCTAATAAAATATGGGACCGACCCAACGCACCCTTTATCGTGTAAGAGATAGTTGAAGTAAAGTAAGCAAAGTTGCACTCGAAAAGTGACTTTCTGTTAATCAAGGTTGACGTTTTCCTTTCCTTTCCTTACATACGTTACTTAATCGATACGCTAAATTTCAATCGACGAGATCTAGATAACAAAATAAATCGCAACTGACAAATTCTACTGGTTCATTCTTGTGTTATTTATACTCCTCACTCTCTCTTTTTTTTACTTTAACTGTCTTCCGATGAACAATATAAGACATCTACACTGTAAAAGAGCAGTATCAACCCATTCACTCCTAGGAGCGACCAGCATTTAAATTCTCCTCATCATTTTAATACTCTGTCAAGGAGACAAATAATGAGAATTAAGAAAATAACCAATTAGGGAATACGGTCTTGATTTAAGGACGTTCGCGCCAATTGTTTCTGCGCATCCTTACTGCGCACGCAATTCACTTCGTGATGTCATGCCACGTCACGCATTGAGCGCGCGCGCTGTTGAAGAAATGTGGAGATATATAGCGCTAGTGGGCACTTTAATATCTATGCACGGGTTTAACTCTCTTAAATGTTCGGTGACCCCATATTTTCTTTTGATAGGTCACTTTCTTTGTCGATTATCTGCGTTTTGTGAAAAATTAAAGAAAATCTGTATTGTAGAAGTTTAATTTTTTTCAACTTTTTTGCCCTCGCATCATCGAATTCTACTATTATTGAAGCTGCACGGTGTTCGTTAAAGTCGATCTTAGAGGTTGAATTTAACTAAAAGGATGACACCGGTTCAAATTATTTACTTAACAGACCCACTTAAGTAAAATTTGACTAAGAAAGTGGGTCTACAGCGAATCATTTTTAATATTTTTCAACTAACAAGCACTGAGGCCATGTCGAGTTACGAGGGCCGATTTGTCAAAATTGGGGTAGTTTTTGACGCGCTTTATTTCGAAAACGAAGTCGGTGACCCCCCAATTTTTTTTCATTTCTGACATAGGTAACTCATTATCTGGCTGTAGCCAAAGTATGAAAAAAATCTGTATTGTAGAAGTTTTTCGCGCGAACGTCCTTAACACCAAATTCCCAGGAACGGCCAACAAAGAAATGTATGGTTATCGGTTAGGAGAATGAGAACTGGTAATGGGAGTGAAAGGGTGAAGTCATATTTGTATAAAACATTTACGCAAAATCCGTGAAATCCGCCCTAACCACAGATTTCTTGCTGGCCTTTGTACTTCCAGTTTGAAGTGGAAGTTGACAGGGTGATTTTGTTTTTTTCTAAAATGCGGCGTATTTTATAGTCTCCTACGCAGCCGTTCTTAGAGTCGTCACGCAACGCTCCTCCCCACTAACGGCTGCCCACGCGAGCGCTACATTCCTTTCCCTCAAATTGACCAATAAGGAGAAAGGCTTCCATATCCTAGAAACCTGGTCCTAGTCCCTCTCGTTACTTGAAAACAAATATCGCTTCGTACGAGCGAGAAGGTGCCATTGCCGAATAAACAACTTTGTGGCTTACCAATTGGACTTATAGTGAGCCTTGGTAAAGCTGAACTCAAGGGCGTTAAGTTGGAAGAAGAACAAGTGGTAGGATTTTCATTTAAAAATGAAAGGTGTTTTTTGGATGTCTGTAGTCGTTTCACACGTCTGCCACTCTCTGAGTAAGCAGTCTTCAACTCAAGTCTTTATCTCTTGGACATGTTCTTCTGCTTTTTGGTATTTCACCGAGGACTTGTAGCACTTAATGCATACTGCAACGTCTGAATTCGAGTAAACAGTTACGTCGATGTCCAATGTCTTGTTTATAAGTCCTTGAAGGTCAACAGAGCTTGTTCCTTTACTACCAGATTTGAAAACACGTATACGTTGTTTAGTATTGACTGCAACTGAGCAGATAAAGCAATTTTTATCGCTATTTAATAACTTTTTTGGAGTCACATCCATTTCAGATGGTTGTTATTTAGCAAGTGTGTATCTGTCATTTCTTGTTGTGTTTTGATTTCACCGCAAATATAACGAGAAATACGGATTGACGTAGCTGCTAACAATTACATGCGTTTTATTGGTTCTTAATAACAAAGGGAAAGGAATGTAGCTCTCGCGTGAGCAGCTGTTAGTGGGGAGGAGCGTTGCGTGACGACCCTAAGAACGGCTGCTTAGGAGACTACGGATTTTACGGATTTCACGGATATTTAGAACATACATGATTTAATACTTCTTTTTTAACTGCAAGTATCTTATGCATCTAATATATTCATATATTCTCTTCAAAGATGTTTGCAGTTTAAAGTTTCCGTAAAATCCGTGAATCCCGCCCTAACCACAGATTTCTTGCTGGCCTTTGAACTTCCAGTTTGAAGTGGAAGTTGACAGGGTGATTTGTTTTTTTTTTCCCAAAATGCGGCGGATTTTACGGATTTCACGGATATTTAGAACATACATGATTTAATACTTCCTTTTTAACTGCAAGTATCTTATGTATGTAATATATTCATGTATTCTCTTCAAAGATGTTTGCAGTTTAAAGTTTCCGTAAAATCCGTGAATCCCGCCCTAACCACAGATTTCTTGCTGGCCTTTGAACTTCCAGTTTGAAGTGGAAGTTGACAGGGTTTTACGGATTTGGCGGTGTTCTGAGAGTTTCCTTTCAAGAAGTGAACTTTTAATCAAGAGAGGACTGTTTTGGACCTCTTTCTTCATTCTCAGAGTTTCGAAGACATCTATGAAATTAATGCTCTTAAATTCAGCGAGCAAACTCAACGGAAACCAAAAGCACTCTTCACGTAATGTGTGTCATCATCTCTGTCCAGAGATGATGGCAAACACTTGTTTATCATGGAACAAGATCGCTCTGGATTAACCCAAGTTCTGCTGATATAAATGTACGGCCAATATCTCTTAATACTGTTATAGGAACAAGTGTGCCTTTTCATAGCAGTTCCTCTTGAGAGGAACGCTTTTAAGTAAAAACATCCTGTCTGAGTTGTATTTTTTGACCAAAAAATAGGAAAACGTATTTTCGGGCATAGCCCTACATAAAACTACAGGGAAACACGGCTATGGAGAGATTTTCGCGGTAGTTGGAATTATTTAAAGCTTTAAAAAAAAGGAACTTAAATTTTGGGAAACGATCACTGTTTGTTTCCCTTCATTTCTTCCTTTGTTTTTCTTTCTTTCTTTCTTTCTTCCTTTCTTTCTTTCTTTTTCCTCGAAAAAACTCTCTTTATTTCTTTCTTGAATATGACCGGGAGTAGAGAAACCCTCATGCATAAATCATACTTGACTGTGACGATGTCTTTCGCTCACGTTGTCGAAACGTCTGTCACTGTCACTAACAACAGTCCTTCTCAGGACTACACTCACTTGGAATATCATCTAGACTACTTATAAACCTGACTCTTGGGATCAGACCATTTACCAAGAGTGATGACCGGAACGTTTTATTTCAGATCAGACTACCATCTAACACTACAAGAACGACCTACTGCACATGCGTTAGATTATCATCAGTCACATCAGTTTTGGTCCAAGAGCCTCATTCCCTACTGGTCAGCAGCAAGGACAAGCGAGGGCTTTGGGAACTTTTGGTTTAAAATTCCTAAACCGTACTCGTACTCAATCTCCTACTCGTTGTCTAATCTAAAGGTTGGTAATTATTAACACATTGTGACACTATTAAATGGAAAAAGGATCAGTAAATAGGAGACGAGTTCGTTCGCTACAAAAAGCCAAAACTACACCATTTCTCTACTTTCCTGGCAAGGATGTGCCCAATTTGGTTTTAAATCGAAAAGATCCACTTTGGAGAATTTTCAAAAAAGTTGCATGTTTCTCTCAGCAAGCGAACACCCCGTCATGGCTGTTAACGTGTGATTAATTTCAACTGTTTATCCAAATTTGTGTCGGTTTTCAAAACATCGCTTCCTTAGCTGAACAAAGAATTAAAACAGACGGAATAGTCGACAAAAACCTTTTCCAGCCCAAAATTTTATTCAAACAACAAATAAATTTGCTTTAAGAAGCAAACCACTTTCGAATTCCTTGCTTGCGTGACAGGCATGACATTTTTGTAAACGATTTATTAGTGCGAACACTGCGCCAGCGCTGTTGATGTGTGACTAATTTCAACCGCTTATAAAAAATTGTGTCGGTTCTCAAGTTGTTGTGTTGTTGAGTGGTGAATTGTTCACAGGTACCAGCTAGTATTTACAAAAGTGAAGACCGAAAAGAAAGAAGAGGAGGTTTTATCTTAACCTCGTCTGGTAGATCATTCCACAAAACAGCTCTATGATGACTAAAGCTCCGCTGAGCAACCCTAATAGAAGTTCTAGGAATGAATATATTATTATTGCCACTTCTTAACTGTAGATGGATGTTAATTCGAACAGAATTTTGAGCTCCTTAGGGTAAAGACCATTCCTGAAAGGCATTTGAAAATAAAGAGGAATCGTGTTTTTTCAATATCTTCTCTCGTTCTAGAGATAATCAAGCGATGACCTCATAAGTGGGTACAGTGGAGAGACCAATCACGAAAGGAAATGGAAATATTGAGGCATTGTAACTGAAACTTGGCACCAGTAATGCACATTAAGAAAGAAACTCGGTAACGTAAACTTTGATGTTGCCGTGGCAACAGGTCTGGGAAGTTGCAAGGTGATGTTGCCATGGTAACAGCTTCCAGGTCTCTCTTTTTTGAGAAAGACATTCACCCTTTTATAGCCTGTCTTTCTTCCTCACTGACGGCAGGAAAACTCTAGTTTTGGAATCTGGTGCCTTGCTGTTATAGATGTGGTGGCATCAAAATGCGTCAGAGGAAATAAGTTAAACTTCCGCTTGGCTTCTGTGGCATAAGAACGTTTCTGCTTAAATTTCCAGCTAGCAATTCCTCTAGAACCTCCTTTTCACATCCTTTGCGGTGGGTAAAGGGTCAATCTTCAAAATTGTGAAGTTATTTCCTTTCAGTTCACAAATTTGGACTTTACGTACTAAGCGTAAGACTATTTAGAGATTTATGTAATAAAAGAGAGGGCAAGAGTGAGGTCCCAACATTAAGCAATAATTGTACTAGGTTGAACACCGTCAGTAGCGTGCAGATAGTTATGTGCCAATTCCACGGGCGGAGGTAATTAATTGATCACGGCTAGACACCGATAAGTTGCTATACTTGATAAAACAGAGTTTAAAATTTTTTTACTATACAACTCATGAGTTCTCGGTCAAAAGCAAAAAATCAATCATTCAAGTCATGGTCCCAGTCACATACAAACACTACATTTTTAACTTCCCATAAATGGACACCTCTCATAAGCGGACACTCATTCGTGGTTCCAGCCATGTACAAACACTTCATTTTCAACCATCCATAAGCGGCCACCTTTCCTAAGCATTCAATCAGCTATATCCAGTTATACACAGTTAACGTTATATAAAAAAAGGATTAGTTATTACTAAGTATGAAACGAGTTCGGAACGATAAGTTGCTGCACTCTCAGGAACTCCTGTAGAATCTCGTTTCCAGTCGGTCGTTGTTGAGGCTCAATCGCATGACACCATGCCATTATTTCACGAAGCTGACTTTTTACAAAACTGCTTCCTTTCATGCCACCCAGTAAACTTTCCACAATCCAGGGAAGCTTCCAGATGTCGATTTTTTCGTCGTAGGCTGGACGTAAATTGAACTGTAATGGTTCTGACTCATTTTTCCCCCCTTGCCGTTCTATTTCCCTCTACAGCGGAATTGACATATTCGGCCTTGTATCGCAGCCTCTATCGTCGGTTACTTCTACTAACCTATCTACATCGTTCACGACCATATGAAAGTCATCCGTTATCAAGTATTGTGAGAGTAATTTACTAAGGGTACCTCCATCACACTGAACACGAACTCCAATGGGACTGTTGTGTAGATAGTCCATAATCCTGACGTAATCCACGCTTAGTTGAAACCTTGTTTGTATGTTGTTGTACCGGGAGAGCTCGGGTCGCTGAAGAAGCCGGTCTAGATATCTTACCGAACCATGTTTGTAAAACATTGTGACAACTTTCAAGAGAAAGAACAGCACCTGTTGATAGTTATCTTATTCAGTATCCTCAGAGAACATGGTCGAAATCAGCCCAATCACCAGACACTGGACGCGTTCACAAATTACATCATCATCATCAGCAGCAGCAGCAGCAGCATCATCATCACCATTATAAGCTTTAGTTTAAAATACAGATAACCCAGTATTCGAGCTTCACTAGCTCTGTTACAAAGGGGTGTGATAAAGTTTCTTATGCCATAGAAATCAGACATATATCTGCTTAACATAGCATTGTGTACGGTGACATAAGATCTGATTTGTCTACAAGAAAATAACGTTTGCTACAGGTAGCCAGAAAATGTAAAACGACTCTTTTTTCCAGAATCAATTACAGTGTTATAAAGACGAAATAACAAAAACAAGTTACAGCAATAATGTAAACAATATATTATTATATCACTGGATGGTCAGAAGTAGAAAATCGCTCCATTCGTAATGGCTCACCTGTAGTTTTTCAGGACACCTGCCTATCAGGCGAGTGACGAATTCCCCTTGAATTTGTTCCATGATAGACATTCCATTTGCACAGTTTTCCCGCTTTCGAGCATTTGTCGCAGAACAATTAATAAACACAACTTGGTTCCCCTTCCACTGCGCCCGCCAAACGAGTTTGGTGACGCCGCCGGCCATACGCTTTATGGGATGAACTTGAAGAGCAATTTGCGAGCAATTCAACCAAGGCGTGCACTCACTCCAACCGGGAAAACTAAACGTGCCATGAGAACACGCCACGCAGCCCTGCCGTGTGGCGAACACATGTTTGATGAACACGCCGCGAGGGGTGGCACCGGTCTCAACATGTTCTGCGAAGCGCCATCCCATTGCGTTCCAGCACTTGGGTAATTCACATAAATAATGAAAACGAGCAAGGCAGTTGTAGAACAAAGCTGAAAAGCTCTGCACAAGCACTTGAGCATGAACTGCATCTTTTGTAGGAGGAAAACCATGGCCATCAACAACTGCTTTTAAACCCTAATGAAAAACACATGTCTTGTTACAACTGTCGTATTTACTTTCTCGTTCTTACAGATCCTTTTTTGTGGTTAACTTCTTCCTGCGCTTTGACGACTTTGAAGAAAGATAGAAATGTGTTTAGTTCCACTTCAAAATATTTTTGACAAAGTAGTTTGAGACAAGACGTTGTCTTCGAACTTTTACAGAATAAATGTCTTTTTTTACACATCCTAATGCAAGCTGTCCAGTGAGCACGAGCGAACCTAAAAAGTATTTGTGTTGATCCCGGCCCGCTTCTGGAAACCCTTACCCTATTTCAGACCAAAATATGTGATTTTTCCTAACCTAGTTATTTCAGACCTGACCCAAAATTTGATACCCTGTTTCAGACCAGACCCTAACCCTATTCCGTTTGCGTAAACATTCGAGAAGGGCATCAAATTCCCAACGTTAATCAAACCTCAGTTCTTTGGAGAAGAAAATTACTAAAAAGACAGCTTCTTGTAAGAACCATGCCAGATCCCATATCAGAGTACACAAACCTCACCCTATTTCAGACCAAACTGGTCAAAATCTAGACCCTTTTTCAGACCAAAAAGGCTCAAAAACCATACCCTTTGGCGCCGCACATACCTATATAGCTTATATAAGGGAGTACCCCCGGGGATGTTGATTAACTTTTGATTCCGCTAAAAATCCCCAAGCGAGCAAGGTTGGTGCAGTGGTCAGAGTATCTTTGTCCCAAAATAGTTGCCTGGGTTCAAATCCCGGTATTAGAAAGCCAACCCTATGGCTCTTGACAAATTGTAATTTGGAAATGGTATTTTGTGATGGAAAGAAAACCACAGAACCTGGGGGGAAATTCTGTACATGTACATATACGTACGTAGTAAGGTTGAACTCAACCCACTCAGAATTCACCTCCTCCGGGACTCGAATTGGGGCTCATTGGTTAATCATTAGTGTGAGGCGAGGCAGAAAGCCAACACTGCTTTCTCTTGTTTGGCTTTGAATAAATAAATTTTGGCAACTTTCCTCAGGTTTTAGACTTTTGCCCGTCACAGCGAGGTATTTGTTAGGCAAGATGCCGGTTTGTATCACGAGAATTCAAAATGTAGCAGACCAGGGATAATCTATGCGGAATTGCACTGTAATTAGTTCTGTGAGCTAAGAGCGCAGACCAAGGTACCGGAATTCCATCTACTTTATTTGGTTGATAGCTAACTCCAAGAGACAGGAATGCATTTTCATTCGGGTTGCTAATCATGAGCTAGCAGAGACTGCCGCGTACACTTTCCTTCCGAGAAGGAGAGGGCTTCTCGGGGTCTGCAAAAACTGGCAAAAGTAAGTCAATTAAGCTCCCACGAAAAATGTTGACCAAAGGCTCAACAGGGTTTGTAGCCGAGAACATTCATCAGGGTCCGTAAACTAAACCTAAAGAAGAGAAACGGCAGAAAACTTCAAATCTCAGAAAGATGGAAACCTCAAGGAAATAAATTGGGTGTTATCCCGTTCTCTGTTATGAAGAACAGTTTATTTCATAGGTACTGAGATTTATCCACGAAAATCACGGTGAATAAAATTCGTACTGATTTTAAACGAAGCCAATCAGGAGCACGAAAGACAAAATTTCACTGTGAAAAAATATCGTTCGTCCAATCAGCAACGCGAACGACGAAATTTCACTGGTGATGAATGAACGTACTGAAGGAAACGTCATCCGACAGCCGTTGCACACAAAAAAACGCGCGCTTTGAAAAATGGCCGAGGGAAGGTTTCCTTCTGTTTGCTCAGTTGAAGAATTCATTTTAGAACAAGAAAACAAAAACACCGCTCAAAAAACTGAACGAGATGTAAGATTGCTTGAAAGATTTTTGAAAACGAAGAACGAAGACAGAAAAATAGAAGATATTCCGGCTGTTGAGCTGAATGAATACATCAGCCAATTCATCATCTCCGTCCGCACCAAAGATGGCAATAAATACGAACCGACTTCTCTTCGAAGTTTAGTGGCTAGCTTCGAAAGACACCTGAAGAAAAAGAGCTATTCTGTAAGCATAATCAACGACTTGGTGTTTTCAGAAAACCAGGAACGTTCTTCAGTCCAAACAAAAACAGCTAAAGAAGTAAGGTAAAGGAAATAAACCTAAAGCGTCGGTAGCTTTGACAAGCGAAGAGTTGAAAATATTGTACGAGAAGGGTTTGCTCGGTATGTGTAGTCCCGAGGCACTTTTAAACACGCTCTGGCTACTTCGGACTCCGTGGGTGCCAAGAGCATCGTGATATGTGCTGGGGAGATGTAAAGCTACAGAAAACGGCAAGCGGAGTCGAGTACTTGGAGTTCAATGAAAGACAAACAAAAACTAGAACGGGATCAGACTGCAGCGATGTCAGAACCGTACCGCCGAAAATGTTTGCGACCGACGGAACTGAAAGAGATCCTGTCGCGATCTACAAATGTTTTGCCAGGAAGAGACCTGAGGAAATGAATCAAGATGGTGCTCCCTTTTATTTGGCTGTAAACAACGGTTTGAAGACGGACTCGCTCGCAACAAAAGGCCGGTTCAAGTCCGGTGCTGTTGGCATAAACAAACTCGGCAATGGTTTAATGAAGACCATGGTTCAGAAAGCAGGAATTGAAAACGACAGGCTTCGAAATCACGGCGGCAGAAAGACAATGATCCAGACGCTAAGTGAACACGACATTCCACCTACGCAAATTGCACAACTATCTGGCCATAAGAATTTGAAGAGCATAGAAAATTACAGCACTGTTTCAACGAAGCAACAGATTCACATGTCAAAAGTGCTGAGCAGTGTGATGGCTGGTACCACAGCTTCGTCCTCTTCTGAAACAGCTTGTACGCCGTCCTCCGACTCTCAGAATGGTGGTAAGCAGCAGTCCATGGCACTATTCAGTGGCGCAGTTATTCAAGGTGGCAATTTCTCCATCAACATTAACACTTTAAATCAGTCTCCGACGCTTTCTACAAATCCGTCAAGCCCCGAAGCGGTGCGATGGAAACGCCTAAGGCTTTTGGAACTGGAAAGTGACTCTGATGATGAACAAATTGTGACTTATCTTCTTGACTTAACTTTGTTATTGGCATGGCTTCCTTTATTAATAGACATTTGACTTTACTGAAAAATTTTGAGTGCTGTAGATGTTTGATTTACTCAGTTGTTGAGCACTTGAATGGTTTTACAGTGTAATTTATTTGTGCAAATAAATTTGTCTACTCAGTACTACACGAAAAAGAAAACCTCAGTACCTATGAAATAAACACATTACAGCGTGGAAAATGCTTTGTACGATTTTTATTCACTCGTTGATACGTATCAGAAAACTCACTCTTTCGCTTCGCTCACTCGTTCGTTTTCTGACACTACTCAACTCGTGAATAAAAATCGTACGCGCGCATTTTCCATGAAGTAATCTCTATTTACTATCAAATTGGCACCTGAGAATAAATTACATTCATGGAGTACGACTGCAATAGAATAAAATATTGGAGAAATACATACATATTAACAAATTTTTAATATAATCACTCAAGCTTAGCTTATCAGCTAAAGATGTACTCCTTTCGCTCGCAAAGTCCAGAAAGGCATCTCTGGAGTGGAATGGATTCGTATTCCCCAGTTTGAAACCACCGTAGACTAACTTTCCAATTCGTCGTTAAATTAAAGTTTGTGGGTTTTTATTCAAAACTTTCAATAATTAATTGTTTGCCCGCTCATCTTCCTTTCCTTGTCGCCAGTTTAATTTGTTTACATATAATTTTTGGCGGAGCCGCAGAGAGAAAAAAAAACATCGCCAACGAGAAGTAGAAGCAAAATTAGTATATGTAATAGGACTACATGCTGTCCAATTTGGAAGTAATTGGATGAAAAAAATTCCAAGGACAGCCAAAATTGGACGAGGCCGTACTTACTTATTAATTATATAGCTAGACAGTTAATCCAGCATTGTCAGGAAAACCATTAACCTTGAAGAAAGGCAGACTGAAATGTTGAGAATTTTTTATTTCCAAAATATTTAAAATGGAATGCCACAATCACATAGAATAACAATATAATGAAAAAGAGAATACTGTAAATTTCAAAGGTGTAATATTATTTTCAAAATATTCATGAAGAATAAAATATAGTGTATAGAAATAGGTCTAACACATACAATTTATGGGGAAAATTACAATAAGAAAAAATTGCAATCATCAGCAATAATTAAATTTCAAAGGTGTAAAAAAATTTTTGTTCTTGTTTTTTTTTTTTTTTTTTTTTTTACTCAGTTCCAAAATATCTAATACTGAATGTTGTCATACAAAGAATAAAATGTAGCGAGTACAAAAAACATACAATAACGAGGGTGAAATTGCAATAAAAAGAAAATGCTATTAAATCCAAAGGTGTCTTAATTCTCTTGCTTTCGCCTCAAGTTGTTGCCTCGAAATTGCAAATTCACTATCGCGCAAAAATACTGTAGTTTCGGCCACAGTTTTTCAAATGGCGTTCTCAATCTCATTAATAATTCATGAATTTACAAGCCAATTAGGACACGCCAATTTAGTCAGGTGTGTGTGGTTTGAAACCCCGATGAAACACTGGACAGAAGTCGTTCCATGATAGTTTGATTGTAATATTGTCACCCTCCTTACCGTATATAACTCCGTTACTGTTGTTCAAATTGAGGGAATGAATTATGGCTCTAACTAGAGAGTCTTTGAGCGATTTGTCCCTCTTATAAGCGACAGTATTAGTGTAAGAGAAAGTTTTATCTCTCAGTTTTTAGTGCGAGTATGGCCATAGTTTCCGTCTTGATAAGAAGAATGCTTATCAAAATAGCAAGACCGGTTTCGGAAATCTGAGTGGCTTCCTTCTTCAGTTGCTTTGGTGAACAATAGACACCAATGCGTATGCAAGTGCGGATCAACCAGCAAAATGCTTAGTGATGGTCGAAGAAAACTCGCAAAAAACTCTTTAGAACTGATAATAAATTCTTATGAACTGATATCGCAGAATACGAACAATTTTAGTGGCTAAAGGTTTTAATTCTGTTAGCCAGATAGTGGAGTCTGCTTCGTACGGTGGTGGTGTAGTTTTTGTAAAGCAAATGATTGTAATATTGTCACCCTCCTTACCGTATATAACTCCGTTACTGTTGTTCAAATTGAGGGAATGCATTATGGCTCTAACTAGAGAGTCTTTGAGCGATTTTTCCCTCTTATAAGCGACAGTATTAGTGTAAGAGAAAGTTTTATCTCTCAGTTTTTAGGGCGAGTATGGCCATAGTTTTCGTCTTGATAAGAAGAATGCTTATCAAAATAGCAAGACTGGTTTCGGAAATCTGAGTGGTTTCCTTCTTCAGTTGCTTTGGTACTCAAGTGAGTGTGAGCTGGTGTGGCCAAATGATCACAGAGTTGCTGTTTATATAGTTCAGCGTGCGCGTCATGTTAATTGAGTGACCAATTAAAAGCAAGAGAATTTTGATCCGTTACGCGTTGTTTGGCGTGGTTTTATTGTTTGCAAGAACAATAGACCGCACGTCTTATGATCTTTCTGAAATGCTTTGAATGCCATATCAACAGCATATAAAGGACCCGGTGTTAAGCATATCATATTGTTCAAGTAAACACCGCTGACCGGTAACGTCCCATGGCGTATGTTATTGTCTCTTCCACTTCGAAGAAAGCTGTTGTCTGCAGTTTTCACACAGTAAGTTGGAGTGAAATGCTTGGCTACATGGAATCCTAGTTGAAAGGATGCATCTTTCCATCTTTTGGAGCGAATGGTGACGTCTGATCGAGAAGTAGAACGAAAGGCTACGGTGGAAATGTACCCGTACTGACTGAACTCCATGTTGGCTTATTTCTGCCAACAGTGCCACCAAACCTGATTTCAGTGGGCTGAAATAAGGGGATGGACTACTGCCGGGGATGAATAACACTACCAGCTGAAAGAAAAGGTTTAGATTACTGGATTTTTAAACAATGCGAGTGCTGTACAGAAAGAACCGGCTCGCTCAACGTAAGTCGAAAAGTGGAGAAATGAACAAAGCCGTCAAGTAAGCTGTACTTCGATTCAAATTGTTTCCAAAAATACAGTTTATGAAAGGTTGTTTTCATCAGAGAATTACTTAACAGACAATGTTCTTTAAATCTCAAGGTCGTCTCAGCTTTCTTCCGATTTTTTCAGCAAATTTACGGAATGTTAATTTTGACAAAATTTAAGAAATCTCATTTTTATGGTTTCTTTGTTGATTGCCATGAAAACAAAATAAGCCCGCCCCGCCGAGAATTTTGCAGATTTAGTAACTACAACGTCTCTTGTAAGCTATCCATGTAGTTTCAATTCTAGAACTGATGTACTTTTGAAGATGTTGAAAGAAATGTACTGCTTGTTTTACTCACGAATTAAAATGGCCGAGACACGGTGTAGTTAATTCGCTGTTTATTTCGTTTACGTTGAATATAATGAAAAGCCGTATACATAGAAAGAATGTACAATAGTGGTTTTACATTTGTCCCAAGTCTTGAGTTGTAGTGTTTTAATAAACTTGAGAAATAACGTTTTAAATTTTGCAGTTTTCACAACAGTTTTTGAGTTCAAAATTGGGTTCTCGGGCGTCAACAAACAGTCACGTTACCATGGCAACAACTAAGTTATGACCTCAATAATGGCCATTTTCGAACATCCCCCGTGGATATCTACTTGCATGCAAATTTAAGTTGGGGGGGTCAAAATTTTTCATTTCCCACTTTGTTTGATTCTTACAGCGAACTGCTCTTAATGACACAAACACCGACGTGAATAGGCAAGCTTTATTAATCCCAAAATAAGTAGAATCACTCTAAAATTTACGTTTACGGTGCAATTAAAACATTTTCCTGAATATCTCGTAGCGACCACCAAGATTTCCGCACAGCCCCATACTTCATTATGCATACAGCTCTTTGTTTAAAGAAAACAATAGCGCGTATTTCTAATGCGCATTTCTAATGACTCCTTTTGTTCAACAAAGTTTATATTTTTTTTCTAAGTCCATATGGGCTTAGACAAAATTTACGGATTTCGGGTCAAAAATACGGAAAATCGAGCAATTTTTTAAAAATTTGTGCACTTTTCCCGTGTTTTTAAACCTGTCTCGAGTGTAAATTGTTAGAAAAAAAGCGGATTTACGTCGTAAGGTTAGCAATAAATGAGGTTATGGACAGCGCGTATTTTGTTAACGTAAACCACAGAACATTTTAAAAATAAAAGGTTTTCTTACCCTTCTTGTGTCTTGTGTCGTTTATTTTTTTTATTTTATTTACTTATTTCTTTATTTTTGCTTTCCTTGTTAAAATGGAGACAATGCTTGTGAAGCAGGAATTTTTCGTATTTTATTCTTGCTTTCCCTGTTGAAATGTAGCGTGGCCGAATTACGAACGCTGCATAAAGTGGTACTCCGGGAACTGAACCATTTATGCGTCCTTGCGGACCTCACAAAGGGCGACGATAGGCTTGATAATGTTGCCAAAAGGATGCTTGTTATAATGCTGATGCTACATCCACTCCTATAGGTAGCTTTCGTAGAGTTCTTTGGACGTTCCTGTGCGGGGCAAACCTCGGTGCCCAAGTCTGCGAAGTTTAAGCTGTACTAGTTCACTGTGAGATGAATATAGCCCTCGTTTTGTAGGTAATCATAAGCTTTCCACTTGGCGCCCATCACGCGTGTTCCTGGCAAGATGTGTGCGCGTATGATGGGCAAAAAGTGTATCTTTATCACTGCGCTCTACCGGAACAAGGAAGCAAGCCTTCATTTCACGGCCGCCGAAGAATGGATCGAGCAGAAGAGTGAAATTCTTGTCCTTTTTGTTCAACTGAGAACCAATGGGTGGACAAAAATAAATCATTTTTTCGTGCAGTAAGTCTAAAAGGTGAGCTCTCTTTGTAATAGAAGTAATTCAAATGTAAATTTCGTTGAATTTTAATAATGTTGATTGGTAGCTAAACATAAAAATAATTTATCGCCGGGAAAATGTCAACAAATCACCGTGGTGTAGTGGTATAGTAGATGGACAGCTAATCCAAAGATAAGATGAAGAGTGAGAGTTCGAGGCAAGCCGAGGGTAAATCCAAAGGAAAAAAAGAAGAAAAAAACTGGTAAAGGACTGGGTAAGAGAAAAATAGAAGAAAAGAGGAGGAACGGAAAAGAAGGAGTGAGAGAAGAGAGAAAAAAAGGCAGACGCAACTTAATCCATTTTTATTGAAAAAGTAAGTAGTAATTATCAATGTATATATTCAAAGGGCCATTGTCTTAAAAAACAATAGAGCGCATGCATAATTAATTTATTCTGCATGCATAATGAAGTATGGGGCTGTGCGGAAATCTTTCCCGACCACCGTTCTTATTCGCAACCGAGTTTTGGACGAATTTTGTGAGCCAATACTTTAAGAAAGACCATCCAGGTCCTCCAACTTCTCTTCAAGACTTTGCACGCGGTGAATATCATAATCCTTTAACACGCCTCCCGGGTCACGAAAAGGGAATGTTTGCTCGCGCGCTGCCTGGCAAGTTCTCAAAACCTCAACGGCTCACTTGTCTTTGTACTGTGTACTTCAACTCTTGGACTGTGCAAGCGAGGAATCTTCTTGCACACTTTTGGGCGGCCGAAACCGGCGAGATTCATCCTCAGCTAACCCGTCCACGTTTCAAAACAAGCAGGACGCCACTGCATGCAAATTGTGGCGACTTGAAGTAAACAAGCTTAAGTTGTGAAAAACACGGATCTTATATAATCATCACAAACTATGCGCTAATTAAACAAAAGATAGCAAAAATTAAATGTTTACGCGAATAATATCCTTTGTTTGCAATAAGGCCCCGATTGCAAACTGTACGCTAATCAAACAAAAGAAATCAAAAATGAATTTTTCGTGAATAATATCTTTTGTTTGCAATTAGGCCTTCGGCCTCGTGCTTTCATCAGTTTTCTCGTGTTTGGAAACCCCGATGAAACACTCGCACTCGTTTTTGAAATATGACGTCCAAAGAGCACTGCATGACAGCCAGGCTTTCTGGTTCGTACTCGTCACCGTCTTTTTTTCGAATTTCAGAAAAAAAACGGCAAAGAATTGCATCTAGCTCTTGGCGAGGAATATCTTAACTGTCTCGCTTCGTTACGCTGCGCTCTCCACTCGTTAAAAACCTTGAGCCAAGTTTTTGTACTCTTTGAGGAGTTTTCGTTTTGGTTTTTGCTTCTAAGGTTAGCAAGCTCCTCGCCTGGCAACGTAGGAAATCTCTCATTTGCGTTACTATTGCTGAAAAGATCATGAGAAATGGAAAATAAATGGCAAATCTTCACTGAATTCCGCCTTTGTCAACTAACAATACGACAAGAAGTCCCGTTTACAGTGCTGACGCTATGCTTTGTGTTGATTGGCTGGTTTCTCTCACTATTGTTTTTCCTTGGATTTGATTGGCTCAGACAAACGGTCCTATTTTTCTTAAACTGGACAGCTTGTGTATTTTAACTGAAAGTCCTAATTGAAACTATCCAAAATTAATCGTTAATTGGACAGTTTTCAGAAATTAAAGGATAATACTTGGGCTGACGATATTGGAATAACTAACTAGCTATATAATTAAGAAAAGAATTGACAGTCTATTAAACCGTTAATTGGAACTTCGGTCAAGGGTGCCGCTTATTTCAAATGGGCACTCGCCCCTTCGCTTATTAAATTTATTTACTGTTTTATTAAATTAGCACTTTCAAGCTGACAGTCTAAATGCTCTCTGGTCTAATTCTTGGAAATAGGCCTCCTTGACACTGGCTATAGTAACAGTTGTCACAAAAACCTTTGCGCAGGGGAACATTTGACTCTTACTCGTCAATCGCTTTACGGTGATCAAAGTCAGGGAATTGAACGTTAATACTTAGAAAAGGCTCTTTTCTGCGTTTCACGTTAAGTCAAAGGCCAAGGCAAAGCCGGCGAAATCGCATTTCCTAGCCACTGGCTCAACCCTTTTACGGGAAAATTTCAAACAATTACGTACACAAAGAGATATCGCACTTACACACTTACCTGTTGTCATCACGTGGACCGCACAGAGTAACAAGAGGTTAGCATTGTATGTTTTAAAAATATTAATAAGTTTAATTATTTTCAACACGTACAGCCAACAGCCTGGCTGTTAAGTGAAAAAAGAATGCTGCCAGGACAGGGTCTTGAATTAGTTGTTCCTGTTGCGTGGTTAAATAAAGTATTGTTGTTGTATTGTCCACAAGTAAGGAATTATTACCCGCAGTGCGTGTCCCCCGCTGGAGAAAGATATCACTGTTTGTTTCCCTTTATTTCTTCCTTTATTTTTCTTTCTTTCTTTCTTTTTACTCGAAAAAACTCTCTTTATTTCTTTTTTTTTAATATGACCGGGAGCAGTGAAACCCTCATGCATAAATCATACTTGACTGTGTCAATGTCTTTCGCTCACGTTGTCGAAACGTCTGTCACTGTCACTAACAACAGTCCTTCTCAGGACTACACTCACTTGGAATATCATCTAGACTACTTATAAACCTGACTCTTGGGATCAGACCATTTACTAAGAGTGATGACCAGAACGTTTTATTTCACATCGGACTACCATCTAACGGTACAAGTGCGACCTACTGCCCATGCGTTAGATTATCATCAGTCACATCAGTTTTGGTCTAAGAGCCTCATTCCCTACTGGTCAGCAGCAGGGACAAGCGAGGGCTTTGGGAACTTCTGGTTTAAAATTCCAAAACCGTACTCGTACTCAATCTCCTACTCGTTGTCTTATCTTAAGGTTCGTAATTATTAACACATTGTGACATTATTAAATGGAAAAAGGATCAGCAAATAGGAGACGAGTTACAAAAAGCAAAAACTACACCATTTCTCTACTTTCCTGGCAAGGATGTGCCCAATTTGGTTTTAAATCGAAAAGATCTACTTTGGAGAATTTTCACAAAAGTCGCACGTTTCTCTCAGCAAGCGAACACCGCGTCATGGTTGTTAATATGTGATTAATTTCAACCGCTTATCCAAATTTATGTCGGTTTTCAAAACATCGCTTCCTTAGCTGAACAAAGAATTAAAACAGACAGAATAGTCGACAAAAACCTTTTCCAGCCCAAAATTTTATTCAAATAACAAATAGATTTGCTTTAAGATGTAAACAACTTTCGAATTCCTTGCTTGCCTGAAAACAGGCATGACATTTTTGTAAGCAATTTATGGGTGCGAACACAGCACCAAGGTTGTTGACGTGTGACTAATTTCAACCGCTTATGTAAATTTGTGTCGGTTTTCAAAACATTGTGTTGTTGAGTGGTGAATTGCTCACGGGCACCAGCTAGTATTTACAAAAGTGAAGACCGAAAAGAAAGAAGAGGTGGTTTTATCTTATCCTCATCTGGTAGATCATTTCACAAAAAGGCTCTATGATAACTAAAGCTCCACTGAGCAACCCTAATGGAAGTTCTAGGAATGAATATATTATTGTTGCCACTTCTTACATTAGATGGATGTTAATTCGAACAGAGTTTGTAAAGTATTTAAGATAGTACGCGCGCTCTCATTGGTCGATAGGTGTGTTAGATGAGATTATGTTAACACAGTTGTGATGTCACGCCTTCTGTGATTCCCCGCACAATTTGAAAACATTTCAAAGCTTTCGCAAGACTCGTAAAGCAATTTCAAGTACAAATACTAAGGAAATGGGGACAAATTTGCCAAATTTTGATTTGGTGTTTGGCTATCTCTTCCCCTTTGAGCCCGAGGAAAACAAGCAAAAGAAAGACGCGCGCTGAATGAAAAACACAACTCGGCGAAACTCGGCATAACTTTATCGCTTAGCGAAATAATGAAAAATAATCTTGCGTAACGTTTTTGCCACGCTTTGACAAATTTGTGTATTTGTAAACGACAGCAAAATTTAATCGCTCGGAAAAGGTTTTAACGGCAAATTTATTGAATCGAGCATGGCTTCAAAACATGCA
Source organism: Siderastrea radians (assembly GCA_964017195.1). Classification (NCBI taxonomy): domain Eukaryota; kingdom Metazoa; phylum Cnidaria; class Anthozoa; order Scleractinia; family Rhizangiidae; genus Siderastrea; species Siderastrea radians. Next base: position 38,150,592 of record OZ024897.1, on the reverse strand, counting down.
CAGCAAACATGTTTTAACGAAAGTAAACTTCGGAGGCAAATTTTTATAAAACTGACCTTTATTTCACTCCAAGAATTGCTCAAATCCACTGAATTACTCCCTGAGTTCGTGGAAAGTCATTTTCATTCCTTTGGCTTTGTACAGACGGTAGATCAGCAACTAAGGTTCTCGCCGTTCAAAAATATTCGCTGTCAGACAGACTATGACAACTAATCTCTTCTTTTTCCTTCTTAGTTGGTTTCTGAGAAGTTCAGTCAATTAAAAGTCAAACTTTACAGCTTACCGATTGTGTCCTCAATGAATATTTCCAGAATTGCTGAAGTTTTGTCACTTAAATTTTAAGAACCTGCAAGGCACAACAGACTCGCAAAATTTATCCACGGCCCCAGACAAGATTGCGTTTAAGCAATAGAGGACATTTTCCGTGTTTACATAGCCTCATCTGCAATAGAGGACTTTTTCCTTGTTTACATAGTCTCGTCTAAACACGAGGGGCGCATTTCTTCTAATTTTTTCCTAACTTTTAGTATATTTTTGCAAGATTTACGAGGATTCAAAGGTGAAGTTGCTTTCATCTCCTCGCCACAAATTTCTTAACTTGATTTGGAGTTTTATAACGCGAATTTTGATTGGTTCATGTGTTGTCAGATGCGCGCTTTGATTGGCTAGTAGGAAATATGATTGTACAGAGCGTGTATTGAGAAATTCTATTTCAATCAAGACGTAAATAAACAAAATTTCCCTTCATTTGTCGAATTCTTTTAGAGAAATATTTTAAAAAAGCAACAGAGAACTGCGTCTCGGGTTTGCATAACTGTCTAGAATTCTCCCAACCCCCCTCGTGTTTAGATGAGGCTATGTAAACACGGAAAAAGTTCTCTATTGCTTAATTTGAGCCCCTTAGGGTAAAGACCATTCCTAGCTTTATAGACCCTAACTGCCAGCTGCCTCGCGCGTTAACTTGCGGTGAAATACATAACGTTGATGACGTAATAGGCTATTCTCTGCATGTCATGAATAAAATACGGTAGAATCTCTTTAAATTGCAGTTAAATACGTTAACGTTGATGACGTAATAGGCTATTGTGGGTATCTCATAAATAAAATGGGTGGAATCTCATTAGCGTATACCCAGGGGAAGAATACTCTTCGATGACATCATAGGCAATTCTTAATCATCTGATTCAAAATCACTGAACTGTGACTTAATTATGCAAGCTTCCATTCTTCCTGCATTCACCACCCTCTGCAACAAGCTTTGTTCTTAAAGTGCCTAAAAGGAAAAAACTAGGTTAGGCTTATTTGAAAGGCATTTCAAAATAACGAAGAATGCTGTTTTTTTAACATCTTCTCTCGTTCGAGAGATATTCAAGTGATGACCTCATAAGTGGTTACAGTGGAGAGACAAATCACAAAAGGAAATGGAAATCTGGAGGCATTGTAACTGAAACTTGGCACCAGTAATGCGCATTAAGAAAGAAACACAGTAACTTATACTTTGATGTTGTCTTCGCAACAGGTCTGGGATGTTTAAGGTGATGTTGCCATGGCAATAGCTTCCACGTCTCTTTCTTTTGAGAAAGACATTCACCCTTTTGTACGCTTTACAAACATCGTCCACTCAATGGTTAATGAGGAAACTAAGCACAATGTGGGAATTTTGTGTGTTCTGACAAGGCCCTTCTTCCGTTTGCATTTCCGCAATGCACATCATTTTCATTCTATGTTTCAATAAATTAACCTGCTACCAATGTATTGGTTTTCATAGCTCAGTTGGTAGAGCACTGCAGCGAACGCAGAGGCCACGGGTTCGAATCCCGTTGAAGCCCCGAAAATCTTTCATCGGGTTTTATTCGCAATTGCTTAAATTGCGATTGCAACTGTGATGGTCACATCTTCATTTCAGGTCATCCTTTCTCTCGTTATTGACTCACCAATGAGCCATGGCAACATCACGATATTCCTCATCTTCTATCTTTCTTAAGGCACAATATTGCTACCAAGTTTCAATTAACGTAACCCATTCTTTACAAAGATGTTCTTCATTTTGTGATTCCTCTTCACGCAGTAACCACTTATGACGTAACCAATTTCTAACTTGCGTAATACAAAAACTCGAATATCTCCGAAATGAGTGAGAATGTTATGAAATAGAAAACATCATCTTTATTCATTTTGAAAGGCCTTATAAATGAGCTTAATGCACCTATCAATGTTAAATCCGAGGGAGAGGGAAATGGGCAGGGGTCGGGATTTTGACGTTTTGTGGAACAGCGGTTGAAAGTGTCACTCCCGCGGGGTCGATCTGAGTATAGTAAAAACTATTCAAATGTTCCACTGCCGTGCTGCCCAGAACCGCTCGTAAACGACCATGGTCCTTCTTCAGTTTGTGACGTCATCACTTTGAGTGACAGCAGATGTTTTTGATAACCAATTGATGCACCTGGCACACTTCTAACAAAATGTGCTAAACTGAAGCGCTCACTTAAGTCTTGACCTGAATTAACTAAAATCTTTTCTAATCAGGAAATTTTAACATCCATTCATATAACACTCGAAAAAAGAACAATTTTCACCTTCCTACAGTCCGATGAAATTACGGCAAACAGCACATTTTTTATCAAGGACTTGCCGAATGGAACATTTTAGATGACTCTGTGAGGAATGCTAACTCACTTTTAATTTTTAAACAGAGTTTTAAGGACCGTGTTCTCAGCTAAGTTTTCAAACTATTTTAAATTTTTAACTTTTTTAGGATTTTTAACATGTTTTTGTAATTTTTATTTCCTTGTTATTTGCAGGGCCCCACTGAAAAACACCTTGGTGATGTGGGCGCCCTGGATAAATATTATTATTATTATTATTATTATTATTAATAGTAGTAGTAGTAGTAGTAGTAGTAGTAGTAGTAGTAGTAGTAGTAGCAGTAGTAGTAGTAGTAGAAATAAGGAAATCGAAAGGCCATTAAATGGCCTACAAACTCCGAAAAAAAAATCGAATTGAGAGCAAAAACAACGGAACTGAGCGCTAAAAACCGGAAAGACAACTAGGTACGGCGTTTTTCTCGCTCAATAACTGTCCAAATTTTGAACTGTGTGCATGCCCGATATCAAATTTGCCAAACTACCTCGGAAATGAAAGAAAAGTTTAGTTTCCATGCTGCAGATGAAGTTTATAGACGTTTTGGACCAGGAATTGAGAAAAAAGGAGCAGAATTACGGCATCATTACCTTAAAATGGTGGGGTTTTTTTTAAAACGGTTGGGAGTGAAAGGGTGAAGCAAAGTATCTTTTATTTTAAAGATGGCGTTTTCTCAAGTTATTTTACAACAATTATCAGAAGAATGCTGAAAGGAATCGAAATAGCCACAAAAAATCAATTTCGGTATTTTTGATTAATTTCAAATGGAGGTAAAAGGCTGTTGAGCGGATATCTCATGGAACGGAAGGATAGAGTTTTCAAAAAACGAGTGCTGAATGCAGAAGTAACGGAAGGAGAGTGCAGTGCCGGACATGCTCATCTGAGAAAGTTTAAAATTTACATCCTCGAAGAAATGCAATTTCCAACGTTTGAGCAGTAACTGGAATTTTAAACCTGCTTTAACATCAACCCACTTTTGCGCAAATTAAATAAATAATAACAAAAAAAATTATTGGCAAAGTTTCAGAAAACTGTTAAGAGGTACTGTACACCCCACCAAGGAAACTACATTCTAAACCAGGCAGAAAAAAAAAATAACCAAGGGTTGCAGACTTCCAAGAAATACGGAAATTTGTTTCCTTTTCATAATTTTTTTATTATATAGACAAGAGTGTTTTAGTGGAAAATAGACCACTCGTAAAGTTCGTACGAAAATACATCTGGGACTCGAGTGGCGTATTTTCCATATCCCTACTAGTGAGGATATCGATGACGTCATTTCCCGCTTTTACACTGTTGTTTGTGCAAAAGTACTCTTGCCTATATAGCAAAAAGAAAATTACACGGCGGCTTGAAGATATAAATTTCACTTTACCACTCGAAAATATATTCATATCTTCGCGCCGCCGTGTAATATCCAATATTTATTATATAGACAAGAGTGAAAAATAGACCACTTGTAAAGTTCATACGAAACTAAATCCGGGACTCGAGTGGCGTATTTTCCATATCCTCACTAGTGGGGATATCGATGACGTCATTTCCCTCTTTTACACTGTTTTTTGTGCAAAAACACGCTTGTATATATATTAAATCTTCGAACTTAGTTTTACGACACAAAAATGGCTTAACGTTTACACGTACTAAGATGTCCAATGAGGTTGAGGGAACTCAGAAAAAACTTTTGTTGCAGTTGCGCGGGTTCAAAAGCTCATAGGACAGCCAACTTTTTTCTCTTCGGCAAATTCTCTAGCAAACTGTTGGAATTAAGAACTGATAGTTTTAAATGGGAACGAAAAACCTGAGATCCTACAGCCTGAAACTCTTGAATTAAGGATAAAAACCAACGACAAACTCAAGCCACTTATGACGCTATTTCCGGTATTAAATCTGGGCACATTGCAATTGAACATAGGCGAGACTGTGAGCCGGTAAAATCAATGCGCCAACACTTTTCTCCTTGCTAGAGTATCTTTCAGTAAAACTTCTCCAGCTTTCCCTGGGACTCCTGTCCGTATAAACGTGGTATTTGTAAGGCAGCTTACAGTAAATTGAAAGAGTATACAACAATACAAATCAGGGATAATATATAGCGTTACTAATAAAGCATATGGCGAGAGTAGTAAGGGACGCCCAGATGGCCCACTTTACCTCGTTTTGATGTGAGGATGACGTCATAACCGGAACCGGAAATCACGTGTTTTTAAGAGGGGGAAACCGCTGACCAGGTGGAAAAAAAGGATCGCGGGCTCATACAACCGGAAGTCACGTGTTTTGAGATGGGAAACCGCTGAGCAGTCCAAAAAATCGATCGTGGGCTCAAAATGGGTTAAAACCGCGGAGAAAACGCGCGCTCCAAGTCCAAAGTCCAATTTTTTGGAAGAGGGGTGGTCCTTGGAGTGAAAACAACACAAAAAAAATGAATAAATCACGTTTTATTGGTTTGTTTTACAATAACTGAGAAAATGGTTTTTTGAGTGTTCCTTAATGTTCAATAGAGGGTCCCCACCATTGTTTTTGACATCGAGTTATTCTTCGCCATTGGTTGTTGTCACGGATCCATTGTTGTAATTGACGTCGAGGATTTCTGTTCAAAGGTATGGCAAAGGAACTGTAGAATGGGGGGTGGTGGTGGTGGTGCCCAATGTTCTCGATCACAGCGATCACAATCGATGATCTTGTTGGGGTTTTCACTGGTAGCCATAGGGGTAGGTCTTGAAGGTGCGGGGATCGATGACTCTTTTGTCATACACCAAGCGATACCATTTGTGTTGGGGTTGAGTGAGCAAGGTGTAGTTTTTCGGGTTGCGGACAATGTGGTGACTTTTGGTGACTTGGATTTCGCGTGGTTTGGCAAGGGGTTTCTGGATTTCATCTTGGACATTCTGACGCATGACGTTGTAATTCAACTGGGTGTGTCCTTCACTGTTGAGTCGGAAGCCTCTGACCTTGCATTCCACGTTTCCTTTATTCGTAGTAAAACCATAGTTTTTGGGTCCTCCGCTGACAAATTCTTGGATGTATTCATCATCAGCTAATTCGGAGGCGAAGTCCCCTAGATAGGAACCCAAGGTAGGTTGGAATTGAGTGGGTGTTTCCTCCAGGTAGATGACGGAGTCGGTGTCAAAGTAGAGGACTCTTTCCCCTAAGGCTTCCAGGGCGTCATAGAGTTTGAGTCGGGCGTGGCAGGTGGTGAAGCAGGCCACAAAAATGTTGAGGTTGGGTGACACGCGGATGTCCTCTTTTTGGTTTTGGTAATGGACCTCGACCATGTCGTCATTGATCACGGACACGTGACGTACGTCTAAGGCATCGTTATCCAAGAAACAGTTGAAGGCATGAGGGTCATCAAAGGCTTGAATTTGGGTCTTGTTAAGGCGTTGTCCAAACTTGCCCCACATGGAGTTCAACATGAGTTTAGCTAGGGTACGCAGGCCCGGGTTCTTCTCAATGTTGTCATACTCCAACTGGATGCCTTCATGCAGGAAGTACTGTCCGATGTAACTTTGCTTTTCTTCTTCTGTCATGTCGTCCTTAGGCCACCCACTAGCTTCTTGTTTAATTTTCAGCCAGGTGTTGACATAATCGGCGAAGAGGCCCTCACAGGTTTGTTCAAAATGCCAGACTTCATAGATGTATTGGACTTGGTACCCCAATTCGACGGCTTTGACTAATTCGGGAGTGCACCAGGTACTGGTGAGGGTGCGTTGTTCGTCGGGGTGAGGGCAATGATAGGATCTGTCCAAAAGAGGTTTGTCCATGTCTTCTTTCACACAACGGGCACAGAGGGGAAAGAGCAGTTTGTCGCCATGACGGTAAGGCAGCACGGGATGGTACAATTCACGGGGAGGCAGGACTTTGCATTGAATGAGGCCAAAGTACTGGTGGATGTTCGTGTGACCCGGTTGATAATAGATGGTGGGATGTCCTTTGGGGTAGGTGCACTTCTTGTTGACCCACGGGTACAAGGAGGTGACATCGATGTAGTGAATTTTTTGGCCGGGGGTGATATGATGGTAGAGTTGGATGGCATTGGTACGCCCTCCACAGAAAGCCTCTCGAGGTTCAAGAGGTTCAATAAAATCGAGTTCCCGGACGAAGGAGTCGATCTCTGGTTGGGTTTTTAGGAGGTGCTCCCATTGACATCCCCACATTTGAATGACGTTGTACCCTTGATTGGTAAGCTTTTGGACTTTGTCTTGGGTGGCGTCATAGACGTCCTGCATGGTTCGATCATGGTTGCGGGGATGTTTTTCGTAGCGATGGGGATAACAGGTAGGGCATCCGTGGGTGAAACAGCCTTGAAATTCGTAGACGGTGTGGGTGTGGGGGCAATAACCATCCACATGGAAGTTGGTCCCGGGGATCTTATACTCGCCTTCATTTCGGACATGTTGAATGTACTGTGGGCCTGGATTGGCACTGGCCAAGAGATCGTCGGGGGTAAGATCTTGGAGGGCGCGTTGACGTAGTTGGTGATCGCACCAGGTTAACCATTGAAGGGCTGGGAGGGACTGGTTGATGTTGTTTCTCCACCCCTTCTGACCGGCGGGTTCGCTGGCAATACTGTTCGGGATCATCCGGTTCATACGTAAATCTCGATTACAAGCCGAGGCAATGGTAACGTGATCGAAGGGATTGAAGCCGGTCAAGTCTTCAAACAGGCGTTTGAATGTCAGACATCCTTGTTTCAAGAGACGTACATCCGACTTACAATAGGTCAATAACTCTTGTTGAAAATGAAACACCACACCCTTGTCGCGTTGTTCTTGATGCCAGGTTTCGAAGGCTTGTCTGCCTTCGAGTGACATGGTCTCAGGCATGTAGTAATCGCGTGAGGGGAGGATGCCCACGTAGTGTTGATGCTCATCACCGGGTATGTTGAACTTGTGAGGGAAATACCCTTTGCAGAGTTCTGTCAAGCCAAAGGTTTTGGGAAACGCGGAGAGGGGCATCTGGAAGAAACTCATCGAATCGATGAAGCGGATGCAGTCATGTTTGATCTCTAAGAGTTTACACCCGTTGCGGAGTTGTTGGACGATGCGGTTGTCACTATAGTATTCTTGGATGATAAAGTACCCATCGTACCCTTGAAAATTATGAGCGATGACATTGACTTGACGGGTATCGTGGAGAGTCAAGGTATCCAACCATTCCAGAAAGTCACGGATACAGGTGGGACCTGGGAAAGGCTGGGGTTCATCGTCGTCTTCGGTTTCGGCCACGACGAGATTCGCAATGTGTTTTTCCTGGGGTTGCATGGCTTCAATATCAAAGAAGACGTGTAAGGGAGGCAGGTCTTCCTCGTCCTCGGAGGAGGCATGGGGTTCCGCGGCGGCGGCACCTCGTTTGGCGCGAGGACCTTTTTGACGGGTCCTCTTTCTCTTCTTTTCGTCTTGAGGCTTGGGGGCTCTTTGAATAAAACAACGGTGGTTGTCGGCGTGGACGTACTGATGACAAGAAGGGCAATCCACGTGGAAACAATGGTGACGTTGAATGCGGGACAAACCCACATTTTGTTGATAACAGTCAGGGCATCGGTATCGTTGAGAGCACACGGAGGCCTGGAGGTCCGTGGTGGGTTTGCCCGCATGGGTCTTGCTGGAATGGGCTTCGAAACACGCGGGTCCAAAAAAGTCCCGATGACACGACTTGCAACGTTGAGTGGCTTTCAGGTGTCGGGGGTACGCATGTTGAAAGTCTGGACAATCTTTCTGTCGACAGGCTCCGCACACCTTGGTCTTGGTGCATCGATGCTTTTCCGCATGGTCATAGGGTTTCCAACAATCCGCACACACATAACTGGACCCGAAAAATCCCGGCAAACGAGTGATCACGTCGTAATGGTCTTGGTTGTGCAACAGGATCAGTTGTTTGTCAGAAAGGGGTCCAAACGTCGTGATGTGAAACGATCGCTGTGCATCCACCAGGAGGATTTGGTAACCGGTGAGGGACGGAGCTTGACTGAATTGGGTCAAGGCATCGTAGCCACATGGACCGAAGGGTCCCTTGGCCTCGTGATGAAGCAAGAGAGCCAATTCTTTTTGGATGTTGCGCCCCTGTCGAATGGCTTTCAGTTTCGGGTGCTGGTCCACGCGAGCTTTGGCGGTGACAAGGGCTCTGGCACAGCAGAGTTGATCGTCGTTGGTAATCCGGATGATGGATTTGGAATTTTTGGTTAAGAGGTCCATGGTGGGATGACCTGGTTTCCCACGACGGGGTTTGCCGGTACCTTGAGGGGCATGATGAACTTGCGTGATGGAGACTTGAAAGGAATCGTCCATTTCAAATTGTTCGTTGCTGTTCAAGGCTTGGGCTAAACGTTGGAACAGGGCTTCCACGCGCTCTGTGTCTCGACGCCATTCACCTGCACGTAATCCCCACCCCTGAAAATTATTGTGGAGCCTGTCCGAGGCGATGGTAAAGTACAGACGATCTTGATCGTGGAGGTCGGGGGTGGTGGTTAACACTTGATTGACGGCTCGACGTAATCCATCTTGGAGAGCTTGGGTAATGTTTTGACCTGGCATCAAGGTCCCCCTTTGACGTAACTGGGTCTTGAAATGACGTTCTTGTACCCCCATGCGATCACTCTTCCGATTCACAAAAGGTTCTAAGTCAAATTGGAAGGTAACTTGCGCAGAGGGATCCAATCCACCCCCACTTTGTTCCCATTGGTCCAAGGCCTCTTCACAAATGTCGTCGTCACTGTCCGCCATGTTTTCGAGGCAAATCAAAGGTCCCACACAGGAATTTGTTGTTGTCGTCTCTTCTTCTTCTGGCTCTGAATCGGACATCTCTAGTCCCAGCAAGGACATCATCTCATGTGTAGCGAGGCCGCTTGGCCCCGCGCCTTCGTCGTCTTCGTGAGAGGACATGATCAGATGAACTCGCTGGAGATCGGGGGTCTGTTTTTTATGGAGAACCAAAAGGTCACGTGGGAGGGGAAGGAGCCAATCACTAAAACAGGGTGCCCCCCTGAGAGGGGGTGCCCTAGGGAGGGGTGGGATGAGGTGGGGGGACCCCCCTCCCCCCTCTCTAGTTAGGGTCCATGGTGCATCACGGGAACGAATAAGTCCCTATAAAAGAAATCGAACCTCCGGCTGAGTCATCTCAACATGGACTCTCGCCATGAAAAGCTGTTGAAAGAGTTTGAAGATTTCGAGGAGCAGTTAAAAGTGGATGAAATTTTAGAGAAGGTGAAGGCGGAGTGGGTGTTGGACTCAGGAGTCACAGAGTTTGGTGAACTATTGAAAGAGAGGGAGTGTCTCAAACAGGCAGCCCAGGCAACCCGGACAGCACGAGCCACCCGCTTGCATCAGCTGTGCTACCCTCAACTAACGTGCGAGTGGTTCGTGAAGGGGCTCGACTTCTGCTGCCCCTATTGGCGTTATCAGTTTAAACGCCCCCTCACGCCCCCACCAGCACCGTCGCTGCCCTCTCCTGATGCCGCGCATCAAACGTATCAAACGCCCCGCCAGACGTCCTCCGCCAAACGACGACAGCCCCGACGAACTCACCATCACGATGGATACCACCAGCGACGACGACGACGAGAGCCCCGATGAACTCACCATCGCGATGGATACCACCAGCGACGACGACGACGACGAGAGCCCCGATGAACTCGCACAGCTCCGGGCTAAAGAAGACCAACGACTGGCGCGGCGACGGGTCGTTAACGCCAGGTACCGGGCCAGGCATCCCCAGCGAGTCGCTGCCCAGAGACAAAGCTATCGGGCCAGGCATCCCGAGCGAGTCGCCGCCCAGAAACGACGGTATCGGGCCAGGCATCCCGAGCGAGAAGCCGCCCGGAAACAACGCTATCGGGCCAGACATCCCGAGCGAGTCGCTGCCCAGAAACGACGGTATCAGGCCAAGAAACGTAAGGGCCTCCCCCTCACCGACGACGACGACGATGATGAAATGGCAGAGCGCCAGACCACCCAACCCCGGTACCGAACCAGGTATGCCAACCGAATAGCAAGAGGGCTCGCGGAACGACAGAGAACGCAGGAAAAACAGCAAGCCTTGGGCCCCCTTTCCCTGACGGTCCGTGTGGACGACTTTATGCAAGGCTTTTGGGATTCCCTCTCACCTCGTTCCTCTGCAACAGGACCTCTTTCCCTGACGGTCCGTGTGGGCGATTTTAGGCAAGGCTTTTGGGACTCCTTCTCGCCCGGCCAGGAGGTCATAATAATGGACAGGGCTTCAGGGACTCCCCTGGATTCTTCTTGTGACTTGTGGGACGAGGAAAAAGGGTTTTTAGACAATTTACTCGATGACTTGCCGTCATCGGACGACTCGTTGTTGTGGGACCTTGATGACTTTTTAACTGACATGATGGAGGATTCTTCGTTTGATTTGGACGAGTTTGTTATGTAAAAAGAGACAGTGCTTTGACATTTTTATTTTTTATTGACACAACATGTAACTGGGGGTGTCATTAAAGTTTACAATTTTAAACGTTTCTTGGCTTGCATGATTTTCTTGACCACGCGTTCCGTCTTGGTTTTCTTGCCGGGTAACCGATCAATGGCTTGGATCATCTTGGTATCGGCTTTCCATTTATCTTGCAAATTCTTGGCACGGCTGTAATCAATGTCGTGTTGTTTCGCAATTTGGTCCAAGCGATTGATCCCGGGATCCCCCCGTTTTAGACGTTTGGCCAAATGCGTGCCAGGGCCCATGTACTGATAGCCAGGCCAATGAAATTCTTTGCCGGTTTTAGCAATCCATTTTTGGACATCCAGGGCCCCTCCTCGTTGGGTGCGTTTCCGTTTGATACCCCTTCTCCTCTTGGTGGGCATGTTTAGTCACTGTCCTCGTAATCCAATCGACGTCGTAACTTTTTGCCTTGGGCCCAATCTTCCCACCCGGGTAAAGGTTTCAATCGTTCCACTTCACGGGCGGGTCCTTTGCCTTTGCCTTTGCCTTTGCCTTTGCCCCAAGGACTCTCGGCTAACTTTTTTTCCAAGGTCTTGCGCCGTTCTCGAATGGCTTCTAAACGCGACCGGATATCCCCTCGACTGGTGGAAGGGGTGGCTTTCTTGAGAATGGGAATCTTACTGGTGGTGGCTGCTCCTTTGCCTTCCCTGGTGGTTGGGGTAATGGTGGGTTTGGGCGTCGACGGGCTGCCTTTTATCATGCGCTTCAACCATTGTTCCACGGGTCCGGTCACCAAATCCCCGGCCTCTTCGTCGTCTTCGCCTGGTGGACCACCCGGGGCTCCAACCCCCACGCCTCCGGGAAATTGACGAATGCGTTTGGTTAACTTGATTAATTCTTGACTCAACGGTTTGGTTTGAGCATTGACCAGGGCGGGGGGTAATTCGGGATTGGCTAACAAGACATGTTTTTTAGCGGCCAGCGTCGCGGCTTTGTTCAACAAGGCATTTTCGGTGAGTTCTCCTTTGTAATATTGAATGAGTTGCTCCAAGTCCTTGGGGGGAATCATGTAGACCTCGTCCATAGGGGTTGACTACAATCGGCGCAAAGTTCCCCGTCTTCTATCTCACGGCAGCTCTCACAAAGGCGGGACCTCAACATATGTTGGTACTCGCGATACAACAGGTGATATTTATGCTTCCAATAAGAACAGTCCTCTTCCCACCGGTCGGTGGCCCGATTGGCCTCTTGTAACAGGGTGATCCATGTGGCCAGGGTTAACGGGTCGGTCGAGCACATTGACATAACACCTCGTGAAGTCCTTGAAACAAGCCGCGTCCTTTTTGTTGGACTAACCACGCACGACGTTTTTTGACGGAATGTCGACGACGTCCCAAATCGCGTAGCACCTTTTTATAGGGTTGAAGGTTAGCCAGCATGGGGGGTGTGACGGGAATCTTGTTTTTTAAGAAGTTCAACACCAATTCACTCACAGCATTGATTTGATCGGCATTGGCATGTTGTAACAACTCTTGACGTTTGGAACCATTGGCTTCTTGTAACATGGACCGTAAAAACGGTAATTGACGTCGAAGACGTTGCATCGTTTACCGATGACGGCGACGATAGCGTTGATTGGCTTTTTGGATCGTGCGTTTTATACGTTTATCCGTTTCCAAGGCCACGGCTTTCCCCAATCCCACCATGGCAGGGACCAATAGATTTAAAAAACCACCTCGTTGACGACGGCGTCGTCGTCGTCTTCTCCTCACCATGGTCGACCCGTCAAGAAACGTTGAAGGGCTTTGTCTTGTTTGATGGCATCTCGCGTCTCTTTATAGCCTTGACGGGTATTGCGTTTGAAATCGGACCACCAACCCCCACCTCGTTGTCGTCGTCGGTAATGTTGCACATTATCGGTAATGCCTTTCAAGGCTTGCCCGCCTAATTTGCCTAAAGCCAGTCCAAACCCAGGCGCGGGACCTGAGAGAAACATACTCATGCCATGGGCAATTTTATCCACCAAACGGGGTTTGCGACGTATTAAAGCCCCTCCTCGTTGTTTCCTTTTTCTGCGTCGTCGTCGTCGTCGTTGGACGGCCATGGTTCTAAGAGTGTAGGACTGGGAGGGAACGGCTTTTTATGGATCCAGTAGTCTTTGGGTTTCAAGGGACGAGGACATCCGTCTACATAGCATAGAGCTTCCAAGGGTTGGTAGACAAAATGACGATGGTAATCTTGGAGACATCGTTTCGGTAACGGAGGGGTGAAATCCACAATGGTATCATCCAAGGTTTGCATCTTGATTAAAAACCGTTCCAGATCCTCCAAGGGAATACCACGCACATGGGTTTTCAATTCGGTCAAGGCTTTGGCATAGGTGGTAAACGCAAATCGACTCATGGTCACTTTAAATCGGTATTGTTTAAAATCGTTCCATCCTTTGACCACGGTGCCCACGGCCGCCAAACAGGCTACCAAGGTGCTGTTGTCCAACAGGGGGCCCGCAATCATGCCGGCGGCCATCAGGAGTAAGGCCATGCCATTGAACAAGGCATTGATACACTTGTAATGATTTAACATTTTGCGATAACACCACCATTGTTGATGATAAAAGGCATACAAGGAATCCATGCGTTGTAATAATTCCGGCGGGAAGGGAAGTCCATGCTGTTTCGATCCATTCAATAATGACACGACGGTTTTCATCTTCACGGCGACACGCGGGACGACGAGGTTTGTACACTCGGTGCTCCTCCTTGTTTATAACTGGTGACAATGCTATTGGTCATGGTGACATTTGCAATTTCACGTCCTTGGGCTAATTGTTCTTGATCTTGTAATAGCATGCGTAAACGTCGTTGTAAATCCGCTTGACGCAAGGTACGAGGTTGTCTGCCAGAACTCCCAGACGTCCAAGATCCTCGAGGGGTGACTGGACTGGTGGCAGGGGTCAAAGGTGAACCAGGGAAAAGTCGTCGTCGTCGTCGTCCACGGCGTCCACCACGACGGCCACCACGACGGCCACCACCACCACCACCACCTCCACCACCTCCACCTCCTCCACCTCCTCCACCTCCTCCTCCACCACCAGCACCCCCAGCACCTCCTCCACCGGCAGCACCACCACCACCACCACCACCACCAGCACCTCCTCCACCAGCACCCCCAGCACCTCCTTCACCACCACCACCACCACCACGTCCACCACTACCACGTCCACTACCACCACGTCCACCACTACCACTACCCCCACGTCCGCCACTACCACGTCCACCACTACCACCACTACCCCCACGTCCACCACTACCACTACCCCCTCCACTACCACGTCCATTACCATCACCTCCAGCACCCGCGGCTGTCCGACCACTTGGGAGTGTTCGCCAACCAGGGGGACTTCTCGGGGACTCCGGAGTGGTCTGGGGGCTTTGGAATGAAGCTGAATGGGATGCTTGACTTCCTACCCCCGCGGGGGAAGAGGCCTGGGCAGGGGCTGCCCCATCTACATCGGGCCAGTTCGCGACGACGTCGGCAGGGGGGATGGATTGCATAAACTCATAGAGGAGATCCGATCGCATTTCCTCCATGGCAACGTCGAGAAGGCCTTGGTCTCCGCTCAAATACAAATCTTGCCAAGCCCTTGGGGACATGACATTGCTGCTGGTCGCCCCGACCCCCGCTGGGGCCACGGTATCGTACGATTGCGGGGGTTGACGGTCGTCATCATCATCGGCCATGATTACTCTCTTGTTTCCTGTTCCAAGGGTCCCTTTATACTCGCTTTTGATAAGTGCGCGTCCATCCTTCGTCTTTTAACAGGTGACTCAACAACCGTTGTTGATCGGAGGAGGCGGGGTGTAAATCCAAAACCAAATACCCATACGGGTGGGTGGTGGCTTGATGAAACGTCTCCAACGTGTCTTTCCAAGTGGTCGGAAACGATTGCAGCATGACATTGCGTACCCCTAATTGATCTCGGGGGTTCTTGAACGCCACAATGTAATGGGCATTGCGGGATATACTTTTGGCATAGCGACCCACGGGAAACATGTCTTGGCACAAGTACAACACGGTCACCCCTTGATGATGCGAATGTTTGGTGAATAAATCCAACACGCGTTTATCGTGACTCCCTTCGTCCATTAAATCGTCCAAGACCAGGACCCCCTGTCCTTCAGGAAACCATTGGACCAACGCGTCATGATCGGGAATCCCTTCGTGAAACACCACCCCATGATCTTGCATGCCTTGAAAACGATCTTGCCACGCCCCATAACAATAATGCACTTGAGTCGGTGGGGTGTCAAACAACTCCGGGTTGTCTACCAAGAGTTTTTCCGTAAACACCGTTTTGCCACATCCCGACGGACCCACCACCAAGATAGAGGAGGGGGTATGAAAACGAAACGGTTTCCCCGTTTGCATGATGAGGACGACTACCCTTAGAAAAAAAAAGGCACCTTTTTATTGGAATCGGTGGGACTCGAACCCACGCACGACCCAATCCCTATTCTGGATCAAGTCCAAAGGCTCTACCGACTGAGCTACGACTCCGACACACGTTTTTTCCAACATATTTTATTTAATCATTCCGTTGATGAAACGGATGACAACACAGTTGATACCATCGGGCTTCTTGGCCTACAATCAATTGTTGAAGGCGTTGACCGGCTTGATGGTCATTGCTTACATAATCATGATCGGAAAACTCATTTAAAAAGTCTTGCAAGGTCCGTCCACGGGCTTTGGCTTTCAAGTACAACAAGGCGTAATCCCCACAACTCTTGCTTGAAATGGCTTGGAGGGACTTGCCATTGGTCATCACATACTTCCAATGGTGGACAATCCAATCTCGTAACGGGGTAGCTTGCACGTACGTGTCCAGGGGCAAAGCATAACTGTCGAGGATTTCACACACGTTTCGATCCGTCCACACCGCTAACCAATGTTGTCCCGGTTGATCGTGTGGGTCGGTATTCACAATGTACCCTTGGGGTTGGGTCTTGATAGGACTCTTGGGTAGTCGATCACAGGCCACCGTCCCGTAAAACATCGGTTTCAATTGGGGGTCGTCTCGGGCTAAATAATCCAACTGGACATTATTCAAGGCCACGTGTTCCATCTTCAGTGCTGGTAAATGTTGTACAACACAGCTCCGTTCCTGTCAATCTCCAGCAAATTCTCAAATTCTCCATACACGAGCACGGTTATATTGACATTGGGAGCGGCTCCAAATTCCAAGACCAATTGTAAATCGCCGGTTTGCTTGGGGTTGAGGTTTTGACTGTCAGCACATCCATTGGCCACATTGTCAAACATGTACAAGGTACAATTTTTCCTGTGGCCCCAATCTCCCAGTTCTACCATATTGCCTTTCTTTTTACACCAGGCACCACTGGCTTGCAGAAACCGGAAGTACCCCAAGTTATCTCGGGTGCCATTGTTGTGCACTAACTGCAGGGTTTCATAAGGGTATTCTTCGCCTTTGACAATCTGTCGAATGGACGTCAGTCCAAATTTCTGGAAACAGAAAGGATCTCGGGTCACATCTCCATTGAAGACTCGGCTGTCCAGTAACCCCACAATCAATCGGTCCGGTATTCTGTTTTGAAACAGGTTGGGGATATCAAAGCGGACCAGGTTGTTTTGCATGCTGAAGGTCCGGATTTCACTGCGGACGGTCGGGTAAGCCGCCACTTGGCCTTCATTGTGTCTTTTGCTAGACAAACTCTGGTAGATGGCGTCATTCAAACGCAGCTGGCAGAGATGAAACCGTAGTTTGACATCCCCTTCCATCAATCGGCCCGCTAGATTCACTCCATTGAAAAACAGGCTGGGGGCATTGAAATGAAATTTCATCTTGATTTCGATGCCAGGCACCAACAGTTTGCCGGTATGAAAGACTTCCAGGTGCGGGGTAAACACCAGACTGTGGGTGACGCCTCCAGCATACTTCTCCACTTCAGCGACCATGGCAGCCAACGCTGCTTTGTGATTGGCGGGGAGATCCCGGTAGTCATTATGTGGTGCTGCACTGTTGGTGTTGTTGGCCGTCCATGCGGGTGGGAAATCCACTTGATTGAACCATCCTTGGGGTCCCAACACGGTCTTGCCATCTTCTCGGTCAAAATTCAGCAAGTTTTCCAGGTAAGCTTTGTAATGATACGTGTCGGATTGAGGACTGATCAACGTGCCATTCAACTGCAAGTCAATTTGTTTGATGATGGAATGGGCCAAATTATTGACGGGCCACAATTTTTCAGCGGCGTCCAAGTTATCGTTCGTACTTTTCTGCAATCTCAATTCCATGGTAAAGTAACTGCGTCCCAAATCCACAAAATCGTCTAATCCAGGAATGATGAATTCCATGGGATTGATACCCGTGGTGGTGGGTTGAATGGTGACCATGCGATAGGCATTGATGCTAATGTCGGTCGGTGGCACCTTGAAAATCCGTAACGCCGGGTTGACGGTCCCTTCGGAACGTGGGTGAGCCGGGGCGCTTTGTGTACTCACGTCAGGCATGTTTAACGTCGTCGAGTACTGGTACCCCGTCGTCGTCGTGAGGGGTTTTTATACCGTCGTCGTGCTAAGCGTTGTCTCAAATCAAACCCGGGGACTCTCATCACCTCGGCACTCAACCAGCCACCACGTTGTCCTCTCCTGAGTTTCCAAAACGGATACAGTCCACCCCATTGAGACAACCCTCGATTACTGCGAATCCGTCGAGGTCGTGAATGCACGGGATCCATGTTCACACGCCCAAAATATCGCGTGCCCGTTTGGTTTGTTTGGGAAATAAGGCCGTGGCTACCCGCACGGCGTCTTTCACGTTCTTATGACTCAACGCTTTCTTGGCTTGTTTGGTGATTTCCTTTTTAAGGACTTGTTCGGCTTTGCGTTTCACACCGCGTGTTAACCCTGCATTCAATCCTCTCTTGATATTACTAGGCAGTTTTAAAGGATTTCGCGTGCTTTTAAGGCCTTGGAGCCCCCCACGCATGACCTCCCTTATCAACCCACTGCCATGTTGATCATACCACTCGTCGGTCCGAAATCGTGTCAAACTTCCCCCTCGCATGGTTGTCTTCTTTGCTCTTTCACCAAGGTCTATGCGTCACGTCGCCCCCTCTGTCTTTTTATACCCCCTCTCATCGACCTTTCTTTTTCTTCCGAGTGGTCGCTGCTTCCATGGCTTTTTTGCCACCGTAACCCGCGGCACCACCCACCGCTCCCAACGCGGCGGCTTTCCCCACAGCGATCAAGGCGGGCACGAGAGCGGCCAGAGGCAAGAGACCCCCTCGTTGCCTTCTTCTTCGTCTTCGACGTGCTCTTGTCTTTGGCATCTTTGATGGACCCTCCCCTTTTTTTTTCCCTTTTTATGCCTTTTGGAAGTGCAAGGTGACCAGCGTGTTGCCTTTGCCAAACCGGACCAACTTGTCCTCGGTGCCAGACGTTTCGGTGACTTGCATTTGAATGATTTCCACGATTTCATTACGAAGGGGTAGGTATTGAATGTGCAATGGTTCAAAGTACATGGTACCTCTGCCTTCCCGCTTGTAGTGGATTTCTCGCAACAAATCGGTGACGCGATTGCCGACCATCATACTGCCTGCCACGTCCGAGTACACGTGCAACGATCGTGAAGGGTCTCCCACCACCGAACGAAACGCCACATTCAAGTTGGTGAAACGCCACCCACAACTCATACTCAATCGTAAATGATCCGGTGAAAATGAACGCACCGTCCAAAAGACCGGGTTGTGCTGATCGTCGTCCACATCGTTCCAATCGTTATCAACGGGTTTTGTCATGTTGGGGATTTGATCCCCCATGAAGTCTTGCTGTAAGTTGGGGCCCAAAATCAACCCACTGCTAATTTTACGTAACCATCCCATCTTGACAGCCAACTTGGTGTAGATGTACAGGGCTGGCGTGTCGGTTTTGCAATGACAGACATTGGTGTTGTCAATGATGAGATCCTCGCCTTCCCAACGAAACTTGACGTACCTGTGTTTGCCTTGATCATTGGTAAACCGACCGCCTTGAATGGCCGTTTCCTTGCGTTGTTGTTCCAAGTGAGCAATGGTGGCTTTCATGAAACTCACCCCATCCACCACCCAATCCAAATGTTGAATGTCATTGATGAGGGTTTGCGCGCTGTCTCTTCGCCCGACCGTTTCCCCAACACTTCCCCCCGGTTTGGGGTAGTCTTGGTCCCAGGTCGTCGATAGGATGAACCCATCTTTTTGCACCAACTCGTACAAATTGACGTGCGTATCCGGTAAGGAAATGGCACTCAACCCCACTTGCCATCCACCCCCTGGGAGCTGTAACGGTTGAGGTAGACGAATCTTGAAGGAATTGGCTTGGTTGTTGGGAAATTCACGTCGGTTGGAATGACTCGGTAACGTCACGTAGAACGACATTTTTGTCTGCTTCACACCACCACCACCTCCCTTTTAAAGTGGAGGGTTAGGAGGGTATGCCCTTCGCCAAATGTCACGAGATCCCCATTGATTTCGGCCATCTGCGTTTCCACGATTTCCACCACTTCATTGCGTACGGGGACATATTGAATATGTCGAGGTTCAAAGTGCGTGGTTTCTTTGGGATGGTACTTGATTTCTCGTAAGAGATCCGTGATGCGACCCCCTACCATGCTGCTGGTCCCTACATCACAATACACGTGCAAAGGACGCACGGCGGGAAATTCCGACGGGACACGAAAGGTCCCGTTCAAATTCACAAACCGCCAAGGGCACGATAGACTCAATTTCAGATAATCCCCCTCCACTTTCCAAAAGGTGGGCTTGTTGCTGGTATCGCGGACATCCGTCGGGTTCGGAATGGTAGACATGCCATCCAATTCTTGCAAGAGATTCGGACCCAATCGATACTGGCCGGGGGACGGTTGTTCAATCCACCCCATTTTCAGGGCCAAGGTTCTGCCCCATGACACGCGTGCCACATGGGTTTTGTAATCCACTGGCTTGGTATTCAACAACAAATCCCCTTCGGGGGTCCATTCAAAGGTCGGGTACATTTTGACGCCATCGGGTCCCACCCATTTGTCTTTGGGTTTGATTCGTTTCGCCCGTTCTTGCCGGTAACGGTAGATCAATTGGTGAAAAAATTGAACTCCCGTCAACGAGGTCATCTCCTTTCTCATGTCTTGAGCCTTCACGGTCCATTCCTGCTCTTCATACCACCAGGCATCGCTCCCCCAATCGTCTATTTTGAAGTCGTGTTCGTGCCATCGTACATACAACAGAGGATGGGAATCGCCCACGCCTCCTTCTTCCGCTAGCACGGGAATGGTGGGTAAGGATAAACTGACCATACCCACCATCCATCCGCGTCCCATAAATCGAATGGGTTTGGGCAATCGGTTTCTGAAATGATGACTCTTGTTGCCAGGAAACTCTTTGGTACTCGCATGACTCATCAGCGTCACGTAAAACGAGGAGTTGGGCACCCACGTCATCGTCGTCGGCGTCGTTTGCGCGGTCGAAGGGATGTCACGTCACCACGAGCAATCCAACTATTGTACTTGTCGGGCCACCCTTTCCACTTGACCAACCAACGATCTTTTTGACGCTTAAGTACCTTTTCGATGCGAAATACATCGGACACCTGGACTTTTTGTAAATCCTCCTCGTAAAACGTGCCTTGGATGGGGGTCTCATCCCATTCGTGAATCTTATACGTGGGTACGGGCCCCGGGATCACGCGATGCACCACAAACACTTCTTCGGTCCAACCGGGGAGATAGCCTTTTTCAAAGGTACGATGAATCGTGTTGAGACGGACTCGATCGCCCACCTTGAATTGGGGTTTTTTCCGACCTTTCAATCGTTTGGCATACAATCGTTTCCACACCGCTTCTTCGTTGTCCCACGTCACGTCTTCGGGGGGCATACCAATACTTCGATGACGGGTGGCATTATAGCCTTGCACCAACTGGGGTAAGACCTTGTCAAAGCGTAAGGTGTTGGCCGTGGTCAAATAACGGTACAATCGTTCTTTCAAGGTCCGATTAAATCGTTCCACCACACTGGCTTTGGCATCCCCTTCGGTGGAAAAATGTTGGATGTCTTGCTCGTCGACCCATCGTTGAAAGGTCCGATTGTAAAATTCTTTCCCTCGATCCGTTTGCAATCGGTTGGGGTGACGTCCTTGTCTCACAATCTTCTCAAAGGCTTTCACGAGGGCCACCCCGGTTTTGGTTTTCAACGGTTGGACCCATGCGTACTTGGACAACACATCCACGACGGTCAACAAGTAGCGTATACCCCGATTATGTTTGGCCAAACGTTGCACTTCCACTAAATCCGCCGCCCATTGATCGTCTAATCCCCCTACGACCACGGGTAAGGTAGCAAAACGACGACGTCGGGGTTTATGCAAGGTGTAGCCCACATCCTGTTCCAAGAGTCGTTGGGCTTTTTTCAAAGGGAGACCCTGGGCTTTGGCAAACCGTTGCACCCCACCTAAACTCCCCGGGGCGCTAGGATCGTGGTAACGACTTAACCATTGTTGCGAGACATTGCTTTTCTTCTTCGTTGACGAGACAGGGCGTTTGGTTCTCTTCAACCCTGAGGACGACGAACTCCAGCGTTGAGTTTTCTTTCGAGGGGCCATACGTTTTGGCATTCATCCCATAACGTCGATATGGTGGGGACCGTGTGGGGATGCGCCTTTTGAATGATTCGATACCATCGCCACGCCTCTGGGTGGGCTTTTAACCATACGACAAACACCACCCATCGATACAGGTTACGATCGACATGGGTTTCTTCAAAGATCTGGAGAGGATGCGTGTCCTCGGGACATGGGGGAATAGGGATCTTGGACCCGGGTTGATGATCATATAAGACTTGGCACAGGGATTGATGGCATTGCCATTGCCCCAGGGACAAGAGAGACTCCCACGCATACGACACAGCAGACTCCATGGTCACATTTGATAACATCATTTATTCCTACTCCTTTTTAATACATTTAAAAGAGACCTAGACGGCCACAGGCGACGGTCTCTAGACCTTTCTGCCAGTTGTCCACACTGTCACTGTACTTGGGGGGTGGTGGTGCTGGGGCCACCATCATTTCTTGACGGTTCTTGAGCTCTTGAATTTCTCGCAACAATTGTTTCTCGTAGTCTGTCAGGGGGCGATCCTCTTTCCTTGGGGCTCGAGGGGGCGGGCCAGGGATGTCATAACCCCTCTTGGGATATCCTTGCGCATCACGGGTAGACAAAGGAGATTCAGCTTGTTGGTCGGCTTTCTTGGGCGGGTTGTCATGAAACCAACTCCAGTACTTGGGGCCCATGGGTTGATCGGCCCATCGGAAGAAGCCACACTGTTTCTTGGAACAATTCAGAAACAAGCGATCGGGGTTCTGGGTCGAATGGCTCTGTTGCAGCGTGGCGGGTTCCCGGCAAAAACACTGCAAACAAGTCCACATGTCCAACACTTCTACATGAGGTTGACTATACACGGCTTTCATATACTCCAGGGCTTGATCTTGTCCACAAAACAGCAAACACGGTTGCATGGGACATTTCACATACTTCCATCCCTTTTGAGATTCTCGGGCCTCCAAACGCACGTCATGACAAGGACATACCATATAGTCCACCGAACTAGCTAGGGCTCTGTTGGCTTTCGCTTGAGCATAGTCCTCCGCATTGTCATACACGGTCGTCAGAGTGAATTGAGGTGATGCTGTCGATTGCTCCACCATGTCATTCAATTCTTTCATCATGTCTTCCACGGCCGCTCGGGTATCTTCCACCACCTCCCCTACCACCGGATCACAGTCCACATTCTCTTTCTTTTTCTTCTTCCCCGCAGGGTGTACGCTTGGCTTTCTCTTCCGTTCGACCGACATCGTGCTGAAGATTTTCACCCCTACCACCGAGGCCTTTTTATACCTTGGACCCTTGGCTCTCATTGGTCAGCTTATCCTACCCATATAAGGACCTCTCAGGTTCTCATTGGTCAGCTTTGGTCTCTCCAAATAAGGTCCTCTTGTCTTCCCATTGGTCAACTGTCTCTATTTAAGGAGCTCCCTTGCTCCCTGAATCGTCATTCTCAAAGCCATGCCACCCGACATCATGATCGGAGAACAAGATCTCGGTGCCTTGGAACTGCAAGTGGGTCATGGCCATGTGGTCTACACAGGGGGAGCCAAAGGTACGGATGCCCTCGTCGAAGAACAGGCCAAACACTTTGGGATGCAGCTCGAAGTCCTGGTCCCCCCGAACCATCCTCGAGCCACTTTCATCACCCCTTCTACGGTGGAAGTCCTGATGTTGGCCAACCCCCATCTTCACCAGGCAGCGGAGAAACTAGGCAAACAAATGCCCAGTCATTTTTACACCCTGCAATTGCTGCAACGCAATTATCAATTGGCCAAGAAAGCCCATACCATCTATGCCTTTGGCATCTTGGAACCGGATCATAAACGCGTGAAAGGAGGCACCGGATGGACCGTGCAATTGGCTATGGATTTAGGCAAACCCGTCTACCTGTTTGACATACCCAGTCAATCCTGGTACCGCTCGGACCATTACTACCAAGTCAACGAGAATGCCGCCACCCTAGTCACTGGCAGTCAATTTGTCCCTTGGGGACCCAAAAAGCCCACCCTTCATCAAAGCAGTGCCGTGGTAGGATCCCGGGATGTGGAAGAAAAAACCCGAGCCGAAATTCAAGCCTTATTCAACCGCACGTTCTGTCTCCCCGAGAACATTGATCAATTACGTATGGAACTGGAAGACTTTCATTTGTAATGTTTTTTAGTTTTTACTTTTTTTTTTTTTTTTGAATTGTACATAGTCCTTTTTTAGTTTTTATTTTTTCCAATTGTACATAGCCTTTTTCCAATTGTAAATAGACTCGCCCCACCCCGCGTGGCAAAGAATACAGACCACCCTTTGTAACATCAACTCTTTTTTAATTAAAATTTTAAACAAATTGACAACACTGACTTTGCACGTGGATCATAAATAATGTCTCTTGACTCACAGTAGCCTTGACTCACAATAAAAAAACTCAACAGGAATTAAAAAATGTTCAACTGTTCAAACAACGCCTTACGGCCTCCATCGCCTCCCTTTCCATGTCTTCCAATCTTTTATATTCATCCCTTCTTTCCTGTACCACCACTTTAAAAAAATACGCAATGGCAGACCATTCGTCCTCTTTGTGCACGCGCGGCAAGTGGTCGGCCAAGAAGGCGTTCACTTCTCTGAATTGTGCCAGTGTGATGGGCCAATAGCGGTCATTAGTCGTCCAAACCAAGCGGTTGTGAATCCAGGGGATTATCCTTTTCACCAACGTCTTCTTTAACAACTTGTAAGTGACTGACTGCAGAGGACACCCATTTTCCGTCTCCACGAAACACAACACGAACAGGCGAAGAAAGGCGGCCACGCGCTGTCTGGTAAGGGGACGCCACGCTTCCTCCCTCCTGGCGTACATGCCTGTAATTTGGCGCTGGACGGGCGTCTGCTCCACTCTCCTCAAAGCCTCTTCGCCGTTTACATTGCTGTCACTGGCTAGCGAGCCCAAGGGCCTTCTCGTTTCCGACATTTTGGACCACAACTGACATAAGTCAACCAAGCATGAACTCAAAGCTAAGAGTGACGTCCTGTGGCCTCCCTTGACTTATATACCCCGATTCGCGCAATGCACCATGGTCTATCTAAGGAGGGGGGAGGGGGGTCCCCCCACCCCGGCCCCTCCCAAAGCATGATGGGCCTTTCTCTCATTGGACCCTTCCCTCCCACGTGACCCTTTTGTTTCTCTATAAAAAAAACCCCCGTCCCCCTTCATGTTACAATCCCTGGATAATCCAGGCCTCAGTTCAAAAGCCCAACAAGTGATGGCTCAACCCAAACCATGTGTGATGTGTAAGAAACCTGTACAAACCATTTTGATGTGCTGCGAACAACCCTGTCATCTAACCTGTGCCAAACTGTGGGGAAAAGAAAGTACCTATCCTGACGCTGGTTGCTTTAGATGTCAACAAGGAACTAGCATCCCAGTCCTTGAAATCCTTCATGAAGAATGGAAAAAAGACCCCCAATTTATGAAAGAAGTCAAACGTCACTGGTACCAACATACTTATCCGGGAATCACACATCACCTCCTTCCTCTCTGGTATGGTATCGGTTATCAATTGAAGTGCGGTGAACCCATATGTTTGGGAGGCGTCCAAGGGTTCTGGGGAAAACACCAACTCAAGTATTCCTCACATCGAGAAATCGAGTTTCTTGGCCAGACCCCAAGCGAAGTCATTTCAAGCATGAAACAACTGAATCCTTTCCCCACCGTCCCCTGTGTCGTCTGTGAGGAAAGTGTCAGCAATCAAATCCTATTGATCTGCTGCCGATACCCCTGTCATGTAGCCTGTGCTGACCACTGGAGAAAGAATCCTCATCTAATCACCAAATGTGTTTACCTCCGACAAGCCCATTCCACCACAGTCATTGAAATCCTCAATTACGATTGGAAAGAAGACCCCCGATTTGTGAAAGAAGTCAATCGTATCTGGAATGGTCATCTGTGGTATGGTATTTGTCATACAGGCACCGGAGCCGTTGAAGGATTCTGGGGAAAAATCTTCAAGAATCCGGATACAATCAGCAACACACCCCATTTTCTTGGCCACACCCCAAGCGAAGTCCTTTCACACATGAAGAACATTTTAAGTTCTCAGTAAGGACCCCATGTTTGGACTCACTTGTTGTATACCAAGGACCAATAAAAGATGTTCCATGACACTTTGTGGTGATCTTTATTGATTCTCTACACAATCATGTTCGTTGACTTTTTCGGGAAAGTTCAAGGGTAATGATGGTTCGGCCTTGTTTAAAAGGAGCCGGTTGTCCATTCGCTGTTTGAATGTCTATCTCAAGGCTGTCAAAGATGGTCTTGCCTAGAGGAAAATACATCCGTTGCGTCGTATCAAATTGCTGATCGGTATTGCCCGCATCCAAGGTACGTAAAAACCCTTTTTCTTGATTTCCCACAATGCTCGGTGCCACCAAATCCGTGTAAATCATCAATTGTTGTTGTTGTTGCGGATTGACGGTTTGGGTGGTGGGAAAGGGTTGTCGACTCAGATTCGGACCCAAGAACAACTCATACTTGAAATCGGGGTGGGTAAAGCTGACGGAGACATGACCCAACGGGGGATATTTGGCCACAGGTCCGGTGGTTACTTCCCATTTATGGCGATCGTTGTAATCCACGATATGTTTCACCAGATAATTCTTTTCTTGCACCACGCGTTCACTTGGTGTACCATCTTTTACCAATCCCATCAAGCCAGCGAATTTCCATTCCATTTCAAATTCCATATTGGCCGGGATGAGGACATACAACGAATCTAATTCGGAGGCAATGCCGGCATTGGTGATTTTCACATAGGGTTGAGCCAGGTTAAGCGCGGCTAGTTGTTGTCGTTTCGCTTGATCGTCCACATCCATTTTCGCTATATCCATCATGACCTCCATGTGTTGTTTTTCCATTTCGTGCGCAATGGCAATCCAGGCTTCTTTCAAATTGCGGTAATACCCGGGCGGTAAATAAATTTGTTTGGTGACTTTCAGGGGCGCCGTGCCGTCCGCACGTTTTGGCATGTATCTCACATCTGTTTTCATCCAATGTTTTTGACTATCCTCTTGCGTCCAATTCTCCTTGGTTTGATTTTCCAATGGTTCATAAAAACCAGGGTGGGACATATGTACCAACGCCACTTCCCAATCATCTTCCACCAAATAATACGAACGAGGCAGTCGCGCCGTAAATTTTTGCCCCGTGCCTTGTGCTTGATCACTGAGCAGAGTGATGTAAAAACTCATCGTGACCCTAACCCTCACCTAGGGTTTACCCTTTTATACCTCTGCTTGAATTGGACTTGTGCCATATCAAAACCATATCCAATCCATCTATGGGCCATATATGGGTCACCCCCGTTCCAAAAATTGGACTTTGGACTTGGAGCCCGCGTTTTCTCCGCGGTTTTAACCCATTTTGAGCCCACGATCGATTTTTTGGACTGCTCAGCGGTTTCCCATCTCAAAACACGTGACTTCCGGTTGTATGAGCCCGCGATCCTTTTTTTCCACCTGGTCAGCGGTTTCCCCTCTTAAAAACACGTGATTTCCGGTTCCGGTTATGACGTCATCCTCACATCAAAACGAGGTAAAGTGGGCCATCTGGGCGTCCCTTACTACTGGCGAGTAAGGGGACTGAGTTTCTACTAATCCATTTCGTTAACATTTGGTAAGAGCCACGAATGCCTTTTTTAATAACGGGCCTTGTGAGCTAGCGTAGACTGCAGGGCAGGCTCTCATTTGAGATGGAGAAGACCACCTGGGATTTCTACAAAGCAAAAGTTTATAACATAACAGACATGTTTATTCAAGATGTGAAAACTTTGTGGTAAAAGAAATAACATCTTGTAAAGGAAAACACGAGGGTGGCCCTATAACGTTTTTCCAACATGAAAAGAAAAGAGAAAAAGATAGACCTTCCATTGCTATGAAAATAACAATTTACCAGTTTTATTTACATCTAGAGGAAGTCTTTTTTTCAGCCATGCTTTAAATAGGTTACAAAAAGAATGCTAATGTGGATTACACATAGAATATTTAAAAATTTGTTGGATTGGTAAGCCAACGTACATTTTTTAAATAACGGTCCCACGGACAAGTAGTTGTTGCACAGGGCACCCAGAATCAGAAGCACACCACTTTAGTCTCAAAATATAACGGTTTGCACACCCAACAAGCGTCTTCGTATTACCTTAAAATAGAATATTAAAATCTCTCGTTTCGTCTCTTCTCAAAACAAATTATTCCATTCGTGTTTCCTGTTTTCCTTGTTAGAACCGAATCCTGTATCCCTTGAATGACAATCACCAATTGATAGAAGACGCAAAAGGTGAATTGAGTGTTCCAACACAGCATTCCGTCGTTCTCATCGACTGTGTGTGCTTCACAATCAACACAAGTAAAGCTACTATATGCTCCTGTTCCCCACTCCCATTCCCTGATTCCCCCGTTCCCTCTGTTAAAGATAGCCAAGCCAGAACACAATATTCTTTTACGATGGGAAAACCTTTCGGACACGTGTGGATGATCAATATGCATTCCAGCTGGTTTCCGTGCGTCGAGCGATAAGGCTGAATTTTCTGGGTGAAACGAACTAGGTTCTTCAATAAATTAGTTTTATGTGAATTACCGCAAAGGTTCGATTACTAACGAAATAACATTTTCTATTTTTGTGAAGCGATATTTTCCATAACTTGACAGTATTTCGAAATTTTAGCTCCAAAAAAGCCCGCAAGAAACTTGTTAACAATAATTTACCGCGCGCTAACAATTCTAATGGCAATTAACCAGCTGAAACTACAACACATTTGTTGAGAGCGACACCAGGGCTTTACGATCTTGGGTGCCCCACGAACGTGCTTTAAGCACGAACGTATTTTACTGCACGATTTATTTTTTGCAGCAGACCGGAAAGACGAACACTGAACACTGCAGTCTGCATATTTTTACCGAGCGCCGTAGAGACAAATTCTTAGAAAAAACACTTTTATTTGATTACACAATTTCGTCATTTCGTCAACATGCACGGTATGCAGATTTTCCGTAATTCGAGATTCCGGATGAAATTTCCCCGCGAATCGAAAGATGTCAACAGCCGCTGGATTTATTGCATTATGGCACCTTTGAGTATTCAATAACTGGGCTTCCAAATTATTCTTTTTGGCATGTCTCGCTTTCGTTTAGTAAGTCTGTGAAAAATTTTTCGGCAATTTCAACATTATCACCTTATCCAACCAAAGAGCGAAAAAATAAAATTTTGAAAAATCTGACTCGTGATCTTTTACAGTTGTAGTCCCTTAACTAAAAATTGCGCTCACCAAAGGATATATCGCACTTACACACTTACCTGCAATCACCACATGTTGTGCATCGAGAATACGGTTTGTCTTGCTATGTTGAACAAAATTTAATTCATTTTCAACGCGTACAGCAAGATTATTGACCTCACATATCAACCACACTGTTACCAGAAAGACATCTTGAAATTATCTGTTGTGTATACACAAGAAAATAACTATTTCCCCCAAAATGCATGTTCCCGAAGTAGGAAGGAATAGCTTTTGGGTTTTTGTTTTTGTTTTTTGTTTTTTTTTTCGCTGGCAGTAAAAACACTTATAAATCATAACAACAATAACAACAACAACAACAACAACAATTTATTTAGACAGGGTAAACTAGAATTACACAGAGTAATTTTCATCCAGGCCCTGCTAAAATAAAGAAAAATAAATAAATAATAATAATAATAATAATAATAATAATAATAATAATAATAATCTAATACTAATGTTAGTTAAATACATATCAATGAATGAAGATATATACCTAACTGAAAAAACGTTGTCGTGTAAAAAGCATGTACTACAGTACTATGAACGGTGCGACCCAATGGTTTTCTTGCTTCTATTCTAAGGCACCGTGGAGATAATATTAACACAGGATACTCAAATCCACTCCAAAACCTTGTTAGGAATGAAAATATTTAAATGTCAATGGAACTGAGTAGTAAGCGTTTCAGTGCTGTCTTCCTAGAATTCCACCGTGTGGCATCGTTCACGGTTTACCGTATTTACTCGATTAGGCGCCGCGGCGCTCTTTAAATTTTTAGTGTTTCAGATGCGCCGCTTATTCTGGGGCGGCGCTCTTTAAAAAACATTACATTTATAAACGATAACAAGCAAATGTTAACAAACAGAAAAAGAAATATACCCCCTTTGAACTGAAAAACATGATAATACAGGAGAATAATTTTCCGAGACTGGCTTAGATTGAGTTGTAGCGTACTTGTTTATTATTTTGGTTCCTCCAGCACTGATTCAGTCTGATGATGCTTCCATTAAGGGCTGCATGGTTGTGAATGAATGCGGCGCTTATTCGAGGGCGGCGCTCTTTAATATTTTTGCTCCCATATGCGGTGCTTAATTGGGGGCAGCGTTTAATCGGGGGCGGCGCTTAATCGAGTAAATACGGTATACTATGCACCCGACAACGTTTTGTCAATCATGTGTATATAATATACTATAATATGTGATCGATAAGGCATAGGTTACTTGATAAAAACAGCAGTCACTATAATATAAAAGATATGCTATAACATACTTGACTTTGGTGATGTCTTTTGCTCCGTTTGTCAAAACGTTAGTCTATGTCACTAGCAACAGTCCTTCTCAGGACTACACTCACCTAACAGACCATTTACTAAGAATGATGATCGTAACGTTTTATTTCAAATCTACAGGATTGAACCACTTACAAAACCAGTTCTAAACCTAACTTAATCTCACTATAATAAGTATACAAACCCATAAGAAATCCGGACACTAACAAAATTCTCCGATAAATTTGAAGACGGTGAAAGAGACACATTTTCTGTCGCTAATCTTTGTAAAAGTTCCCGAAGATTTCCTCAACTACAGCAATTACAGTATCGCAGGAGCGCCCGAGTATTGCTAATCCTGGTATCAATAATTGCCTTTCTTCGCTTATTAAAATTAATAGCTCTTGAAGTTATGTAGAGGGATGTTGATATTTCTTGTTGAAATATCGTTAAGGGAATAGCTAGCCCTCTTGGCGACTGACCACCAGTTGTTAATAATTACTTCAAATTCCTGTTCAGAAAAAAAATATGCCAAACCGTCAGACCGTGGAGGCAGTTGTTGTCACTCGCTGTCATCAGAGTAAGGGGTTAGAATCTTAGGGGCCGTTTACATGAGAGAGGATGCCCCTAGGTAGTAGGGTTACCCTTGGTAGTAGAGTTTCCCT
The DNA here is from genome assembly GCA_964017195.1 of Siderastrea radians. Classification (NCBI taxonomy): domain Eukaryota; kingdom Metazoa; phylum Cnidaria; class Anthozoa; order Scleractinia; family Rhizangiidae; genus Siderastrea; species Siderastrea radians. The sequence goes on along the minus strand of OZ024897.1, from coordinate 38,119,670 downwards.
TCTCCTTTGTATTATGCGTTTCGTTTTACATGCGAGGGAGGGTGTCCCTAGGGGGTACTGTTTCCCTACCTTCAAGGTAGGGAAACCTTACATGGTAGGGACAAGTTTTATTTACATAAGCCCATGCAAAACCAAAAAGTGGGGCTAGCCCTAGGGGGCAGGGCTATGTTTCGTTGTTCTCAGCTTACCGCTGGCCACGCGTAAAAGACGCCAAATTCGAGTTAGCATGGCTTCGAACTGTTCAAGCTTTAGCTACAAACCTGGAGAATATTTTCGGTGATTCCAACTCCAAATAATGACTTTAGTCAACCTAAAGGTTCAGAAACGACGAGGGATGCAATGAAGGAAGACCTGATCGAGGAAAGCGCTTTCGAGGTCGAAGAAACAGACCAATACACCCAGAAAGCGAGCGCGAAATCATTTACAAACGTAAACAAACGTAAAGCACCGGCAAGCCAAAGTAAAAGCAACAAGAAGGCGAAGAAGTTTTCTTGGTCAGCGGAGAAAGTGTAAGTTTTGTTAATTTTTGAAAACAATGTTTTTTAAAAAAACCATTTTTTTTAATAAACAAGTTTTACAACTTAAATTCGCACAGTGCTGCTCTCTAGTTAAGCTTTTTTTGAATTGCCCATTAATTTAGCCCCCCGAGGTAGGGGCAATTCAGCTTATGTAAAATGACGCTATCTCTTGACCCTGCTAGGGAGGGTGCCCCTTCCATCTTCGAACTTTGCATGTAGAACGACGGTATCTTCAACTCCAGTAGGTAGGGTGCCCCTATCCCTACGGGCACCCACTTTCCATTTAAACGGGCCCTTAGGAACACAAATTAGCTTAAAAACTGAAAGTCACATTTCAAATCATGAGACCACTCTCGGGAAGTTAAAAACACCAAAGCAAACACAGAACAATTTTTTAATTTTTTTACCCTTTTTTGTTTCCTTTTAGTCATTTTGAAAACCCTAAAAAGAGTACTCTAATAACCGAATGCATAACATTTAACAACACAGTCCACCAGACAATTAACCGATGGTAGCCCTCACCTCGCAGAAAAAGTCCCTTTATGTAAGAGATAAACCTTGAAAACGGTTGTTTAAAAGTGAATTTTGCCGCTCACTCGGTTAACCTACTGATAATGTAAATTGTGAAGGCTGCGTTCTGCTGGCAGAACAAAACAGCAAATCGGAAAACATAATCAAGACAAGCCTGGAAGGCGCCGTCTTAACTTTAGTTCTGCAAAAGCTTCGCCGTAGTAGGTTGATCAAGGTCACTATGATTGATTGATTGGTTGATTGATTGATTGATTGATTGTTTGATTGATTGATTGATTGATTGATTGATTGATTGATTGATTGATTGATTGATTGGTTGATTGCTTGCTTGCTTGCTTGCTTCCTTGTTTGCTTGTTTGCTTGTTTGCTTAATTTTATTTAGGTGGGGACGGGATAGGGCTTATTTTTTGACGTTAGTTTTCTTGGGTACGTGGCTAGGTTATTGCAATGCCCACACCACGCTTAATTATACGAGGTTTCAGGGAGGAAAAATTGTGGCGTGGTCCGATAGATTTCAAGTACTTGAATTGTTTTACGCAGTACTTGCGATTGTTGTACGCAGCAACTTTCAAGAGGGTTTTGGACTTAATACGGATCAAATGGGAAAACTTAATTTGAATGAGGGCTCAAAGCAACGAATTAATTGTTCCAGGACAGAATTTGGCATTCTCCCCAAAGAGACGGCTTATCCGAATGTCAGCATCTGAAAAATGAGGTACACATTTCGGGCCTTGGACTTTCTGAGGCTTTTTACAGCCTTTTCTGGATAAAACAAGAAAGTTAATTCCCTGAGTAAATTACACGCATGATAATGAATTCATTTGGTTATGAAAGTCTGCCCTACAGTTCGGCCGTTTGATTCAATTCATGCATTCGAAATCTAGCTCATATAAAGAGAGAACAAAACTGCTAGAGTCTACAGTCGAATAGAAACATTTAGCAGTGAAAACAAGCTTGGACTTCAAGAAAATGCAATTATATAAAAGGTTCATTCAAGAGAGACCTTTAACACCGGGCGTTTAGTTGAGGACCACCTTTCGACAAAGTAGTCACGCAAATATACAGGTAATTATATAACGCGATTTTTTAAAACGCATGGCAATTCTAACTGTATGGTAATATTCTGAAAATGCGAAGGCTGTAGGAAAATTCAGAGGGTTAATTCTAGCAACTACGGTTTGGTTTGAAATACAATTTCGAAAACAGAAGAATGTTAAGAATTCAAGTACTGTCCTGAACCTAAGTGCTCACAAATGAAAACTCCAGCTTGTAAGGGCCTGTCTTGTTCTGTTATATTTTGGTCACTCTTCAGGCCGTTTATATGATGAGAACTAAACCAAATTACATGAAATCTAGAAACCTTGAAGGTGACAGCAACTCACCTACCGTCACTGTGGGAGGGAATCGGTGTGGAAGAAACCTTGTTTACTCCGAAGAAGAAAAAGCAAAGAAGGCGTGTAACCTTGACCGAGCTAGCAGAGCTTTAATTAGCGAAGTAAATTGCATAGAATCATTTGTTCCCCTTAGTAAATTTTCTTTATGCTTCTCGCTCGCTTAACCAGTTAATACTGCTGCTGTACATTGTCGAGGGTGAGATCTGTTTGCTTTTCAGTAAACACAACAAAATTAAGACAATAATTTTCGCGGATGCTGGCCACTGTCGTGGCCTTTTATTTGAAAGAAACTAAACCAGATAAACATTTTCCGGTATACCAGATCTCCGACACTGGACCTAGGTCACTACGCTTAGAATTCCTTTAAGTGACCGTTGACTCGCATACCTCACCATTTTTATTTTTCATGGAAACGACCAGGTTATTTGAGAAATTACATTTCCTTGGGATTGATTTAGGCAAAAATGTATCTCGTCGACTCTTAAATTAAAGCTGCAAAGAAGGCAATAGCGTACGTAGCATGTATCATTTTCTATATATGGTGCAATGCTGGCCTGTGTGTGCTCACAAGCGGAAATGATGTTTTCAAGTACCGATAAAAAAGTCAAGAATCGAGACTCCTGATGGGGATTAAAAGTATAACTTTAACTGTGAAATGTCGGCTGAATCATGTCTGCTTTCGTAATGTTGATGAAAACTGTAGATGCTACGTACTTTTGCTCTGCTAAAAAGGCAATTAAAAGAGACAGCTGCTCAGTTATGACTGGAAAAATTAGTCCCCGAAGTTATAACGTTTCTGAGCGGAATTGTCAAGAAAGCAGCGAAGGCCTGCAAAAAGTGTAACTCAGTGAAGTGTTGCTCAAATTTGCTATCAATCCTAGCAACTCTAGCAACTGCGTTAAGGCATAGCTCACGATCAGTCCTCTGGTTACAGGTGAGCCAGCAGTGGGGTTGACATTCGGAGCATACCCGGAGCCAGAGATTTTGTATTCCTCCACCTGCAAATGAGATAGACTGTCAGCTGTTATGTTCTCAGTTGCCCCTCTACTATGAAGTGCCGTAAACAGAATGTTGTTTCTCCGACAGATGAGCACGAGGGCGCGCAGCAGCTTGAGCAAATGTGGATCTTTAGTGGTTTGTTCATTAACGGCGTATGCAAATTTTGCATAATCTGTGATGAAATCACTCACTGTTTTTTTTAACTCGTTGCGCAAATGACTGAGTCCTGGGACGATAGGAAAAACTCAAGAAAACGTATATGGGGCCTTTCCTGTCTCTGGCCAACTGTAACGTGCCCACCGTTTTCCAAAAATGAGACCAAAACCGCTAGATTGTTAAGTGTCAGCATATAAAAACATAAGCTATAAGATGAGGCCTAGCCTTCCTCAACGAAAAAGGATGCATTACCACTGAAAGAGTCCAGAAAATTCCCAAACTCGCCAACCTTTTTTGGTCTCATTTATCAAGCGGATGTGATAACGTGATAATACTGGTAAGATGTATCACCGCGGGGAGAAAAATTCTACCTCATCATCATAATCATAATTATAATCAAGCAGGAACTAAGTTCAATAAACCGAAAGTTGCCCAGAATGGGAATGATATTTGGGATATTTAGTTTGTTACGAGCCACCCACTAGCTTTTCAAAACTGCCACAGGAGCTCCTAAGCCCCATTGGCAAGCAGCAGCATACATATCATTTGCCATTCCATCGCATTCCGGATAGGTGATATTCGTCATGGTGTACTGGGTGTATATGTTAGGCAATTTTTTTTACCCGATTTATCCTGGGTCTTTTTAAAAACAGTTTCAAAAACAGTATCAAAAAACTAGATTTGTCAGGTCTACCATAATTTATAACTTACTATGCCTGATGTATAGTATCAGATATTGTTGTTTCTATCGAGAAATTATTTGTAATGTTTAGCCCTATGTAAATAGATCTCAGTGATACTTTTATTCTGATACGATTAATTTTGAGTTATTTTTTAGTTATAGGTGGAATACCTGCAAACTAGCTGGTGAGTAGTCGCAGTCTCCGGACTACGACAGCTTACCACATAGCTAAGCTTAGACACAATAAAGTTGTATTGTATTGCATTGCGTTGCATTGGTTTGTATCGTATTGTCTCGCACATTTCTCGTGCGCAGTATCCTTAAACGCAAGGCTTTCAGAATTCAACTAAAGAAGTTAACGGAGTACTGTCACTACTGACCAGAGTTTGTTCAATGGCCTATTTAGCAATAACATCTGGCCCCGGTTTAATGGCCAGGCTGGCGGGAGTTGATCGTTCAATTTCAATAGGTGCTAATATATTTTTTGTTGCCCACGCCTGCTCCGTTCAAGCTACATTTGCTAGGGGCGGAACATTAGAAAAGTGATGCGGTATAGGCTTTGTCAGCTTGGGTGATTTTTCTCTCGTCTTTTGCCTGTGAAGGATTTTTTGTATTCGGGGCTCAAGTCCTATGCACGGTTTTTTTTTCTTTTTTTTTTCTTTTTTTTTTTGTATTTTCCCTTCCTTTATCCCCGCTATAGTATTTGGTAAAATAATTCGGTGACATTTTTATTCAGTACATGCAAATGCTAGTTACCAACGGGTTATTTGTTAACTGTTTCGTTTCAAAATTATGATTTAATCCTCATTGTCAATTTTCCAAGAGACCCAGTTCAGGGAAATCTGGTTATCTATTATATTCCTGTAATTTTGAGGACGGTCATCTTTAAAGTTATCAAAATGAATGCAAAGGGACCAAAAAGTAAAACATTGAGCCTTTCAAGATAATACTTTGATGATGCACAAATTAAAGTCATCAAGGGTGCCCCCGTTCATGGTAGGAAGAGCATATCCCTAATCCGCTAAATTTACAGTTTAAACTGAACCCTGATTATTTTCCAAGTTATCTTTTTTAATTTGTTACTTTATTTATTTATTTTTTTTTTGGAAGGAGCCTCTACCAAGAAGCTTTCTGTCCGCTAAACATACATGGTCGCTGTAATAACTTTGATTCAAGTTCAGAACTCTCTCCAAAGCTTCTCTATTAGAAAGCGATTTGAATATCAGCTGTCTTGTCTGTGAAAAAGTTTAGGTCGAACTAATTTGTATAACACAGCGTGCTATTTTTGGTAAACCATATATGTCGGTAAACACATACAGCGTGATCCCAGACATAAGTCAAAATCCTATTTCTAACGACTAGTCTTAGAGTAGATATTGTAGCTTTCAACCGGCAACCGCCATAGCAAGGCGGCAAAAATCTCGAAAGATCCACCAAAACATCAGCGAGAAAAGCCTTGAGCAGATCAATATTGTCCGAAACTTCGACAGAAACATTACACATGCAAATCCTGATGTAAGTAAAATAATGGATATTAAAACAAAATATACAAGAAAGAATAAGGCAAAGAACAATTGAAAGTTTAAACTCATCTTGACGACAGACTTGAAATATTGAGGCTTAATTTTTCATGGTTTCTTAAACCTGAGGGGAGGCGCAACTTGTGATAAGCCCCTATTAGCAGGGAGATTTTCCCCTGCTAGATAGTTTTGACACGCCAATAAAGTTTCTTTTCTATATTTTTGACTGGTTCCGAATAATCGACCACAATGAACCAAAAGTACACGCTTCTATTTGTAAAACGCTTCTGCTTCTAAACAGTGACCATGGTGACGTTTGCTTTTTAGGAAAAATTTTCTGGTTTGTCACGCAAGAAACGTCACGCCTCCAACTGCCTTGAATATTAAACTAAGGCAAAGCAGACACGAGGCGTCCACCATCACCAAAGCTTCTGAAACAGAGGGTCTCTTGGAAAGCTTTATTGGTAGGTATGTACCTGAGTTTACCTTTTTACCCTATAGTAAACGGTAAAGCTTCCTGTTAGTTTTTACCAAAACGCTTAACAAAACGCTTACCCAAACAGCATCTGGAAATTAATTCTGCCGGCTTTTGCAGCAACCAAAAAACCCAGATAACGGCGGCTTCTTTCTTTAAGAACGGACAACTAACAAATTGTCCTACATTTTAAGGCAGTTTCCAGCGCATGATCCTTGAAGTAAGCCTGCTTGCACGCCTTCCAAGTAAGCTAGTCTTCCCCATTTCGAAGTGAAGCCTACGTAAGGATAAGTTTTAAGACTTTGGAGCTAGCTCTAATACCATATGCACTGAAGAAAGAACCGTCTTAGAGTGGCCGTTTAGCCTTCTGTTTTGATAGTAAATTGAATAGTCAGTTGGTATCAGTCTTTACTTTTCAGCTGATCACAAACATGTAACGAACCTGAAATGAAAGCGACAGATATTCGCAACCGGCTACCATCAACAGCCCGGACCAAGGTTTTCGACCAGAGAAAATTGCGGATAAGCAACGAAGAAACCGAACTTGTTCGGTTGCGGACACGTCGAACAGCGTTAGCGGTCGATTGATTTTGTTTTTTACGTCGCTTTGACAGATAAAAGAGAACTAAACCGCCGTTCATCTCCACGAATTTCAGCAAGCGTCTTTCATCCTCCGCGCCAGATCTTGAGTGGAAGCAAAAGAAAGAAAACTGGGGCTGCAAATTGTTTATGTACTTGTGATCACGTGACAAGTTATGACGTGCAATCGTACGATCTCGTCCGTTTATAGTTCAGTCGTAAATCACGTGGAAAGCAAGTTGAAAAAATTGAACTTTGATCCCAGCAACGAACATCCGATAAAAAGAATGTTATTGGTAAAGGTGGGCGGGCCGATACCAGTCCTTATAGAATCCATCCGATTTTAGTACGATATTAAACGATATCTGGCATGTTTTCGATTATCGATATCGCCATCGATATCGTGACGTCAAATTCAAGATTTACATTGTGATATATCATCTTGCACGATGGTTTAACATAAAATACACGAGGATATTTTGCGAGTTGCGTAGTATTTTTCTTAGCCCGAGCGAGCAATGAGCAAAATGTCCTCGCGTATTATATGCTAAGCCATCGAATAACAGATTTATTATCCCACTTGAAAAAGTCACGTCAAAATTTGGTTTTTCCAGCCCTTCGGCCAGAAAACCTGTGAAACCTGTGCATGGCACAAGAATGGGATAATAATATTAGTTTAAGTACAGTCTAGGCATAAAAGAGTCGAAAACGCGCAAGCGGTGTGTGCGAATTGCAGCAAAGCTAGGTTGTCAATTAACGGCAAGAAGACCATAAAGAAACGTCCAACTCGTCCTTCTGCATGATTTACAGTCAAATACTCCTCTTTGGTATGACACCTTCCGTTACAAAACACTGAATAAAAAAAAAGAAGTAAATAAAGAAAATCATATGGCCTTCCTTTCCTGTGTCTCCCCTTGTTGTTTTCAACCAAGAATTTTCAACTAATGTTTGAGCCCGCAACAAAGTCGCTAGGAAAGTTCCTAAAAATATCGCTACAAAAGTCCGGCTACAAAGGGTCGCTACAAAGTCGCGTTATTTTCATGTCACTTCAGAACACCGTAGAGAAGAACTGTGACCGTGCAGGTGCGTTTCACAATTTAGTACATCTCTTTGCCACCTTCTGCAAAACAAGAACGTGAAATTACCATATTTGGGGTTTTCTGGAGTACGTGAAGAAAAGCCGATAATTTTTAATCCATCCATTTTTACTAAGGTAAAAATTGAACGGAACAAAAAAAGAGAGAGAAAAGAGATGCAATGGGGAAGGACTAGAAAGGAACATGAGAACCATACGGGCAATAATTTCATTTATCCCTTTTCACTGCATCATGAGTTACATTTTCTCGAATGACGTTGACACTGGTTGAGTCTGCAATGTAGGTCTGGAATAGTTCGACCACATTAGACAAATTGAACTAGCACCGATGATCGCGCGGTAGATTGAAATGGCGTGGACGCCTCTTTATGATGACGTTCGTTTTTCAAGGCGCTGCCGTCATGTTTCCTAATGTCTGAAACACGAAAAGCAAGACCGAAGACCTGAACTTAAACTTAACTAACGTCAAACAACAATAGGATGAATCTGGCTTTAACTTTGTTCGATGCCAAGGGTCACCAAATCGATTGGGTCTTAATTTTGTAAATAAGGCTGCGTTAAAATACAAAACGAAGGTTCTGGTTAAACCCTTCGTCAAGAGGAAAGAGACACGAAATCTATGGGTGTTTTTGTTGCTGTAGTTGAATAAGGTTCTATGAAATAATGTGTACCAGGCGTTGAGTTCATAGTCAATTTAAAGGAATACAGCGACGATTCGCCTTCGAGTGCGTAAAATTTCCATGGAACTAAACAATGTATATCATTAGAAATAATTAACACTACAGGTGCCCCCGCTGGTAAGAATTGAATTTTTGCTGACAACCCTGCAGGACTTACGGTTTGAGGTACCAACTCACGGTCTCACAATTTGGCCTCCAAATCTCA
>OZ024897.1:37835835-38108335 GCA_964017195.1 Siderastrea radians | reverse complement strand
TAGATAAGAAGGCTGAATTTCGGTCAAGTTTCAGTCGTTATTAACTTTCAACGAGCAACAGTTTTATTTTGTTTTTCCTGGTCTATTTCACGGTTATTCACATGCAATTAATATTTATACACGCAGCGCTTGTGTCCTCTCATGCGCTTATATAATTCCTTCTCATAATAACAAAATATATATATTCGTCTTCTGAGCTTGTTTCTGTTCATTTTTCGGCCCCAGTGTAATTAAATCCGTAATCAAAAATGCTAAAACGTCAGTCAGTATTTAAAGAGTAATAGAAAAGAGTCTCCAGGAAGAACTTCAGAAGACGAAAATTTTTTATTATTATGAGAAGGAATTATAAACACACGAGAGGACACAAGCGCAACGTGTATAAATATTCATTGCACGTGAATAACCGTGAAATAGACCAGGAAAAACAAAATAAAACTGTTGCTCGTTGAAAGTTAATAACGACTGAAACTTGACCGAGATTCAGCCTTCTTATCTAATACCAGAAATGTTTATTCAGCCTAAAACTCACTGGAACATCAAAAAGAATTATTATTCTAACGGCAATCAGTTTAAGAGAGAAAACTGTAAGGGCAATTTAGAAATATTTCTATTTATGCAAATTACGAACTTTTTGGCTGATTTGTGCTGCATTTTAGCAGTTTTTAAATATAAATATCTTAAAATCGCAGCCACCTAGGAAGCTCAATGTACATTAAGAATATTTTGATATCATAAAAGATCCTTCAACTGAAAAGGGAAAGTGTTAAGTTTTATCTTTCTTGAAATATTGAAGAAAATTGCAGGAATGACCAAAATCAGCCCGTAAAAAATGAATCATGATTTACATGGAAACGCTCTTACAGATTTTTCCCTAATTTCGCATACAAGTTGTGTAGGTTGAGTACTTCAAATGGTTTAAGTTTCGTCCTAAAGTGTCTGACTAGTTTTCGAGATTTTCCACATTATTTAAAATGAGGGGTTGTCCATTACCGTTGCTATGGTGACAGCTGTTGCTAGGAAACCAGCGAGAAAATAAACTCTGATCATATGTTGAAAAGGTGGTGTAGTATCAAAGAAATCGAAGTTTACCTTCTATGCGAAATTTTGACTTCAAAAGATACACTCCAAGGCCAAAAAAAACTGTTGCGAGCCTCCTTAATGACTATATAGAACTAGTAATGAATGCAGAAATTCTCTGGGTATACTAATTTTACCCCACAATTTCCCTGTGCTTCAAAGCCCCCGTCACTTTACATAATTTAAGACAGTTTATGGGATATAGAGCATCGAAATGCTGGACACTGATTGGCTGAGCGGATGTGATCATGTACAAATTATAGAATGTGAAACAATGTTTTTGATAAGAAAAGTTGGAATATTCAACATGTCGCGAGCGTGGGACAATGAAAAAATCTGCGTCCCCGACGGGAATCGAACCCGTGACCTTCCGTACACCGGTCGGACGCTCTAACCACTGAGCTACTGGGCGACTCGTGGCAAGCATAGGTCATATTTACTGAGTTCGTGGTGACATGCGTCCTGCATACTGCTAGGATCAGCAATGTCGGAGTGTCCTATAGGTGATAAATAAAGAATGATGGTGAATTTAAAGCTCGGAGAAGAAATAAGAAAAGATGGAATATTCAATATGTTGCGAGCGTGGGACTAAGCGCGGCTCATGCGCAACGTACGAAGATGTTTAAGGTCTCTATACTTAGCTAAGAATGTCAGGTTTATGGTTGGAAAAACTGCCGCGATGTGCCAAGGTAATTTCTTAGTAAAAAAAACTGACGTCGAGGGTGAGCGGTCGACACCACTTTTTCTCATAGTCGGGTGTTTGTTAGTTAAAGTTGTGCATGCAAATTCTGTACTTTGAAATTTCTTTCTGCTCGAAAATATGTACACGTGGCGTAAAAATTTTACACCGGCCTCTCGATACCCACTTGCGGGCGTTCTCTACAATTCCGGATACCATCTTGCGCGTCGATTGTGGGATTCTTTCGAGATTTTTTCGAGAGTATTTTTTACGGGATTTTTTTCAAGATTTTTCCTGTATGCTAATACTAATACGAATACTATACGCAGGGACTTCAATGATACCTCCTCGGGTTTTGGCCCACCAAAACTCTGCGGGGGGCAATCCTTTTCTATTGAAGCCTCAATAAAGAGGTTTTAAAGTATAGCATTACCACGAAAGTGGTCGACGAAAGTGGTCAGGTTGGTCTCCTGATTCGCGGACCAAACATTTAACGTAAAAATAAGAACTGTTACATTTCATCGGTCGGTCGGTCGGTCATGACCATCAAAATCGACTCGCATGGATGCATGTATACATTTCATGTTAACGGCTGAGGATAACTTGTTACCTTTAGATTCTGATTTTCTTTTGTGAAAAATGCTTTCATCAGTGAGTGACAAAGGCATTCTCCAAAAAAATAAATCCGAGTTCTCTCAACTCAATACTCGAACCTACGAACTTCGATTACTTAGCCTGTTCCAGACGTTCTGATAGCGGAGCGCGAACTAAAAATATATACAGCGGAAAAAAAATGAGAAGAGACTAGGGAGATTACTAGTCCGATGCTCTACCTTTGAGCTATAGGAGCCTCGTGGGCTCTGAGAAAGAACTTTGTTAACAGTTCTCAGGAGACGTACATGCAAGTACTCTGAATCTCAATCGACCTCTGTCTAGGGTCTATGGGAACGAGGTTGGAAACAAAATTAATAATTTTCTTTCTTAAGGTGTGAACGTTAAGGTAAGTCCCAACTTCGTTTACCGTTCATGAATCGTCTTCAAAAGTGGCAGAAACAACAACAGTAGCCGTGTGAAAGAAAAAAGTATTGAACCCAGTACACCAAAACCTTAATTTTTGTAGAGTTTAGAAGTAGCTGTTGTTGCTGTTTTTGGGTATATATTTCCCTATACAAGAGATCCACCCTATGTTGAAGCTACTGCGCAGAGCCCAGGGGGGTACTCCGGATTTCAAGTGACGGGGATGATCGAAGGATTTTTTTGGGTTTGAAATTTTCGATTCCGGGATTTTTTTGGGTAGGAAAATTTGGCAATTATTTTTTGGGGTGGGTTGATTTAAGTAGGGATTTTTCTGGGTATTCAAAACAATCTGAAGATTTGTGGTAGTGCCCGCGTATCCCGGCCACATAGTTCTGTGAATAAAGTACAACCAAACTTGTTCTTGCCCGAGTGGTCTTGTTTAGAGTTTTCATTCATAATGTTATTGTTGAAACAGAAGATGTTCTTGGGTGTCCCTAGTGTTGTTAGAATGACTACAAGATGAGGAAAAGATAAAATCAGCTGGTATGATGAATATAAACAGACACAAACATTCAATTTCTAGTTTTTTTTTTTCGTATTATATCATTTAATCTTTTCTGGAAATTTTTAAGGCTCGGAAGTTCGGCATGGGATTTTTTGGGGATGAATTTTTGGTCCAGGGATTTTTTGGGGGTTTTTTGGGGGGTTTTGACTTTTGCCTCCATTTGATCATCCCCGTCACTTGAAACTCGGAGTAACCCCCCCCCCCCCCCCCCGCTGGGGCGCAGAGCTACACAGCTTTTCTTTTTAACTGCCTTAGTGACATTCATTATTTATGTGCAATTCACAAGTAGTGGAAAGCAATGGGCCGGTGCCCTCCAATAGGTGCCCATGTTAAGACCCTTGCCATCCCGCGTGGTGTGTTCATCCAACCTGTTAAACATGTTTGAAGAACATGCCGCGTGGGATGGTGAACGGTTCTCTACACGCGAGGACTGCGTACTCCGTCCTTGTGAAACGTTCAAACAGTGGCACGTTCAAGTAATCCCGAGATAGTTGAGCGACATGTACAGAACATTACACCATGGAACAGATTCGAAGGCAATTTTTTATTCACCTCGTCGGAAAATAACATGCAAAACTTCAGGTAATCCATAATGAATGTCGCTAAGGCAGTTAAAAAGAAAAGGTGTGTAGCTCTGCGCAGTAGCTTCAACATGGCATGAATCTCTTGTATAGGGAAATATATACCCAACAACAGCTACCTCTGAACGCTAAAGAAATTAAAGTTTTGGTGCATTGGGTTCAATACTTTTTCGTTCACACGGCTACTGTTTTTGTTTCTGCCACTTTTGAAGACGATTCATGAACGGTAAACGAAGTTGGGACTTACCTTAACGTTCACACCTTCATAAAGAAAATTAATTTTGTTTCCCAACTTTGTTCCCATAGACCCTGGACAGAGGTCGATTGAGATTCAGAGTACTTGCATGAGCACCTGGAACAGGCTAAGTAATCTGACATTCATAGTCTCGATTCCTGTTGGGCTGGAACTCAAACTCAACGGCCGTAAAGTGGATTTCAAACTGGACGCCGGTGCAGATGTTACTGTGATTCCTCCAAGCCTGTACCAAAGTCTCAAGCCAACCCCATTACTAAGCAAGACAACGAAGTTGCTGATGGGTCCCGTTAAACAGAAGCTGAACTGCTTAGGAACTTTCACTGCAGAACTGCAGGTGCAAGACAACGTTACCACTGAACAAGTCTACGTCATACCAGATCTCGAGAGAGAATTGCTAGGAAGAGCAATAGCTGAGCGTCTAAAGCTGGTGAGCAGACTGGACAGCCTAAGCACTGATAAGTACAAAGGTAAGCAAAACCAGTAAGCACCCCAAGTTGTTCACGGGTCTCGGTGTCATGAAGGAAAGCTACTGCATTACCCTCAAAGAAGATGCTAAACCGTTCCAAGTCACTGTACCCCTCCCACTATATCAGAAAACCAAAGAAGAGTTGGACAAGATGCTAGAAACAGGCGTCATATCCAAAGTTGACCAACCCACTGATTGGTGTGCGCCCATGGTGGTAACTCCTAAGCGACCTAAAGGAGCATGTGAAGAGAGAGAACCATCCCCTTCCAGCAGTAGACACAACACTGGGCAGATTGGCGGGATCGAGAATCTTCACTAAACTTGACGCAAACTCCGATTTCTGGCAGAAAAAGCTAGCGTGGGAGTCGAGGCCGGTTGCCACTTTCATTACACCATGGGGACTTTTCTGCTTTAATGTTTTACCCTTTGGCATTAGCTCAGGCTCAGAGAAATTCCAAAAGAACATGAACCAGATCCTCTAAGGATTAGAAGGTGTGGAGTGCAACATAGATGATGTTTTGGTTCATGGAAAAGAGCAGCAACAGCACAACTCAAGACTAGATTCCCGTACTTAAGCGCCTTGAAGAAGCTGGCGTGACACTCAACCTTGAAAAGTGCCAGTTCAGCGCCCACAGAGTCAAGTTCCTCGGAGATATCATTAGCTCACAGGGCATTGAACCTTTCCCAGCATGGTGAGTCAATTAAGGCAAGTTCCCTGCTCACCTAGCACACAAGACAAAGAGCATCAGAGACCTCCTTCGCAAGAGAAACCAGTGGATGTGGGGACCAGAAAAGCAAAGAGCCCTCGAGCAAATCAAAGCTGACCTCACACGAGTCCCACTACTGGCTCTGTATGATCCCAACAATGAGACAAAGACAGCCGCTGATGCTTCTTCTTACGGTCTGGGTAGAGTAGCCCTTCAGCTCCAAGAAGACGACAGCTGGAAACCAGTGTCGTTCCTATCGAGAGTCATGACACCGACTGAGACCAGATACGCACAGACAGAAAAGGAAGCTCTGGCGTTGACATGGGTCTGCGAACGGTCTTGGGAGTACATTGTGGGAAATTCAATATACGTGGAGACTGATCATCAACCCCTTGTGTCGCTCCTAACCACCCACACCTTGGACCAACTTCCACCTTTAATCCAAAGAATTCGCATGCGTATGATGAGGTTTCACTTCAAACAAGTAACTCATGTTCTGGGAAAGAAGATGTACATAGCTGATGCGCTGTCAAGACTTCAAACTTCAGAAGAGAGTAGGAAAAGGTTAAAAGGGTGTAAAGGGCATATCGCACGTAGGATGAACTCTATTACAGGAGGGATGATAGGATAAAAACTGAATTGATATATGGGGTTAATTCCAGTTTGTTATCTTTTAGCTTTCACTCTTTTTTGGAGAAGAGGAACAGAAGAAACTAGACTCAGAAAATCTTAATTGTTTTCAGTTTTCCAACGAAAAACTGTGGGCTAGGCTTATTTTCACGGCTTATAAGCAAGTAAAGTTTGAGGTAACTGTCTTTTAGGAAGTGTAAAAAATATCACCATAATCCAAAACTCGCAAACTTTCAGCCATGCCGTAGTTACTAAAATTAAACACTTATATCCAACCCTTATACCAGCCAACTAGAACATT
The DNA here is from genome assembly GCA_964017195.1 of Siderastrea radians. Classification (NCBI taxonomy): domain Eukaryota; kingdom Metazoa; phylum Cnidaria; class Anthozoa; order Scleractinia; family Rhizangiidae; genus Siderastrea; species Siderastrea radians. The sequence goes on along the minus strand of OZ024897.1, from coordinate 38,102,056 downwards.
AAAGTCTTCTAGCTGCAATCACTTATCGCTTACCAAATCTTCTACTAATTCATATGGGGATAGATCTTTTTCTGTTGCCTCCGCCAAGTTATGGAACTCGCTTCCTTTTCAATCAATTACCTACCTGTAAATCTGTAAGCACTTTTAAGTCACAACTTAAATCCTATCTTTTCAATTTGTGAATGGTTAATACTTTTCCACATATACAATAGTTTCTAATTATAGTTTATAGTTTTCTAAATATAAAATTTTTAGGTTTATTTAGTTTGTTTCTCTAGGATTTATTCTATGTATTGTAAATTTTTCTTTTCTTTTTTCGAGATTTTTTAACTTTCCTGTAAGTATTGTAAGGGCATTCAGACTATGTAAAATGCCCTAAATATATTATTATTATTATTGTTATTATTATGATGATGATGATGATGATGATTATTATTATTATTATTATTATTATTAAAGCAGAATTCACGTCTGTATGCTAAAAGCTAAACTAGCTACACAGGGCGCATAGCGGAACCTGTGAGCCATTCTTCTTCTTATTATTATTATTATTATTATTATTATTATTATGATTATTATCCTCAACATGTGCAATAATATACTATATTGGAAATTTCGTTATCTGTACTGTTGGTACCCGCATCCCAATCCCTGGCTGTTATGAAATGTTTTTTTTTTAAATCTTTTATTTAATTTTATTTCTTCAGTTCAACGGTTCGAAGTGTTGGAGGTGGAGTGATTTTTGGCTCAGGAAATGGCGTTTGGATTTTTGTTTTCTTTTTTTCATGGGCAACTGTTTCGGGAGGCAAGTCAGCTCTGACCACTGCAACACCCTTGCTGCCGAGGGGGTTTTGGCAGAATTCAAAAGTTTGTTGACAGTTCTAAGCACTACCAAATTTTCTCAAGCTCTGCCAGCTCTGCCAGTGTCTCTGGCAGCGAAGTTGGTGCTAACATTAGTGTCGAGTTATTCTCTTTTAAAATAACACTACAGTGGATAACACGTGATTCTCTCAAGCTGCCATGTTTAATAACCGAAAATACCTTGCGGGTAACAATCCTAAGTACTTACGTCATGTAAGCTAACACAACATCTCCCCTTTTGTCTGAGAGGCTAAAGTCTTGAACGGGCAAAAACACTAACCTAATCGTTGACAAATACGTAAGCAAAAATAAACGATATTTGTCCCTGCCATGCTAGACCTAGGCTTTCCCTAACTTTAAGCGACGGTTGTTTAAGTCTTTTGGGTCTAGTAGCAAGAATAGGCGTTGTGGGAAGCGCTTGTAGATTTGCCTTAGCATCAGCAATGTCAGTTTTGACAGGTGTTGAAATCTTGGTCTTCCCTGGTGTAGGTTGCTGCTGTTTCTGCTCTGGTAAGAGTGTCAGGTGCATGTGCACGGTTTCTTCTTACGGTGATGGTGGGTGTCTGCACCTCATATGAGTGAGGTGTCTCTCCAACTTTCTCTACGATACCCAGGTGCTGCAGGTCCTTGATGTGAACTTCTGTACCGGGTTCTATTGGTGTCAAAGGCATGGCTCTGTGTCTGCTGTTGAAAGTTGACTGCTGCTTGAGCTTACTCATTGTTTCTCTGGCACGCAGTGATTGCAGGTCAGGCCACTGTGGATCAAGCTGTGTGTGAAATGTTGGTAGACTGTTTCTGATCTGCCTTCCCATCAGCAGCTGGGCAGGGGAGTATTGCCATGCTGATGGCGTTGATCTGTGAGCAAGCAGCCATTTTGCGGGGTCTTTTTCTTGTGTTAGGATGTTCTTGACCGTTCGAACTCCACGCTCGACTTCTCCATTTGACTGTAGCGCGCATTTCCTGCATTGTTGCACTAGGTCCTGGGTCTCTCTGCTTATTCCTGGCCACCACAAGGAGCTCTTGGCTCGCTTTCGGTATATTGAAAACCCCTGATGTCCTACATGGATCTTGTTGAGGATTTCTAAACGCATGGAGGAGGGAATGACGATCCTGGATCCTTTTAGCAACATGTTCTGTGCAACAGAGAGTTCGCCCTTGTAGTGCCAGTAGGGTTTAATGGCATCCTTTAGTAAGTGCTTGTCAGGCCACCCCTCGTAGCAGTATGTTTTGATCTGCCTACACACGGGATCCTCTTCTTGAGCTTCCATGATCTGCTGCAGTCTTCCGTCTGAGGCTGGGAGTGATGAGATGACACTTGCAACGTGTGCCTTCATCTCCTCATCATCAACTGTGGTCACCGCTTGACCTGGAGTTTGGAGCCCTGACAGCGCGTCAGCTATGTACATCTTCTTTCCCGGAACATGAGTTACTTGTTTGAAGTGAAACCTCATCATACGCATGCGAATTCTTTGGATGAAAGGTGGACGTTGGTCCAAGGTGTGGGTGGTTAGGAGCGGCACAAGGGGCTGATGATCAGTCTCCACGTATATTGAATTTCCCACAATGTACTCCCATGACCGTTCGCAGACCCATGTCAACGCCAGAGCTTCCTTTTCTGTCTGTGCGTATCTGGTCTCAGTCGGTGTCATGGTTTCCAGCTGTCGTCTTCTTGGAGCTGAAGGGCTACTCTACCCAGACCATAAGAAGAAGCATCAGCGGCTGTCTTTGTCTCCTTGTTGGGATCATACAGGGCCAGTAGTGGGACTCGTGTGGGGTCAGCTTTGATTTGCTCGAAGGCTCTTTGCTGTTCTGGTCCCCACATGGACTGGTTTCTCTTGCGAAGGAGGTCTCTGTGTGCTAGGTGAGCAGGAAACTTGCTTAGTTGAGTCACCATACCGGGAAAGGTTCAATGCCCTGTGAGCTAATGATGTGTCCGAGGAACTTGACTCTGTTGGTGGTGAACTGGCACTTTTCAAGGTTGAGTTTAACGCCAGCTTCTTCAAGGCGCTTAAGTACGGGAATCTAGTCTTGAGTTGTGTTGTTCTTGGTCTTTTCCATGAACCAAAACATCATCTATGTTGCACTCCACACCCTCTAATCCTTGGAGGATCTGGTTCGTGTTGTTTTGGAATTTCTCTGAGCCTGAGCTAATGCCAAAGGGTAAAACATTAAAGCAGAAAAGTCCCCATATGCATGGTGTAATGAAAGTGGCAAGCGGCGTCGACTCCCATACTGGCTTTATTTGCCAGAATCCCGAGTTTGCGTCAAGTTTAGTGAAGACTCTTGATCCCGCCAATCTGCCCAGTGTTGTGTCTGCTACTGGAGGGGATGGTTCTCTCTCTTCACATGCTCGTTTAGCTTGCTCAGGTCGACACATACCCTCACTTTCCCGTTGCTCATATGAGTTACCACCATGGGCGCACACCAATCAGTGGGACGGTCAACTTTGGATATGACGCCTGTTTCTAGCATCTTGTCCAACTCTTCTTTGGTTTTCTGATATAGTGGGAGGGGTACAGTGACTTGGAACGGTTTAGCATCTTCTTTGAGGGTAATGCAGTAGCTTTCCTTCATGACACCGAGACCCGTGAACAACGTGGGGTGCTTGCTTGTTTTGCTTAGCTTTGTACTCATCAGTGCTTAGGCTGTCCAGTCTGCTAACCAGCTTTAGACGTTCAGCTACTGCTCTTCCTAGCAATGCTCTCTTTAAATCTGGTATGACGTAGACTTGTTCAGTGGTAACGTTGTCTTGCACCTGCAGTTCTGCAGTGAAAGGTCCTAAGCAGTTCAGCTTCTGTTTACAGGGACCCATAAGCAACCTCGTTGTCTTGCTTAGTAATGGGGTTGGCTTGAGACTTTGGTACAGGCTTGGAGGAATCACGGTAACATCTGCACCGGCGTCCAGTTTGAAATCCACTTTACGGCCGTAGAATTTGAGTTCCGGCCCAACAGGAATCGAGACCATGAACTTCATATTACTTCGCCTGTTCCAGGTGTTCAGATAGCGGTGCACGAACGAAAAATATAAAGAGCGAAGGAAAATGAGAATGAGGTAAAGACTGGCGAGACTACTAGTCCGATGCTCTACCTTTGAGCTATAGGAGACTCGTGGGCTCGCAGTTTAAAAAGACTTTTGATGCTTTTTTTTCTTCGGAGAACTTTTTGTTAGTGGCTATTTTTGTTGGTTTTGCCGAAGGGGATTTTGGCACAATTCGAAAGTTTGTTAACAGTTCTCAGGAGATGTACATGCAAGTACTCTGAATCTCAATCGACCTCTGTTCAGGGTTTATGGGAACGAAGTTGGGAAACAAGATTAACCATTTTCTTTATTAAGGTGTGAAGGTTAAGGTAAGTCCCAACTTCGTTTACCGTTTATGAAACGTCTTGTAAAGTAGCAGAAACAAAAAACAGTAGCCGTGTGAACGAAAAAGTATTGAACCCATTGCACCAAAACCTTACTTTTTTGTAGAGTTTAGAAGTAGCTGTTGTTGCTGTTGTTGGGTATATATTTCCCTATACAAGAGATGCACCCCATGTTGAAGCTACTGCGCAGAGGTACACAGCTTTTCTTTTTAACTACCTTAGTGACGTTCATTATTTATGTGCATTTACTAGTGGTGGAAAGCAATGGGGCGGTGCCCTGCAATAGGTGGCCATGTTAAGACACTTGCCATTCCGCGTGGTGTGTTCATCCAACCTGTTAAACATGTTTGATGAACACGCCGCGTGGGATGGTGAACGGTTCTCTACACGCGAGGACTGCGTACTCCGTCCTTGTGAAACGTTCAAACAGTGGCACGTTCAAGTAATCCCGAGATAGTTGAGCGACATGTACAGAACATTACACCATGGAACAGATTCGAAGGCAATTTTTTATTCACCTCGCTGGAAAATGACATGAAAAACTACAGGTAATCCATGATAAATGGAACGATAGCTACTTTTCACTATAAAAAGGTGTAATTCTGACCTCAGCCTTGCATACGGCAACTGCGCCCGCGGTACGAGCGGCAGTCAAAACCGTGGTGTCCTGTAAGGTGTCGGTGTTTTGCGAAATGCACGATGCACTGGGTTCTCGTTTCCGGTTACGGTTCAGAATGCTACAACTGAAAACTCCAGTATTTTGCGATTTGTAAGCAAAAGCAAGAGTTTATAGCGACTGACGCGTAGATTGAGTTGACTTTGCCGAAAAAAGGTTTCTTTTTCCTGCTGTTCTACTCATACACTTTTGCATTAAGGGGTGGTGCGCTTGCAACAAAGGTAAAAACTAGTACGAAGACCGAAGCCGCTGGCGTTTGTTTTGTGTTGCTTGTGTTGGATTAAAAGTGTTCATTGTTTGAAGGGTATGAAGGGCGACAAGACGATGACTAAAACCGTAATATTACAAGTAGTAAAGTGGGCTCAGATAGAACACTTTTACCTCGTTTTGATGTGAGGATGACGTCATAACCGGAACCGGAAATCACGTGGTTTTAAGAGGGGGAAACCGCTGACCAGGTGGAAAAAAAGGATCGCGGGCTCATACAACCGGAAGTCACGTGTTTTGGAAGGGGAAACCGCTGAGCAGTCCAAAAAATCGATCGTGGGCTCAAGGTGGGTTAAAACCGCGGAGAAAACGCGGGCTCCAAGTCCAAAGTCCAATTTTTGGAACGGGGGTGACCCATATATGGCCCATAGATGGATTGGATATGGTTTTGATATGGCACAAGTCCAATTCAAGCATCGGGGGTAGGTATAAAAGGGTAAACCCTAGGTGAGGGTTAGGGTCACGATGAGTTTTTACATCACTCTGCTCAGTGATCAAGCACAAGGCACGGGGCAAAAATTTACGGCGCGACTGCCTCGTTCGTATTATTTGGTGGAAGATGATTGGGAAGTGGCGTTGGTACATATGTCCCACCCTGGTTTTTATGAACCATTGGAAAATCAAACCAAGGAGAATTGGACGCAAGAGGATAGTCAAAAACATTGGATGAAAACAGATGTGAGATACATGCCAAAACGTGCGGAGGGCACGGCGCCCCTGAAAGTCACCAAACAAATTTATTTACCGCCCGGGTATTACCGCAATTTGAAAGAAGCCTGGATTGCCATTGCGTACGAAATGGAAAAACAACACATGGAGGTCATGATGGATATAGCGAAAATGGATGTGGACGATCAAGCGAAACGACAACAACTAGCCGCGCTTAACCTGGCTCAACCCTACGTGAAAATCACCAATGCCGGCATTGCCTCCGAATTAGATTCGTTGTATGTCCTCATCCCGGCCAATATGGAATTTGAAATGGAATGGAAATTCGCTGGCTTGATGGGATTGGTAAAAGATGGTACACCAAGTGAACGCGTGGTGCAAGAAAAGAATTATCTGGTGAAACATATTGTGGATTACAACGATCGCCATAAATGGGAAGTAACCACCGGACCTGTGGCCAAATATCCCCCGTTGGGTCATGTCTCCGTCAGCTTTACCCACCCCGATTTCAAGTATGAGTTGTTCTTGGGTCCGAATCTGAGTCGACAACCCTTTCCCACCACCCAAACCGTCAATCCGCAACAACAACAACAATTGATGATTTACACGGACTTGGTCGCCCAGAGCATTGTGGGAAATCAAGAAAAAGGGTTTTTACGTACCTTGGATGCGGGCAATACCGATCAGCAATTTGATACGACGCAACGGATGTATTTTCCTCTTGGCAAGACCATCTTTGACAGCCTTGAGATAGACATTCAAACAGCGAATGGACAGCCGGCTCCTTTTAAACAAGGCCGAAACATCATTACCCTTGAACTTTCCCGAAAAAGTCAACGAACATGATTGTGTAGAGAATCAATAAAGATCACCACAAAGTGTCATGGAACATCTTTTATTGGTCCTTGGTATACAACAAGTGAGTCCAAACATGGGGTCCTTACTGAGAACTTAAAATGTTCTTCATGTGTGAAAGGACTTCGCTTGGGGTGTGGCCAAGAAAATGGGGTGTGTTGCTGATTGTATCCGGATTCTTGAAGATTTTTCCCCAGAATCCTTCAACGGCTCCGGTGCCTGTATGACAAATACCATACCACAGATGACCATTCCAGATACGATTGACTTCTTTCACAAATCGGGGGTCTTCTTTCCAATCGTAATTGAGGATTTCAATGACTGTGGTGGAATGGGCTTGTCGGAGGTAAACACATTTGGTGATTAGATGAGGATTCTTTCTCCAGTGGTCAGCACAGGCTACATGACAGGGGTATCGGCAGCAGATCAATAGGATTTGATTGCTGACACTTTCCTCACAGACGACACAGGGGACGGTGGGGAAAGGATTCAGTTGTTTCATGCTTGAAATGACTTCGCTTGGGGTCTGGCCAAGAAACTCGATTTCTCGATGTGAGGAATACTTGAGTTGGTGTTTTCCCCAGAACCCTTGGACGCCTCCCAAACATATGGGTTCACCGCACTTCAATTGATAACCGATACCATACCAGAGAGGAAGGAGGTGATGTGTGATTCCCGGATAAGTATGTTGGTACCAGTGACGTTTGACTTCTTTCATAAATTGGGGGTCTTTTTTCCATTCTTCATGAAGGATTTCAAGGACTGGGATGCTAGTTCCTTTTTGACATCTAAAGCAACCAGCGTCAGGATAGGTACTTTCTTTTCCCCACAGTTTGGCACAGGTTAGATGACAGGGTTGTTCGCAGCACATCAAAATGGTTTGTACAGGTTTCTTACACATCACACATGGTTTGGGTTGAGCCATCACTTGTTGGGCTTTTGAACTGAGGCCTGGATTATCCAGGGATTGTAACATGAAGGGGGGACGGGGGTTTTTTTTATAGAGAAACAAAAGGGTCACGTGGGAGGGAAGGGTCCAATGAGAGAAAGGCCCATCATGCTTTGGGAGGGGCCGGGGTGGGGGGACCCCCCTCCCCCCTCCTTAGATAGACCATGAGGCATTGCGCGGATCGGGGTATATAAGTCAAGGGAGGCCACAGGACGCCATTCCTAGCTTTGAGTCTGGTCTGAGTGACTTATGCTTGTTGTGTGTGGTGAAAATGTCCGAAACGAGAAGGCCATTGGGTTCCCTTGCCAGCGAGGTGAACGTGGGAGGAGAAGAGTCGTTGAGGAGGAGAGTGGGACCGGAGAGGACGCCCATCCAACGCCAGACCATGCGCATGTATGAAAGGAGACAGGAGACATGGCGTCGGTTAAATAGAGATCGTGTGGTGGCCTTTCTTCGTTTATTTTTGTTGTACCTGGTGGAGGGGGAGAATGGTGTTGGACGCCCTCATCCCGAGACGGTCCGATCTCTAAACAAAGCATTGGTCCGTCGGGTGATTCCCTGGATAAAGAACCATTTGACGTGGACGACGATGGAGAGATATTGGCCCATGACATTGATGCAATTTAAGGAACTGGATGAGTATTTGAGTGAGCACATGTCCCGAGTCCACAGAGACGATGATTGGGGGGCCATTGCCTATTTTTTTAAAGTGGTCGCGCAGGAAAGACGGGACGAATACAAACGCCTAGAAGAGTTGGAGAGGGAAGCGATGGAGGCTGTGCGTCGGTGTTTGGGACAATGAACATTTTTTATTCCTGTTGCGTTTTGTATTGTGAGTCAAGGCTACTGTGAGTCAAGACCAACTATTTATGATCCACGTGCAAAGTCAGTGTTGTCAGTTTTTTATTTTTTAATTAAAAAAGAGTTGATGTTACAAAGGGTGGTCTGTATTCTTTGCCACGCGGGGTGGGGCGAGTCTATTTACAAAATGAAAAAAAGCTATCTACAATTTGAAAAAAAAAAATAAAAACTAAAAGCTATGTACAATGGGAAAAAAAGTAAAAGAATTGAAAAAGGCTATGTACAATTCCAAAAATAAAAAAATAAAAACTAAGAAATTACAAATGAAAGTATTCCAGTTCCATACGTAATTGATCAATGTTCTCGGGGAGACAGAACGTGCGGTTGAATAAGGCTTGAATTTCGGCTCGGGTTTTTTCGTCCACATCCCGGGATCCCACGATAGCACTGCTTTGATGAAGGGTGGGCTTTTTGGGTCCCCAAGGGACAAATTGACTGCCAGTGACTAGGGTGGCGGCATTCTCGTTGACTTGGTAGTAATGGTCCGAGCGGTACCAGGATTGACTGGGTATGTCAAACAGGTAGACGGGTTTGCCTAAATCCATAGCCAATTGCACGGTCCATCCGGTGCCTCCTTTCACGCGTTTATGATCCGGTTCCAAGATGCCAAAGGCATAGATGGTATGGGCTTTCTTGGCCAATTGATAATTGCGTTGCAGCAATTGCAGGGTGTAAAAATGACTGGGCATTTGTTTGCCTAGTTTCTCCGCTGCCTGGTGAAGATGCGGGTTGGCCAACATCAGGACTTCCACCGTAGAAGGGGTGATGAAAGTGGCTCGAGGATGGTTCGGGGGGACCAGGACTTCGAGTTGCATCCCAAAGTGTTTGGCATGTTCTTCGACGAGGGCATCCGTACCTTTGGCTCCCCCTGTGTAGACCACATGTCCATGACCCACTTGCAGTTCCAAGGCACCGAGATCTTGTTCTCCGATCATGATGTCTGGGGGCATTGCTTTGGAGAATGACGATTCAGGGAGCAAGGGACCGTCTTAAATAGAGACACCTGACCAATGGGAAGACAAGAGGCCCTTATTTGGAGAGGCCAAAGCTGACCAATGGGGCGATGAGACGTCCTTATATGGGTAGGATAAGCTGACCAATGAGAGCTTAGGGTCATGGGTATAAAAAGGCCTCGGTGGTAGGGGTGAAAATCTTCAGCACGATGTCGGTCGATCGGAAGAGAAAGCCAAGCGTACACCCTGCGGGGAACAAGAAGAAGAAGAACACCATTCAAACGATGACGCCCGTGGACTGTGATCCGGTGGTAGGGGAGGTGGTGGAAGATACCCGAGCTGCCGTGGAAGAGATGATGAAAGAATTGAATGACATGGTGGAGCAATCGACACCGACATTGACGCCCATGTATGACACTGCGGAGGACAAGGAAAGAAATTCGGTGGACTATATGGTATGCCCTTGCCATGACGTGCGTTTGGAGGCCCGAGAATCTCAAAAGGGATGGAAGTATGTGAAATGTCCCATCCAACCGTGTTTGCTGTTTTGTGGACAAGATCAAGCCCTGGAGTATATGAAAGCCGTGTATAGTCAACCTCATGTAGAAGTGTTGGACATGTGGACTTGTTTGCAGTGTTTTTGCCGGGAACCCGCCACGCTGCAACAGAACCATTCGACCCAGAACCCCGATCGCTTGTTTCTGAATTGTTCCAAGAAACAGTGTGGCTTCTTCCGATGGGCCGATCAACCCATGGGTCCCAAGTACTGGAGTTGGTTTCATGACAACCCGCCCAAGAAAGCCGACCAACAAGCTGAATCTCCTTTGTCTACCCGTGATGCGCAAGGATATCCCAAGCGTGGCGTGGACATCCCTGGCCCACCCCCTCGAGCCCCAAGGAAAGAGGATCGCCCCCTGACAGACTACGAGAAGCAATTGTTGCGAGAAATTCAAGAGCTCAAGAACCGTCAAGAAATGATGGTCGCCCCAGCGCCGCCACCCCCCAAGTACAGTGCAGTGTGGACAACTGGCAGAAAGGTCTAGAGACCGTCGCCTGTGGCCGTCTAGGTCTCTTTTAATGTATTAAAAAGGAGTAGGAATAAATGATGTTATCATTGTGACCATGGAGTCTGCTGTGTCGTATGCGTGGGAGTCTCTCTGGTCCCTGGGGCAATGGCAATGCCATCAATCCCTGTGCCAAGTCTTATATGATCATCAACCCGGCACCCAAATCCCCATACCCCCATGTCCCGAGGACACGCATCCTCTTCAGATCTTTGAAGAAACCCACGTGGACCGCAACCTGTATCGATGGGTGGTGTTTGTCGTATGGTTAAAAGCCCACCCGAACGCGTGGCGATGGTATCGAATCATTCAAAAGGCGCATCCCCACACCGTCCCCACCATATCCACGTTATGGGATGAATGTCAGAACGTATGGCCCCTCGAAAGAAAAAGGTCTCCCCATCATGGTTGAATCGTTACCACGATCCTCGGGCCCCGGGGAGTTTAGGAGGCGTGCAACGGTTTGCCAAAGCCCATCGTCTCCCTTTGAAGAAAGCCCAACGGCTCTTGGAACAGGATTTGGCCTACACGTTACATAAACCTCGGCGTCGTCGTTTTCCCACGGTCCCCGTGGTGGTGGGAGGGTTAGACGATCAATGGGTGGCGGATTTAGTCGAAGTCCAACCGTTGGCCAAATATAATCGGGGCCTACGCTATTTACTGACGGTCGTGGATGTCTTGTCCAAATACGCGTGGGTGCAACCCTTGAAAGACAAAACCGGCGTGGCCCTCGTGAAAGCCTTTGAGACGATTGTGAAAGGACGACGACACCCCAACCGATTGCAAACGGATCGGGGGAAGGAATTTTACAACCGGACGTTTCAACGATGGCTCGACGAGCAAGGGATTCACCATTTTTCGACGGAAGGGGATGCGAAGGCCAGTGTGGTGGAACGATTTAACCGCACCTTGAAAGAACGGCTGTACCGTTATTTCACCGCGGCCAACACCTTACGCTTTGACGATGTCTTACCCGAGTTGGTGCAAGGCTATAATGCCACGCGTCATCGAAGTATTGGCATGGCCCCCCAAGACGTGACGTGGGACAACGAAGAAGCCGTGTGGAAACGATTGTATGCCAAACGATTGAAAAGCCAGAAAAAACCTCAATTCAACGTAGGCGATCGGGTGCGTCTGAACAAGATTCATCGCACCTTTGAAAAAGGCTATTTACCTGGTTGGACCGAAGAAGTGTTTGTGGTGCATCGTGTGATCCCGGGCCCGGTGCCCACCTATAAGATTCGCGAATGGGATAAGACCCCGGTCCAAGGCACGTTTTATGAAGAGGATTTACAAAAAGTCCATGTGTCCGACGTGTTTCGTATCGAAAAGGTACTTAAGCGTCAAAAAGATCGATGGTTGGTCAAGTGGAAAGGGTGGCCCGACAAGTACAATAGTTGGATTGCTCGTGGAGACGTGACCTCTCTTCAACCTAGGAAAAACCCCCCCAAAGAGACAAGTCCACCCAAAAGACGACGACGACGCGACTAAAACAATGACGTTCGTCCCCAACTCGTCGTTTTACGTGACGTTGATGAGTCATGCGAGTACCAAAGAGTTTCCTGGCAACAAGAGTCATCATTTCCGAAATCGGTTGCCCAAACCCATTCGATTTGTGGGACGCGGATGGATGGTGGGCATGGTCAGTTTATCCTTACCCACCATTCCGGTGGTCGCGGAAGAAGGAGGCGTGGGCGATTCCCATCCTCTGTTGTACGTACGATGGCACGAACACGACTTCAAAATAGACCATTGGGGGAGCGAGGCATGGTGGTATGAAGAGCAGGAATGGACCGTGAAGGCTCAAGACATGAGAAAGGAGATGACCTCGTTGACGGGAGTTCAATTTTTTCACCAACTGGTGTATCGTTACCAGCAAGAACGGGCGAAACGAATCAAACCCAAAGACAAATGGGTGGGGTCCGATGGCGTCAAAATGTACCCGACCTTTGAATGGACCACCGAAGGGGATTTGTTATTGAATACCAAGCCAGTGGATTACAAAACCCATGTGGCACGCGTGTCATGGGGCAGAACCTTGGCCCTGAGAATGGGATGGATTGAAGAACCGTCCCCCGGCCAGTATCGATTGGGTCCGAATCTCTTGCAAGAATTGGATGGCATGTCTACCATTCCGGACCCGACGGATATCCGCGATACCAGCAACAAGCCCACCTTTTGGAAAGTGGAGGGGGATTATCTGAAATTGAGTCTATCGTGCCCTTGGCGGTTTGTCAATTTGAACGGGACCTTTCGTGTCCCGTCGGAATTTCCCGCCGTGCGTCCTTTGCACGTGTATTGTGATGTAGGGACCAGCAGTATGGTAGGGGGGCGTATCACGGATCTGTTACGAGAAATCAAGTACCATCCTCAAAACACCACCCACTTTGAACCTCGACATATTCAATATGTCCCCGTACGCAATGAAGTGGTGGAAATCGTGGAAACGCAGATGGCCGAAACCAATGGGGATCTCGTGACATTTGGCGAAGGGCATACCCTCCTGACCCTGCACTTTAAAAGGGAGGTGGTGGTGTGAAGCAGACGACAACATGTCGTTCTACGTGACGTTACCGAGTCATTCCAACCGACGTGAATTTCCCAACAACCAAGCCAATTCCTTCAAGATTCGTCTACCTCAACCGTTACAGCTCCCAGGGGGTGGATGGCAAGTGGGGTTGAGTGCCATTTCCTTACCGGATACGCACGTCAATTTGTACGAGTTGGTGCAAAAAGATGGGTTCATCATGTCGACGTCCTGGGACCAAGACTACCCCAAACCGGGGGGAAGTGTTGGGGAAATGACCTCGCGAGGAGGGACGGCTGAAACCCTCATTAATGACATTCAACATTTGGATTGGGTGGTGGATGGGGTGAGTTTCATGAAAGCCACCATTGCTCACTTGGAACAACAACGCAAGGAAACGGCCATTCAAGGAGGTCGGTTTACCAATGATCAAGGCAAACACATGTACGTCAAGTTCAAGTGGGAAGGCGAAGATCTGCTCATTGACAACACCAATATCTGTCATTGCAAAACCGACACGCCCGCCCTGTACATCTACACCAAGTTGGCTGTCAAGATGGGATGGTTACGTAAAATTAGCAGTGGGTTGATTTTGGGCCCCAACTTACAACAAGACTTCATGGGGGATCAAATCCCCAACATGACAAAACCCGTTGGCAACGATTGGAACGATGTGAACGACGATCAGCACAACCCGGTCTTTTGGACGGTGCGTTCGATTTTACCGGATCATTTACAATTGAGTATGAGTTGTGGGTGGCGTTTCACCAACTTGAATGTGGCGTTTCGTTCGGTGGTGGGGGACCCTTCACGATCGTTGCACGTGTACTCGGACGTGGCAGGCAGTATGATGGTCGGCAATCGCGTCACCGATTTGTTGCGAGAAATCCACTACAAGCGGGAAGGCAGAGGCACCATGTACTTTGAACCATTGCACATTCAATACCTACCCCTTCGTAATGAAGTCGTGGAAATCATTCAAATGCAAGTCACCGAAACGTCTGGCACCGAGGACAAGTTGGTCCGGTTTGGCAAAGGCAACACGCTGGTCACCTTGCACTTCCAAAAGGCATAAAAAGGGAAAAAGGGGATGGTCCATCAAAGATGCCAAAGACAAGAGCACGTCGAAGACGAAGAAGAAGGCAACGAGGTGGTCTCTTGCCTCTGGCCGCTCTCGTGCCAGCCTTGATCGCTGTGGGGAAAGCCGCCGCGTTGGGAGCGGTGGGTGGTGCCGCGGGTTACGGTGGCAAAAAAGCCATGGAAGCAGCGACCACTCGGAAGAAAAAGAAAGGTCGATGAGAGGGGGTATAAAAAGACAAAGGGGGTGACGTGACGCATAGTCCTTGGTGAAAGAGCAAAGAAGACAACCATGCGAGGGGGAAGTTTGACACGATTTCGGACCGACGAGTGGTATGATCAACATGGCAGTGGGTTGATAAGGGAGGTCATGCGTGGGGGACTCCAAGGCCTTAAAAGCACGCGAAATCCTTTAAAACTGCCTAGTAACACCTTGCGCGGATTGAACGCAGGGTTATCACGAGGTATCAAACGCAAAGCCGAAGACGTCCTTAAAAAGGAAATCACCAAACAAGCCAAGAAAGCGTTGAGTCATAAGAACGTGAAAGACGCCGTGCGGGTAGCCAGTGCCTTATTTCCCAAACAAACCAAACGTGCCCGCGATATTTTGGGCGTGTGAAATGGAACCGGTGCCTTCGCGACCTCGACGGATTCGTAGTGATCGGGGCTTGTCTCAATGGGGAGGACTGTATCCGTTTTGGAAACTGATGCGACGACAACGTGGCGGCTGGTTGAGTCCCGAGGTGATGAGACTGCCCGGGTTTGATTTGAGACAACGCTTAGCACGACGACGGTATAAAAACCCCTCACGACAACGACGTACCACCACTCGACGACGACGACGACGTTAAACATGGCTGACGTGAGTACGCAAACCGCCCCGGCTCACCCACGTTCCGAAGGGACCACCAACCCGGCGTTACGGATTTTCAAGGTGCCGCCCACGGACATTAGCATCAATGCCTATCGCATGGTTACCATTCAACCCACCACCACGGGTATCAATCCCATGGAATTCATCATTCCTGGATTAGACGATTTTGTGGATTTGGGACGCAGTTACTTTACCATGGAATTGAGTTTGAAAAAGGAGGCTGGCGGGAACTTGGTGGCCAATGAGAACTTGTGGCCCGTCAATAATTTGGCCCATTCCATCATCAAACAAATTGACTTGCATTTGAATGGCACGTTGATCAGTCCTCAATCTGACACCTATCATTACAAAGCTTACCTAGAAAACTTGCTGAATTTTGACCGAGAAGATGGCAAGACCGTGTTAGGACCCCAAGGATGGTTCAATCAAGTGGATTCCCCACCCCAATGGACTGCTGCCAACGTAGACTTTGCTACCCCTAATGCAGCCTGGACCAATCTCAGTGCCAATCACAAAGGAGCCTTGGCCGCCATGGTCACCGAAACCGCCAAGTATGCTGGAGGTGTCACCCACAGTCTGGTGTTTACCCCGCACCTAGAAGTCTTTCATACCGGCAAACTGTTGGTGCCTGGCATCGAAATCAAGATGAAATTTCATTTCAATGGTCCGGCCCTGTTTTTCAATGGAGTGGCTCTAGCTGGCCGATTGATGGAAGGGGATGTGAAACTACGGTTTCATCTCTGCCAACTGCGTTTGAATGACGCTATCTACCAGAGTTTGTCTAGCAAAAGACACAATGAAGGCCAAGTGGCTGCTTACCCGACCGTTCGCAGCGAAATCCGCACGTTCAGCATGCAAAACAACCTGGTCCGCTTTGATATCCCCAACCTGTTTCAAAGCAGAATACCTGACCGATTGATTGTGGGGTTACTGGACAGCCGTGCCTTCAATGGAGATGTGACCCGAGATCCTTTCTGCTTCCAGAAATTTGGACTGACGTCCATTCGACAGATTGTCAAAGGCGAAGAATACCCTTATGAAACCCTGCAGTTAGTGCACAACAATGGCACCCGAGATAACTTGGGGTACTTCCGGTTTCTGCAAGCCAGTGGTGCCTGGTGTAAAAAGAAAGGCAATATGGTAGAACTGGGAGATTGGGGCCAAGCTAAAAATTGTACCTTGTTCATGTTTGACAATGTGGCCAATGGATGTGCTGACAGTCAAAACCTCAACCCCAAGCAAACCGGCGATTTACAGCTGGTCTTGGAATTTGGAGCCGCTCCCAATGTCAATATAACCGTGCTCGTGTATGGAGAATTTGAGAACTTGCTGGAGATTGACAGGAACGGAGCTGTGTTGTATAACATTTACCAGCACTGAAGATGGAACACGTGGCCTTGAATAATGTCCAGTTGGATTATTTAGCCCGAGACGACCCCCAATTGAAACCTGTCTTTTACGGGACGGTGGCCTGTGATCGACTACCCAAGAGTCCTCTCAAGACCCAACCCCAAGGGTACATTGTGAATACCGACCCACACGATCAACCGGGACAACATTGGTTAGCGGTGTGGACGGATCGAAACGTGTGTGAAATCCTGGACAGTTATGCTTTGCCCCTGGACACGTACGTGCAAGCTACCCCGTTACGAGATTGGATTGTCCACCATTGGAAGTATGTGGTGACCAATGGCAAGTCCCTCCAAGCCATTTCAAGCAAGAGTTGTGGGGATTACGCCTTGTTGTATTTGAAAGCCAAAGCCCGTGGACGAACCTTGCAAGACTTTTTAAATGAGTTTTCCGATCATGATTATGTAAGCAATGACCATCAAGCCGGTCAACGCCTTCAACAATTGATTGTAGGCCAAGAAGCCCGTTGGTATCAACTGTGTTGTCATCCGTATCATCAACGGAATGATTAAATAAAATATGTTGGAAAAAAAACGTGTGTCGGAGTCGTAGCTCAGTCGGTAGAGCCTTTGGACTTGATCCAGAATAGCGATTGGGTCGTGCGTGGGTTCGAGTCCCACCGATTCCAATAAAAAGGTGCCTTTTTTTTTTCTAAGGGTAGTCGTCCTCATCATGCAAACGGGGAAACCGTTTCGTTTTCATACCCCCTCCTCTATCTTGGTGGTGGGACCGTCGGGATGTGGCAAAACCGTGTTTACGGAAAAACTCTTGGTAGAGAACGCGGACTTGTTTGACACCCCACCGACCCAACGGCATTATTGTTATGGGGCCTGGCAAGATCGATTTCGAGGCATGCAAGATCGTGGGGTGGTGTTTCACGAAGGGATTCCCGATCATGACGCCTTAGTGCAATGGTTTCCTCAAGGACAGGGGGTCCTGGTCTTGGATGATTTAATGGATGAAGGGAGTCACGATAAACGCGTGTTGGATTTATTCACCAAACATTCGCATCATCAAGGGGTGACGGTGTTGTACTTGTGCCAAGACATGTTTCCCGTGGGTCGCTATGCTAAAAGTATTTCCCGCAATGCCCATTACATTGTGGCGTTCAAGAATCCCCGGGATCAATTAGGGGTACGCAATGTGATGCTGCAATCGTTTCCGACCACTTGGAAAGACACGTTGGAGACGTTTCATCAAGCCACCACCCGGCCGTATGGGTATTTGGTGTTGGATTTACACCCCGCCTCCTCCGATCAACAACGTGTGTTGAGTCACCTGTTAAAAGACGAAGGATGGACGCGCACCTATCAAAAGCGAGTATAAAGGGACCCTTGGAACAGGAAACAAGAGAGTAAGCATGGCGGACGATGACCGTCAACCTCCGCAATCGTACGATACCGTGGCGCCGGCTGGGGTCGGGGCGACCACCAGCAATCAAGTGTCTCCAGGGACCATCCAAGAAATTTTGGATACAGGGGACTCAGACTTGATTGCCCAAGCCTTTGATCAAATAGAGGATGGTGGTGATTATGATGCCCTCACCCGATATTTGGAATCGTTGCCTGACTTCGGATCGCCTGTGCAGACCTCTTCCCCCGCTGGGGTAGGAAGTGCGGGAAGTCAATCCTTCCGTAGCCCCAGACCACCCCGGCGTCTTCTGGGGCTCGAACGCCTGCGACACCTCCTAGCGTACCCTTGGCGGCGGCGGCGGCGGCGGCGGGTGCTCGAACAGCCGCGGGTGCTGGGGGTAATGGTGGCGGACGTGGTGGCGGACGTGGTGGACGTGGCGGTGGACGTGGTGGTGGTGGGGGTGGTACTGGACGTGGTGGTGGTGCTGGTGGTGATGGTGGTGCTGGTGGTGGTGGTGCTGGTGGTGGTGGTGGTGGTGGTGGTGCTGGTGGTGCCGGTGGTGCCGGTGGTGGTGGTGGTGGCGGTGGTGGCGGCGGTGGTGGGGGTGGTGGTGGTGGTGGTGGGGGTCGTCGGGGACGACGACCGAGACGCATACGAGGACGACGACGAAATACCCCCACGTCGCCTTTGACACCTGCCTCCAATCCAGCTAGCTTTCGAGGATCTTGGAGCGATAGTACACCCCCACGTAACTTGCGTCAAGCCGATTTACAACGACGTTTACGCATGCTGTTACAAGATCAAGAACAATTGGCCCAAGGACGGGAAATTGCTAATGTGACCATGACCAATAGCATTGTGACCAGTTATAAACAGGGAGGACGTCCTAGTGTACAAACCTCTTCGTCCCGGGTCTCGCCGTGAGGATGAAAACCGTCGTGTCGTTATTGAATGGATCCCGACGTCCTGGCATCCCCTTCCCACCGGAATTGTTACAACGCATGGATTCGTTGTATGCCTTTTACCATCAACAATGGTGGTGTTATCGCAAAATGTTGAATCATTACAAGTGTATCAATGCCTTGTTCAATGGCATGGCGTTACTCCTGATGGCCGCGGGCATGATTGCTGGCCCCCTGTTGGACAACAGCACGTTGGTAGCGTGTTTGGCGGCGGTAGGGACGATGGTCAAAGGATGGAATGATTTTAAACAATACCGATTTAAAGTGACCATGAGTCGATTTGCGTTTACCACCTATGCCAAAGCCTTGACCGAATTGAAAACCTATGTGAGGGGTGTTCCCTTGGAAGACCTGGAAGGATTTTTGATCAAGATGCAAACGTTGGATGATACCATTGTGGATTTCACCCCTCCCTTACCCAAACGATGCGTCCAAGAGTACCATGGTCATTTTGTGTACCAACCCTTGGAAGCCCTATGCTATGTGGACGGATGTCCTCGTCCCTTGAAACCCAAAGACTACTGGATCCATAAAAAGCCGCTCCCTCCCAGTCCTACACTCTTAGAACCATGGCCGTCCAACGACGACGACGACGCAGAAAAAGGAAACAACGAGGAGGGGCTTTAATGCGTCGCAAACCCCGTTTGGTGGATAAAATTGCCCATGGCATGAGTATGTTTCTCTCAGGCCCCGCGCCTGGGTTTGGACTGGCTTTAGGCAAATTAGGCGGGCAAGCCTTGAAAGGCATTACCGATAATGTGCAACATTACCGACGACAACGAGGTGGGGGTTGGTGGTCCGATTTCAAACGCAATACCCGTCAAGGCTATAAAGAGTCGCGAGACGTGATCAAACAAGACAAACCCCTTCAACGTTTATTGACGGGTCGACCATGGTGAGGAGAAGAAGATTACGACGACGCCGTCGTCAACGAGGCGGTTTTTTAAATCTATTGGTCCCTGCCATGGTAGGATTAGGGAAAGCCGTGGCCTTGGAAACGGATAAACGTATAAAACGCACGATCCAAAAAGCCAATCAACGCTATCGTCGCCGTCATCGGTAAAAGATGCAACGTCTTCGACGTCAATTACCGTTTTTACGATCCATGTTACAAGAAGCCAATGGTTCCAAACGTCAAGAGTTGTTACAACATGCCAATGCCGATCAAATCAATGCTGTGAGTGAACTGGTCTTGAACTTCTTAAAAAACAAGATTCCTGTCACACCCCCCATGCTGGCTAACCTTCAACCCTATAAAAAGGTGCTACGCGATTTGGGACGTCGTCGACATTCCGTCAAAAAACGGCGTGCGTGGTTGGTTCAACAAAAAGGACGCGGCTTGTTTCAAGGACTTCACGAGGTGTTATGTCAATGTGCTCGACCGACCCGTTAACCCTGGCCACATGGATCACCCTGTTACAAGAGGCCAATCGGGCCACCGACCAGTGGAAAGACGCCTGTTCTTATTGGAAGCATAAATATCACCTGTTGTATCGAGAGTACCAACATATGTTGAGATCCCGTCTTTGTGAGAGCTGTCGTGAGATAGAAGACGGGGAACTTTGCTCCGACTGTAGTCAACCCCCATGGACGAGGTGTACATGATTCCCCACAAGGACTTGGAACAACTCATTCAATATTACAAAGGAGAACTCACCGAAAATGCCTTGTTGAACAAAGCCGCGACGCTCGCCGCTAAAAAACATGTGTTGTTGGCCAATCCCGAATTGCCTCCGGCCCTGGTCAATGCTCAAACCAAACCCCTGAGTCAAGAATTAACCAAGTTAACCAAACGCATTCGTCAATTTCCCGGAGGCGTGGGGGTTGGAGCCCCGGGTGGTCCGCCAGGCGAAGAAGACGAAGAGGCCGGGGATTTGGTGACCGGACCCGTGGAACAATGGTTGAAGCGCATGATAAAAGGCAGCCCGTCGACGCCCAAACCTCCCATTACCCCAACCACCAAGAAAGGCAAAGGAGCAGCCACCACCAGTAAGATTCCCATTCTCAAGAAAGCCACCCCTTCCAGCAGTCGAGGGGATATCCGGTCGCGTTTAGAAGCCATTCGAGAACGGCGCAAGACCTTGGAAAAAAAGTTAGCCGAGAGTCCTTGGGGCAAAGGCAAAGGCAAAGGCAAAGGCAAAGGACCCGCCCGTGAAGTGGAACGATTGAAACCTTTACCCGGGTGGGAAGATTGGGCCCAAGGCAAAAAGTTACGACGTCGATTGGATTACGAGGACAGTGACTAAACATGCCCACCAAGAGGAGAAGGGGTATCAAACGGAAACGCACCCAACGAGGAGGGGCCGTGGATGTCCAAAAATGGATTGCTAAAACCGGCAAAGAATTTCATTGGCCCGGGTATCAGTACATGGGCCCTGGCACGCATTTGGCCAAACGTCTAAAACGGGGGGATCCCGGGATCAATCGCTTGGACCAGATTGCGAAACAACACGACATTGATTACAGCCGTGCCAAGAATTTGCAAGATAAATGGAAAGCCGATACCAAGATGATCCAAGCCATTGATCGGTTACCCGGCAAGAAAACCAAGACGGAACGCGTGGTCAAGAAAATCATGCAAGCCAAGAAACGTTTAAAATTGTAAACTTTAATGACACCCCCAGTTACATGTTGTGTCAATAAAAAATGAAAATGTCAAAGCACTGTCTCTTTTTACATAACAAACTCGTCCAAATCAAACGAAGAATCCTCCATCATGTCAGTTAAAAAGTCATCAAGGTCCAACAACAACGAGTCGTCCGATGACGGCAAGTCATCGAGTAAATTGTCTAAAAACCCTTTTTCCTCGTCCCACAAGTCACAAGAAGAATCCAGGGGAGTCCCTGAAGCCCTGTCCATTATTATGACCTCCTGGCCGGGCGAGAAGGAGTCCCAAAAGCCTTGCCTAAAATCGCCCACACGGACCGTCAGGGAAAGAGGTCCTGTTGCAGAGGAACGAGGTGAGAGGGAATCCCAAAAGCCTTGCATAAAGTCGTCCACACGGACCGTCAGGGAAAGGGGGCCCAAGGCTTGCTGTTTTTCCTGCGTTCTCTGTCGTTCCGCGAGCCCTCTTGCTATTCGGTTGGCATACCTGGTTCGGTACCGGGGTTGGGTGGTCTGGCGCTCTGCCATTTCATCATCGTCGTCGTCGTCGGTGAGGGGGAGGCCCTTACGTTTCTTGGCCCGATACCGTCGTTTCTGGGCAGCGACTCGCTCGGGATGTCTGGCCCGATAGCGTTGTTTCCGGGCGGCTTCTCGCTCGGGATGCCTGGCCCGATACCGTCGTTTCTGGGCGGCGACTCGCTCGGGATGCCTGGCCCGATAGCTTTGTCTCTGGGCAGCGACTCGCTGGGGATGCCTGGCCCGGTACCTGGCGTTAACGACCCGTCGCCGCGCCAGTCGTTGGTCTTCTTTAGCCCGGAGCTGTGCGAGTTCATCGGGGCTCTCGTCGTCGCTGGTGGTATCCATCGCGATGGTGAGTTCATCGGGGCTCTCGTCGTCGTCGTCGCTGGTGGTATCCATCGCAATGGTGAGTTCGTCGGGGCTGTCGTCGTTTGGCGGAGGACGTCTGGCGGGGCGTTTGATACGTTTGATGCGCGGCATCAGGAGAGGGCAGCGGCGGTGCTCGTGGGGGCGTGAGGGGGCGTTTAAACTGATAACGCCAATAGGGGCAGCAGAAGTCGAGCCCCTTCACGAACCACTCGCACGTTAGTTGAGGGTAGCACAGCTGATGCAAGCGGGTGGCTCGTGCTGTCCGGGTTGCCTGGGCTGCCTGTTTGAGACACTCCCTCTCTTTCAATAGTTCACCAAACTCTGTGACTCCTGAGTCCAACACCCACTCCGCCTTCACCTTCTCTAAAATTTCATCCACTTTTAACTGCTCCTCGAAATCTTCAAACTCTTTCAACAGCTTTTCATGGCGAGAGTCCATGTTGAGATGACTCAGCCGGAGGTTCGATTTCTTTTATAGGGACTTATTCGTTCCCGTGATGCACCATGGACCCTAACTAGAGAGGGGGAGGGGGGTCCCCCACCTCATCCCACCCCTCCCTAGGGCACCCCCTCTCAGGGGGGGCACCCTGTTTTAGTGATTGGCTCCTTCCCCTCCCACGTGACCTTTTGGTTCTCCATAAAAAACAGACCCCCGATCTCCAGCGAGTTCATCTGATCATGTCCTCTCACGAAGACGACGAAGGCGCGGGGCCAAGCGGCCTCGCTACACATGAGATGATGTCCTTGCTGGGACTAGAGATGTCCGATTCAGAGCCAGAAGAAGAAGAGACGACAACAACAAATTCCTGTGTGGGACCTTTGATTTGCCTCGAAAACATGACGGACAGTGACGACGCTATTTGTGAAGAGGCCTTGGACCAATGGGAACAAAGTGGGGGTGGATTGGATCCCTCTGCGCAAGTTACCTTCCAATTTGACTTAGAACCTTTTGTGAATCGGAAGAGTGATCGCATGGGGGTACAAGAACGTCATTTCAAGACCCAGTTACGTCAAAGGGGGACCTTGATGCCAGGTCAAAACATTACCCAAGCTCTCCAAGATGGATTACGTCGAGCCGTCAATCAAGTGTTAACCACCACCCCCGACCTCCACGATCAAGATCGTCTGTACTTTACCATCGCCTCGGACAGGCTCCACAATAATTTTCAGGGGTGGGGATTACGTGCAGGTGAATGGCGTCGAGACACAGAGCGCGTGGAAGCCCTGTTCCAACGTTTAGCCCAAGCCTTGAACAGCAACGAACAATTTGAAATGGACGATTCCTTTCAAGTCTCCATCACGCAAGTTCATCATGCCCCTCAAGGTACCGGCAGACCACGGCGCGGGAAACCAGGTCATCCCACCATGGACCTGTTGAGAAAAAATTCCAAATCCATCATCCGGATTACCAACGACGATCAACTCTGCTGTGCCAGAGCCCTTGTCACCGCCAAAGCTCGCGTGGACCAGCACCACAAATGGCCAACCATTCGACAGGGGCGCAACATCCAAAAAGAATTGGCTCTCGTGCTTCATCGCGAGGCCAAGGTACCCTTGGGTCCCTGTGGGTATGATGCCTTGACCCAATTCAGTCAAGCTCCGTCCCTCACCGGTTACCAAATCCTCCTGGTGGATGCACAGCGATCGTTTCACATCACGACGTTTGGAGCCCTTTCTGACAAACAACTGATCCTGTTGCACAACCATGACCATTATGATGTCATCACCAAATTGCCGGGATTTTTCGGGTCCAGTTATGTGTGTGCGGCTTGTTGGAAACCCTACAACACCGAGGGGATGCATCGATGCACCAAGACCAAGTTGTGCGGAGCCTGTCGACAGAAAGATTGTCCAGACTTTCAACATGCGTACCCCCGACACCTGAAAGCCACTCAACGTTGCAAGTCGTGTCATCGGGACTTTTTTGGACCCGCGTGTTTCGAAGCCCATTCCAGCAAGACCCATGCGGGCAAACCCACCACGGACCTCCAGGCCTCCGTGTGCTCTCAACGATACCGATGCCCTGACTGTTATCAACAAAATGTGGGTTTGTCCCGCATTCAACGTCACCATTGTTTCCACGTGGATTGCCCTTCTTGTCATCAGTACGTCCACGCCGACAACCACCGTTGTTTTATTCAAAAAGCCCCCAAGCCTCAAGACGAAAAGAAGAGAAAGAGGACCCGTCAAAAAGGTCCTCGCGCCAAACGAGGTGCCGCCGCCGCGGAACCCCATGCCTCCTCCGAGGACGAGGAAGACCTGCCTCCCTTACACGTTTTCTTTGATATTGAAGCCATGCAACCCCAGGAAAAACACATTGCGAATCTCGTCGTGGCCGAAACCGAAGACGACGATGAACCCCAGCCTTTCCCAGGTCCCACCTGTATCCGTGACTTTCTGGAATGGTTGGATACCTTGACTCTTCACGATACCCGTCAAGTCAATGTCATCGCCCATAATTTTCAAGGGTACGATGGATACTTTATCATCCAAGAATACTATAGTGACAACCGCATCGTCCAACAACTCCGCAACGGGTGTAAACTCTTAGAGATCAAACATGACTGCATCCGCTTCATCGATTCGATGAGTTTCTTCCAGATGCCCCTCTCCGCGTTTCCCAAAACCTTTGGCTTGACAGAACTCTGCAAAGGGTATTTCCCCCACAAGTTCAACATACCCGGTGATGAGCATCAACACTACGTGGGCATCCTCCCCTCACGCGATTACTACATGCCTGAGACCATGTCACTCGAAGGCAGACAAGCCTTCGAAACCTGGCATCAAGAACAACGCGACAAGGGTGTGGTGTTTCATTTTCAACAAGAGTTATTGACCTATTGTAAGTCGGATGTACGTCTCTTGAAACAAGGATGTTTGACTTTCAAACGCCTGTTTGAAGACTTGACCGGCTTCAATCCTTTCGATCACGTTACCATTGCCTCGGCTTGTAATCGAGATTTACGTATGAACCGGATGATCCCGAACAGTATTGCCAGCGAACCCGCCGGTCAGAAGGGGTGGAGAAACAACATCAACCAGTCCCTCCCAGCCCTTCAATGGTTAACCTGGTGCGATCACCAACTACGTCAACGCGCCCTCCAAGATCTTACCCCCGACGATCTCTTGGCCAGTGCCAATCCAGAGCCACAGTACATTCAACATGTCCGAAATGAAGGCGAGTATAAGATCCCCGGGACCAACTTCCATGTGGATGGTTATTGCGCCCACACCCACACCGTCTACGAATTTCAAGGCTGTTTCACCCACGGATGCCCTACCTGTTATCCCCATCGCTACGAAAAACATCCCCGCAACCATGATCGAACCATGCAGGACGTCTATGACGCCACCCAAGACAAAGTCCAAAAGCTTACCAATCAAGGGTACAACGTCATTCAAATGTGGGGATGTCAATGGGAGCACCTCCTAAAAACCCAACCAGAGATCGACTCCTTCGTCCGGGAACTCGATTTTATTGAACCTCTTGAACCTCGAGAGGCTTTCTGTGGAGGGCGTACCAATGCCATCCAACTCTACCATCATATCACCCCCGGCCAAAAAATTCACTACATCGATGTCACCTCCTTGTACCCGTGGGTCAACAAGAAGTGCACCTACCCCAAAGGACATCCCACCATCTATTATCAACCGGGTCACACGAACATCCACCAGTACTTTGGCCTCATTCAATGCAAAGTCCTGCCTCCCCGTGAATTGTACCATCCCGTGCTGCCTTACCGTCATGGCGACAAACTGCTCTTTCCCCTCTGTGCCCGTTGTGTGAAAGAAGACATGGACAAACCTCTTTTGGACAGATCCTATCATTGCCCTCACCCCGACGAACAACGCACCCTCACCAGTACCTGGTGCACTCCCGAATTAGTCAAAGCTGTCGAATTGGGGTACCAAGTCCAATACATCTATGAAGTCTGGCATTTTGAACAAACCTGTGAGGGCCTCTTCGCCGATTATGTCAACACCTGGCTGAAAATTAAGCAAGAAGCTAGTGGGTGGCCTAAGGACGACATGACAGAAGAAGAAAAGCAAAGTTACATCGAACAGTACTTCCTGCATGAAGGCATCCAGTTGGAGTATGACAAAATTGAGAAGAACCCGGGCCTGCGTACCCTAGCTAAACTCATGTTGAACTCCATGTGGGGCAAGTTTGGACAACGCCTTAACAAGACCCAAATTCAAGCCTTTGATGACCCTCATGCCTTCAACTGTTTCTTGGATAACGATGCCTTAGACGTACGTCACGTGTCCGTGATCAATGACGACATGGTCGAGGTCCATTACCAAACCCAAAAAGAGGACATCCGCGTGTCACCCAACCTCAACATTTTTGTGGCCTGCTTCACCACCTGCCACGCCCGACTCAAACTCTATGACGCCCTGGAAGCCTTAGGGGAAAGAGTCCTCTACTTTGACACCGACTCCGTCATCTACCTGGAGGAAACACCCACTCAATTCCAACCTACCTTGGGTTCCTATCTAGGGGACTTCGCCTCCGAATTAGCTGATGATGAATACATCCAAGAATTTGTCAGCGGAGGACCCAAGAACTATGGTTATACTACGAATAAAGGAAACGTGGAATGCAAGGTCAGAGGCTTCCGACTCAACAGTGAAGGACACACCCAGTTGAATTACGACGTCATGCGCCAGAATGTCCAAGATGAAATCCAGAAACCCCTTGCCAAACCACGCGAAATCCAAGTCACCAAAAGTCACCACATTGTCAGGAACCCGAAAAACTACACCTTGCTCACTCAACCCCAACACAAATGGTATCGCTTGGTGTATGACAAAAGAGTCATCGATCCCCGCACCTTCAAGACCTACCCCTATGGCTACCAGTGAAAACCCCAACAAGATCATCGATTGTGATCGCTGTGATCGAGAACATTGGGCACCACCACCACCACCCCCATTCTACAGTTCCTTTGCCATACCTTTGAACAGAAATCCTCGACGTCAATTACAACAATGGATCCGTGACAACAACCAATCGCGAAGAATAACTCCATGTCAAAAACAATGGTGGGGACCCTCTATTGAACATTAAGGAACACTCAAAAACCATTTTCTCAGTTATTGTAAAACAAACCAATAAAACGTGATTTATTCATTTTTGTGTTGTTTTCACTCCAAGGTTTCACCCCTCTTCCAAAAATTGGACTTTGGACTTGGAGCCCGCGTTTTCTCAGCGGTTTTAACCCACCTTGAGCCCACGATCGATTTTTTGGACTGCTCAGCGGTTTCCCCTTCCAAAACACGTGACTTCCGGTTGTATGAGCCCGCGATCCTTTTTTTCCACCTGGTCAGCGGTTTCCCCCTCTTAAAACCACGTGATTTCCGGTTCCGGTTATGACGTCATCCTCACATCAAAACGAGGTAAAAGTGTTCTATCTGAGCCCACTTTACTACTATTACACCAGAATTTATTCCTTATATCAGAAGAGTTGACTCGAGCTGCTCTACTTCTCACTGGGACCAAATTCAGAGAAGCAACAACGCCATCACGAGAGCTACAAAACAGCTAATTCCAGTAAGAATTTTTGCGGTTTTGCATGATCTGGAAAACAGAAGTTGAAGTGACATTAGCATCGTTACAAGTTGAATGGCGTTACGAGTGCTTGTTGAGAAAGAAAAAAATATCACACTCTCCCATTTTCTGATTTAAGCCGCCCAAGTTTCGAAAGGCACGTTACAAAGCTTAATGCAACTACAACCCAAGAAATAAGCTTAAACTAAACAGCCGGATCATAAATTTGTTAATTGGTTTCTGAAGAACAACTTCATCTCTTAGAGTCGCCTGTAGTTATCGGTTTTTCCTTTTTGCAACGAATCCGACGTAACGCAAAGTTTTATATTTCCAAATCTCTTGCGGTACTGCGAACTGATGCAGGACCGTTGTGATCTACATTTTGCTCTTTTAAAGTTACTTTCATTTCTCCATTTTGAATAAACTCCTCCTGCCTGAATCCTAGAGTTGTTCTCAAATTTGTTCTTTTTAATTATAACAATTTAAATTTTCTTGAAATTTCGTGAGAAATTACACATTTTCCTCTCTTTGCTTTCTGTTTGTAAAAGTCGATTGATTGCAAGTTTTAAAGCACCTGGCGTGGAAATTGAAGCGGGAAAATAGACATAT
This sequence comes from Siderastrea radians, assembly GCA_964017195.1. Classification (NCBI taxonomy): domain Eukaryota; kingdom Metazoa; phylum Cnidaria; class Anthozoa; order Scleractinia; family Rhizangiidae; genus Siderastrea; species Siderastrea radians. Next base: position 38,073,683 of record OZ024897.1, on the reverse strand, counting down.
CAATATTTGCCTAAATAAACATTGTTCCTGCAATTACTGTTCCAATCCAAGTTAGTCGAGTGAATTATTCACTTAGAAAGATGGGCTAAGTAATATTATTTTTACTTCCCATGGTGAATATTAAAAGCAAGCGAAAGTGTCGTTTCCACAGCGGTCCGCATGTTGTTTTCGCTTGGCCTGAATTTCAGGTGAGTTTTGCCTTTTGAGAAGAAGAGTTAATTTTCTGTAGCTTTTGACTACGAGCTTTTTGCTGTTACGATGACATAAGGAAGCTCCAAATTCCAAAAGGGCCTTTTCGTTCGTCTCCGGGTATGTGGAAAATTGTACAAACTTGCCTATTTCCAGTTTGAAGAATCAGCTGTGTAGTGCAACCATACAACGACTTTAGATCAAATTTATCAAACATTCATGGTGCATCTCTGATCTGATGAACAGAACATTTTTTCCCTAAACGATAAGACCAATCTCGTTGAGATGCAACAACAATTTTGACAGCAGGCAATCACAGCTAGAGGCACAGCTCGAAGTTGGAGTGAATTAAAACCAGACATAAAGTACACGATGAAATGAAAACAAGTATGAAGTGACCGAAGTTCTTTACAAGGACAGAAGACGGATTGTACCCGATGTTACCCAGAGCTGCTCAGTTAGCGGACATCCATGTGATAAACGAGGCCAAGGGGAGTGAAAGGGAAGTGGAGATTCTTGTGAAAAATAATATTCAGTAGGACAAAAGGAAAACTTTTACCACCTCCTTCGCATTCAAGTCCAGTTAGCGAAGTCCCTCGCCGCAGAAAACAGTTTTGAAACGATCCTGGTTGCTCATCCAGTCCATATAATTGCAAACAGATGTGACTTTCAATAAACTGAAGTAAGGCAAGCGGTAAATTTGAAGAAAACGCTGAAATAAAACCGCACTTCCACAGTATAAACTTCGCTGATCACGCAGAAATCGAAGCGAAGAGCACAAAATCTGCGTGACGTCAGGACACCACAGTTTTTCCCGCCTACTGAATGCTGATTGGTTAATTCAAATTTCACCGTATGCAAGGAGATTCATTGGATTGTCTTGTGCAATTTAATGTAATTTTTAATTTGATTAACTAAATAAATAAATAATGGATTGTTTCATTGTTGTTAATTTTGTAACTTGCTTTATTTGTTTGTTTCAAAATTTTTAAAAACCTTTTTTTTCGCGGGCAAAAGACCCTATTTTTCACTTCAAAACTGTCCCGGGGACTGGGACCGAATTTACGCATAGTGACGTCAATCGACTTGATTGCGTTCCCGCGAACGCAGTGTTTTTGTTACAAATCGCCTCAAAATGTTGACATTGTTCAGCAGTATCGGGGATCTTTTCGAAACTTCCAAGACCTACAGTGGGAAAGAACAAGTAGGAGAAAAAATAGAGCTGTTTTAGGTCTTATGAAACCAGACAACGACGAACATTTGCGATGTCTTCTCTTCTTTCGTACTGTGGTGAGGATGTTGATCTCAAAGTCGAAGACTTATCCTGACTGTACTTCAGTGGAAGCACCTCAGTTGTGAGATTTCGTTCTTGAGTTCTTTTAGGGTTTATCGAGAACATCAAAGCCCTTGTGTTCACATACACAGCTTACTATTTCCATCAACCTAAGGAGAACCAAAAGTGCCGATTGTTTTGATGTTTTAATACCGTAAAAATGTCGTCGTTCCTATAGAGAGTGCGCTGGATTTTCGATTCATTTCGATTTAAGAACGAGTTCCCACAGTTTATTCCCAGCCTGGCTTAGTTTCAGTGGTTTCTGCAGCAAGCAAAAGTGTTTTTACAGAGTGTAGAGAAAAGCCAATGACGAAATCGTTTTGTTGATAATATGGCCGTATGCGAAACTTCCAGGCCAGAAAAGACAATTATTTCCACTGTCGTGTTATCCTGCAATTAGAATCTATATACGCTTTACTTTAAAAACGGCACTGAAACTGACTTCGGCTCGCACACTACTTGCCATATTACTGGCTGATTCAGAAAATATAGCAGCTTAAGACTGTTGCTATCTAGAGTATCAATGTTAGGATATTAACACTAATCATGGCTCTGTAATTTTTCAAACAACTCAGTACCATGAAGGCAATGTCACATTTCGCATTAAAATACAGTTCATTTTGTTTTGTTTTGCTGTGGGTATGGTTTTCCAATATTGTAGAACTGTTATTGAATCATAACCATGTTCATAAGCTTTTAAAATAACTGGTGTCCTTGAGCTTCTTAAATAGCTTTTGGTGTTTCTAATACCACAGGAGGGGAGCGCAGCACATCAAACTCTACTAAAACTAACAGTTAATCATAAATAAACCAACAGGAATTGACAATTGACAAGTAAATTTGCAAATCAACAGTGAGTCTCCATATTGACTCCTTCTCAAACAATTTTCCTATCAACAGTGGAAATCAACATCAACCTTCATCGATAATAATCATTATTTTTATCAACAATAACTGGTTGAATACCAAAGCATACGTATTACTCAGACACAGTGATGAGGATCCATACATCCCTTGTAGATATTATTTACAGCAGCTCAGTCCCCCCCCCCCCCCACACACACACACACACACACAATACAGGTTCCTGACACAGGGCTGGCCCCACAAGCTTGAACTGCTAAAGCCTGATTCTGATGGAGAGAGGTGGAAGCCCTGTATGGAGCACCTAACTTAATACCATAGTTCCTAATAACTGGACACAGAGTTAAAGCTTGGGGCATTTGTGGCATCCTTAAGGTGGCTCGATCGGGTTTTTGAGTGACGATACCTCTTAACTTTGAGCAACTAGCGTACCACAGTGAGCAACCCAATAGAAAATCGATCGTTACTGCTGACCTAGAGAAAGATGAAAGTTTTAAATGAGGTAAGTTTAATCGAAATCGGAGTTACCATAGCAACGTAATGACGTCATTCCCCAGTTTACATGAGAGCCAATTACTTGTCACCAAGAGATAATTCTGGAAAGCGCTCGACTGGATCTTCGACCTGACATATTTGTATTCACGTCTGCAAAATTTGAAGAATTTCTATGAGAGCGTTTTTGAGAAATTTTCGGGTGAAGTTTTAGGTGTTAAAAAACAACAAAAACAAAACAATTTTGATCTGTTATTGAAAAGTATGGCCACAAAGGTTTGATGAAATAACATTTTGGTTTTAAATGAATGTTATATCATCTAATTACTTTGTGTGAAAATTTCAGGGAAATCGTTCCATTTGATTTTAGAAACGTTGGCTTGAATATGAACTTGTTTAGTTTGTTACTGGGCTTTTTTATCAAAAATTGACCCTACACTTATTAAAATGGTCATGAATTAAAAAGCGGTAGATGAATTTTTTTATATCTTTGTCCTCAAGGAGAATAATCAATATTCAATACAATCCCAGCGTTTCAAATTCATTGAAACGTTATAAAGCTGTCAATTTTGAGCCAAAACTCAGGAAAATATTGGACTGATTTTGACGCCAGTGGCTTGTTGCTCTCATTATGCATCTCCATTGTTTTGAATCGGCGTGCAATTGTAAATTTCACTACATCATGAATTCATATAACGCTTGATTGCTTTCCGAAAATGTTCCAAAAACGTACTGAGACTGGGATAAGATTGGGGGAGACCCACGTCTACTGACCTGTTTAAATTTTTCGTTGACTCCTTTCCATAAATTTTATCTGGAACACTGACTGAGCACAGCAGCTTTCCGTTTGCGCTCACTGCTAACCGAAGTTTGCGCTTACTGCTAACCTTGAGGTTTGCACTCACTGCTGTCAGCCTGTCCATTGTTATTGTAATGCTGACCTGGTGCATTAGCACGTTTTTCGGAACATCTTCGGAAAGCAATCAAGCGTTATATGAATTCATGGTGTACTGAAATTTACAATTGCACGCCTATTCGAAACAATGGAGATGCATAATAAGAGCAACAAGCCACTGGCGTAAAATTCAGTCCAATAATTTCCTGAGTTTAGGCCTTAAATTGATAGCTTTACAACGTTTCAATGAGTTTGAGACTCGAGGATTGTATTGAATATTAATTATTCTCCTTGAAAGCAAAGTTTTAAAAAAATTCATCTACCGCTTTTTAATTCATAATCATTTTAATAAGTGTAGGGTCGATTTTTGATAAAAAAGCCGCGTAACACACTAAACCAGTTCATATTCAAGCCAACGTTTCTAAAAATCAAATGGAACGATTTCCCCGAAATTTTCACATAAAGCACTTAGATGACATAACATTCATTTAAAACCAAAATGTTGTTTCATCAAGTCGCTGTGGACATACTTTTCAATAACAGTTCAAAATTATTTTGTTTTTGTTGTTTTTAACACCTTAAAACTTCACCCGAAAATTTCTCGAAAACTCTCTCATAGAAATTCTTCAAATTTTGTAGACGTGAAGACAAATATGTCAGGTCGTAGATCCAGTCGGGCGCTTCCCAGAATTGTCTCTTGGTGACAAGTAATTAGCTCTTATGTAAAATGGGGAATGACGTCATTACGTTGCTATAGTAACACCGATTTCGATGAAACGTACCTCATGCAAAACCTTCATCTTTTTCTAGGTCAGCAGTAACGATCGATTTTCTATTGGGTTGCTCACTGTGGTACGCTAGTTGCTTAAAGTTGAGAGGTATCGTCACTCAAAAACTCGATCGAGCCACCTTAACAACATTGTAAATCACCAGTCAATTTTTTTGTTTGCAACATCATGTCACAGTGTACCTGTTTTGTCACAGCCAATAAAGAGTGGCAGTACAACAACAACAACAACAACAACAATTTATCTAAGTATTCCTATATGGGAAGTTTCTAAAATAGTAAATTAAATACAATGTAATGTATCGTTCTTGTTGACAATAGGTCACAATCATTGCAACAGAAGGAGTGTCCTTCTGTCATCATCACTTGATCTTCAATTTTGATAGTTGATATTTATTGATTTATCAGAACCAGCACCACACATAAAGCAACAAGAGATAATGATTCCATGTTTACTTCATCTGACCAAAAAGCAAGGGGGGGGGTCTGAATGCCCTGTGTCAGTATCAACAACCACCCAATCTAGATCTCTCGAGGCCTGGATGGATCGAGCTTAGTTACAGCTGTTGGTATTAACAGGGATTTTTGTTGTTGGCAAGCTGATGTAAATCAGGTCAGGTCAGGTCATGGTCATCAGCGAAAAGGCAGGGAATTTATTTAAGCCTGATTGGTAAAAACCTTGATATGTTGACATAGGATTAAACAAACTCCTAGAAAATGTTTGTCTTCATAAACAAGTATAACCGAGTGAGACATTTTCCTGGAATTCTTTCAGCGACCTCTTGATTTTCTTTATACTTTCACTCTCTAACAACGAGGCATTTACAGACTCCTCACAGGAAGAGTCAAACAAAATCCTGAACTCTTGTCTTGCTAAAAAGGTGATTTATTTAAGTAAAAATCCTTCATCCAGTGCAGTCAGGTTAAGACAGTGTATGCACAGTCCGGTGTAAAAATGTTATGAGTAGGCGATCGTCATTGAAATTATACTGATATCATAACGTCTTACTAAAGTCCAGAGAAGAATAAAAACAAATTTTATTTAAGACCGTACTGGCAGCTCTGTTCGCCTGTACAATCGAAAGTCAGACCACGCTATCGTACCTGTCCTGCTTTTCGAATGAAAAGCATCCCTGGGCTTTGCAGTAAAACGTCTTTGTTTATCGAGACAGATCCTTATAAAACAATGCTCGTTCGTAACCATATCTTCAAGTTAAAAACATGGCAAACATCAAAATCTCGAGTAGCCTGAGTGCTTCGATCTTGCATCTCCTTCAACACAATTATTTCGATTCCCTTGTCCCAAAACGCTGGATCCGAGGAATACTGAGTACTTTCCCTCCATATCGCCAAAAGGAATACGCAAACCACTGCTTATTAGGCGCTTCAGCTACGAGAAACCTTTCCCAAATCTGCCAAGTTCCTTCCACTTTGACGCCATGTTGGGTTTGTTATCAAGTCGATTGACGTCACATTAGCTAATCACGTGATATTTTGGCCGCGCGAGACGGCGACACTTTTGAAGTGAAATTTGCGCTATTTTCACCGCGAAAAAAGTACGTTTGAAAAGTTTGATGCCGGTTTAAAGCTTAGAATCGTTTATGATACACTTTAAATACAGACCTGGTAATGCAGCAGAATAGTTTATGATAATTTGAAGAGGTGTTTTACTGGAATTATGTCTATTGTAGTTAGAAGAGAGTAGGAAAAGGTTAAAAGGGTGTAAAGGGCATATCGCACGTAGGATGAACTCTATTACAGGAGGGATGATAGGATAAAAACTGAATTGATATATGGGGTTAATTCCAGTTTGTTATCTTTTAGCTTTCACTCTTTTTTGGAGAAGAGGAACAGAAGAAACTAGACTCAGAAAATCTTAATTGTTTTCAGTTTTCCAGCGAAAAACTGTGGGTTAGGCTTATTTTCACGGCTTATAAGCAAGTAAAGTTTGAGGTAACTGTCTTTTAGGAAGTGTAAAAAATATCACCATAATCCAAAACTCGCAAACTTTCAGCCATGCCGTAGTTACTAAAATTAAACACTTATATCCAACCCTTATACCAGCCAACTAGAACATTAAAGTCTTCTAGCTGCAATTACTTATCGCTTACCAAATCGTCTACTAATTCATATGGGGATAGATCTTTTTCTGTTGCCTCCGCCAAGTTATGGAACTCGCTTCCTTTTCAATCAATTACCTACCTGTAAATCTGTAAGCACTTTTAAGTCACAACTTAAATCCTGTCTTTTCAATTTGTGAATGGTTAATACTTTTCTACATATACAATAGTTTATAATTATAGTTTATAGTTTTCTAAATATAAATTTTTTAGGTTTATTTAGTTTGTTTCTCTAGGATTTATTCTTTGCATTGTAAATTTTTCTTTTCTTTTTTCGAGATTTTTTAACTTTCCTGTAAGTATTGGAAGGGCATTCAGACTATGTAAAATGCCCTAAATATATTATTATTATTATGATGATGATGATGATGTTTATTATTATTAGTATTATTATTATTATTATTATCATTATTATTATTATAGCAGAATTCACGTCTGTATGCTAAAAGCTAAAATAGCTACACAGGGCGCATAGCGTAACCTGTGAGCCATTATTATTATTATTATTATTATTATTATTATTATTATTATTATTATTATCCTCAACATGTGCAATAATATACCATATTGGAAATTTCGTTATCTGTACTATTGGTACCCGCACCCCAATCCCTGGCTGTTATGAAATGTTTTTTTTAATCTTTTATTTAATTTTATTTATTCAGTTCAACGGTTGCAAGTGTTGGAGGTGGAGTGATTTTTGGCTCAGGAAATGGCGTTTGGATTTTTGTTTTCTTTTTTTCATGGGCAACTGTTTCGGGAGGCAAGTCAGCTCTGACCACTGCAACACCCTTGCTGCCGAGGGGGTTTTGGCAGAATTCAAAAGTTTGTTGACAGTTCTAAGCACTACCAAGTTTTCTCAAGCTCTAAAGGGGGCTTCCATCATCCAGTGTCTCTGGCAGCGAAGTTGGTGCTAACATTAGTGTCGAGTTATTCTCTTTTGAAATGACACTGCAGTGAATAACACGTGTTTCGTTCAAGCCGCCATGTTTAATAATCCAAAATATCTTGCGGGTAAAGATCGTAAGTACTTACGTCATGTAAGCTAACACAACATCTCCCCCTTTTGTCTGAGAGGCTAAAGTCTTGAACGGGCAAAAACACTAAGCTAAATCGTTGACAAAGATGTAGGCAAAACTAAACGATATTTGTCCCTGCCATGCTAGACCTAAGTTTTCCCTAACTTTAAGCGACGGTTTTTTAAGTCTTTTGGGTCTAGTAGCAAGAATAGGCGTTGTGGGAAGCGCTTGTAGATTTGCCTTAGCATCAGCAATGTCAGTTTTGACAAGGTGTTGAAATCTTGGTCTTCCCTGGTGTAGGTTGCTCTGTTTCTGCTCTGGTAAGAGTGTCAGGTGCATGTGCACGGTTTCTTCTTATGGTGCTGGTGGGTGTCTTCACCTCATATGAGTGAGGTGTCTCTCCAGCTTTCTCTACCCAGGTGCTGCAGGTCCTTGATGTGAACTTCTGTACCGGGTTCTATTGGTGTCAAAGGCATGGCTCTGTGTCTGCTGTTGAAAGTTGACTGCTGCTTGAGCTTACTCTTTGTTTCTCTGGCACGCAGTGATTGCAGGTCAGGCCACTGTGGATCAAGCTGTGTGTGAAATGCTGGTAGACTGATTCTGATCTGCCTTCCCATCAGCAGCTGGGCAGGGGAGTATTGGCATGCTAATGGCGTTGATCTGTAAACGAGCAGCCATTTTGCGGGATCTTTTTCTTGTGTTAGGATGTTCTTGACCGTTCGAACTCCACGCTCGACTTCTCTGTTTAACTGGGGAAATCTTCGACTACTCGTGGTGTGTTTAAATCCCCATTCACTGGCAAAGCGTGTGAATTCTGCACTGTCGAACTGAGGACCATTGTCAGATCGCACTTGTTCGTGGATTCCATGTCTGGCAAATATGGCCTTCAGTGCCCTGATGACTTCATTTGACTTTATTGTCTTCTCCATGGCTGCCACTTCCACGGACCTTGAGAAGTAGTCAATGACTATTAGGTAGTCCATGCCTTTCAATTCGAAGAGCTCTGAGGCCATCACCTGCCAGGGACGATTTGGAAAGGGTGTAGCAATGAACGGTTCAGGCTTGTTGTCTCTGTGTAGTGCGCATGTCCTGCATTGTTGCACTAGGTCCTGGGTCTCTCTGCTTATTCCTGGCCACCGCACGGAGCTCTTGGCTCGCTCTCGGCAGTTTTCAATCCCCTGGTGTCCTACATGGATCTTGTCGAGGATTTCTAAACGCATGGAGGAGGGAATGACGATCCTGGATCCTTTTAGCAACATGTTCTGTGCAACAGAGAGTTCGCCCTTGTAGTGCCAGTAGGGTTTAATGGCATCCTTTAGTGAGTGCTTGTCAGGCCACCCCTCGTTGCAGTATGTTTTGATCTGCCCGCACACAGGATCCTCTTCTTGAGCTTCCATGATCTGCTGCAGCCTTCCGTCTGAGGCTGGGAGTGATGAGATGACACTTGCAACGTGTGCCTTCATCTCCTCATCATCAATTGTGGTCAACGCTTGATCTGGAGTTTGGAGTCTTGACAGCGCGTCAGCTATGTACATCTTCTTTCCCGGAACATGAGCTACTTCTGTGAAGTGAAACCTCATCATACGCATGCGAAATCTTTGGATTAAAGGTGGAAGCTGGTCCAAGGTGTGGGTGGTTAGGAGCGGCACAAGGTGTCGATGATCAGTCTCCACATATATTGACTTTCCCACAATGTACTCCCATGACCGTTCGCAGACCCATGTCAAGGCCAGAGCTTCCTTTTCTATCTGTGTGTATCTGGTCTCAGTCGGTGTCATGGCTCTCGATAGGAACGACATTGGATTCCAGCTGTCGTCTCCTTGGAGCTGAAGGACTACTCTACCCAGACCATAAGAAGAAGCATCAGTGGCTATCTTTGTCTCCTTGTTGGGATCATAAAGGGCCAGTACTGGGACTCGTGTGAGGTCAGCTTTGATTTGCTCGAAGACTCTTTGCTGTTCGGGTCCCCACATCCACTGGTTTCTCTTGCGAAGGAGGTCTCTGATGCTCTTTGTCTTGTGTGTTAGGTGAGCAGGGAACTTGCTTAGTTGAGTCACCATGCCGAGAAAGGTTCAATGCCCTGTGAGCTAATGATGTGTCCGAGGAACCTGACTCTGTGGGTGGTGAACTGGCACTTTTCAAGGTTGAGTGTCACGCCAGCTTCTTCAAGGCGCTTAAATACGGCTTCTAGTCTTGAGCTGTTTAGTTCTTGGTCTTTTCCATGAACCAAAACATCATCTATGTTGCACTCCACACCCTCTAATCCTTGGAGGATCTGGTTCATGTTCTTTTGGAATTTCTCTGAGCCTGAGCTAATGCCAAAGGGTAAAACATTAAAGCCGAAAAAGTCCCCATGGTGTAATGAAAGTGGTAAGCGGCCTCGACTCCCACGCTAGCTTTATCTGCCGCGATTCCGAGTTTGTGTCAAAGTTTAGTGAAGACTCTCGATCCCGCCAATCTGCCCAGTTTTGTGTCCAAAAAGGGAAAGGGGATGGTTCTCTCTCTTCACATGCTCTTTTAGCTTGCTCAGGTCGACGTATATCCTCACTTTCCCGTTGCTCTTAGGAGTTACCACCATGGGCGCACACCAATCAGTGGGTTGGTCAACTTTGGATATGACGCCTGTTTCCAGCATCTTGTCCAACGCTTCTTTGGTTTGCTTATATAGTGGGAGGGTGACAGTGACTTGGAACGGTTTAGCATCTTCTTTGAGGGTAATGCGGTAGCTTTCCTTCATGAAACCGAGACCCGTGAACAACTTGGGGTGCTTGCTTGTTTAGCTTAGCTTTGTACTCATCAGTGCTTAGGCTGTCCAGTCTGCTAACCAGCTTTAGACGCTCAGCTACTGCTCTTCCTAGCAATGCTCTCTCCAAATCTGGTATGACATAGACTTGTTCAGTGGTAACGTTGTCTTGCACCTGCAGTTCTGCAGTGAAAGTTGCTATTAAGTAGTTCAGCTTCTGTTTACAGGGACCCGTAAGCAACTTCGTTGTCTTGCTTAGTAATGGGGTTGGCTTGAGACTTTGGTACAGGCTTGGAGGAATCACGGTAACATCTGCATCGGCGTCCAGTTTGAAATCCACTGTACGGCCATTGAATTTGACTTCCGGCCAAACAGGAATCGAGACTATGAACGTCAGATTACTTAGCCTGTTCCTGGCGTTCAGATAGCGGCGCGCGAACGAAAAATATAAAGAGCGGGAGAAAATGAGAATGAGAAAAGACTGGGGAGACTACTAGCCCGATGCGCTACCTTTGAGGTGTAGGAGACTCGTGGGCTCGCGATTTAAGAACCGACTAAGGGTATGCAAGATAGAAAAATCCGATTTTCCGAAATCTGCCAGAATAAAGGCTTTGGTGAACTAGTTCTAAAAATATAAGTTTCGGGTCGTTTAGATTTTTATTTATTTTTTGTGAATATTTTCGTATTTTGCCCTTCGCGGCAGTCAAAATCAACGCAAAAATCGGGACTTTTCCGGAAGCTCCTGTTCAAATGTTGAAAGCGTCCTACAAAAGATTAACCCGGGAAGTTAAAAGATCTTATTTCCTCTGTTTATTATCAGTGTCAAAGTTTCATGAAAAGCGAATTTGAATCTTTTACGAAATTTTAAAATTTATACCCAACAACGGTCGTTACCGACAACCCAATTTAGGCTAAATTCAAGGCTCAAAAAAGCAGACTGGTACGTGGCTTTACACAAGGAGACTATACTCCGGGAAAGAACAATCACTTCAACTAAACATCGGCAGAAAACATTTTGGGACAAATGAAACGGCGAATTTTGAGAGCGCTTTGAAAACAGGCTACTTGAGTGATATGAGCGACCCTTTGAACTTTCATGTCAACGGAAATCAACACACAGCAGCTCTTAAAATGTGACTTTCCTTCGCCTGAACACGAGTTTGCTTGTTTTTGTAGAATGTTTTCAAATAGAGGAAACTAGGATTTTGAATTTGGAGGCCTTTGTTCCCAATATTGAGCGATGTTGGGCAATTTAGAGAAGTATGTTACGAAATTGACCTACTCTGTTTATCACCGAATTATACATTCAAAGTCTGTTTACAACGTGAATGCGGAATCAATAACGAAGTAAAAAACCGATTCATCAAATGTTTAGGAAATAACTCTTACCTAAGTGAGCTTTTCCTGGCTGGAAACTGCAACTTTCCTGGCAAAACACATAGCGAGATCGCCGAGCCATGTTGCACGTGATGAGTTGTCAAATGTTTCTACAGTGCGGCCGAGGTTCCCTATGTTAACGATTAACCAGATTTTAGGCCCGCATAGCGTACAGTCGGAAAAAACACTATGGTGGCGAACGCTTGTGCTTGATAGGAAAAAGAGTAGGGGAAAAAGGGGAAAAGAGGGCTTTTATTACATATATACTTATTATTATGATATATATATTTTTTACGTTCAAGCCGGTGACACGTACTACTTAGGAAGTTCTCCCAATGTCGGTGGCCTTTAGGGTTCTAGCCTTATAGTGCTAGCCCGCTTGCAGACGTCTCCTATCAGGAGAACCCAACAGTATGTTTCAGGGAATATCTGTTCGGAAGGCCTAAAATCGCCTCAAATATTTGGATTTAATTGCAGTGAAAGCTAGAGATTTCCTTGGCGAAACATCACCTCGGGCTTTTTAACTAGAGGACGTATTAGTTTCTATTTTTTTTCGGAGGGACAAATGTGTCGTTTAGAGTGCAAAATAAGGTCAGCTAGCATTTTCGGACGGCCATCTACAGCTCGGAATTTCGGCGGATAGGATTCTGTTCCGTAAATTTTCGGCGGCCTAAATTTTCAGCTAAGAAGGCCGGACAGATCAATCTGTATTAGCTTACATAAATATGCCTTTAAAAAGGTCTGAAACAATCTAAGAAAGCAGAAATTGATATTTGAAGTATTTTGCTAAAATTTTGTCGTTGGGTGCCCCTGTCCTATTTCCTTTGCTTTACAAATATCTTTCTCACTGCTCATCTTCGATGATACAGCAGCCACACCCGTAGATAAGCCTTTTCATGTTGTCTTTCCTATGGATGTCGCACAGGTTCGAGTTGTCATATGCGATGAGGTTGTGAAAAATTTTAATTTTATACTTAAAAAAGTACTTCACCAAGTACAATCTGGCAGGTATCACAGAAATTTTTCTCACTTAATATCTCTTCCGTTTGGGCAGTGGTACCTCTGCCTGTCCCTGGAAAAATGCTGAATACTCCGCATATCATCAGGACAATGATTCTCAGCAAGCTAGCATGCTTACCGGTAGGAAACAGATTTTACTGCATTCAGCACAGCAACCATGTTAAGACCCTTACCCACCTGCATTGCCAGAGCGAGAAATAAAAACAAAAACAAAAGCAAAAACTGCCCGTGTCGCCGAGACTACATCACAAGAGAGCTCTACTGTATAACTCAAGAGATCAAGAATCCCACGATCGACACCGCTATCCTACGACGTGAGTACGCTGGGTGCAATCAACTGTTGTGTAGCATCATGTACTCTAAAGAAGGCCAATACCTGGACGGGTGTCTGCAGAGTGGATTTCAGTGACCCAGAAAGAGAAAAAGGGGCTTGTGACATAGAGGTAGACACTATCGAAACCCTAGCCTGCGTAGCAAGCGTTTCCGTAAGCCTAGGGTTTTTCGTACGTTCGAAGCATTTTTCGCTTTTTGGCCGCACGAAAATTGGGGCGAGCGCAAAAGAAGTGGGAGAAGGGGCAAGAGAAGGGAGGAAAAAAAACGCTTGCCGGCAAACCCCTCCATTTTGAAAAACCCGTACGCCAACGAACGTCAATCAAATCAGGTAAGTTAATTTGAGCGTGACCCACATCAACACATCTAGCAATTTCTCTCCAGCAGGAAAATTTCGATGTTCAGGTTTGACTCTAGAAGACGGCTGTTCGGTGGCTTCAAATCTCAGGGGCTTTCGGGAAGCTTTCTCTTTCTACATGGACTGTTGCCTGATGGAGTTTTGAGCAGCCGTTTAGACAAGTTGATACGTTGATTTGACGGAGCTTGTGAAACAGGAGACTCGATATACTTATTGCATTCCGAATAACTTCGAATAATGCTCATAAGTTCCTAATTCTTCGAGTACAAAGATTGCACACACGTTCCGAAAATAGCTACAAGTTTTCAACAACTTCCACTCGAACCACTCCGAAAATATCAGCAAGAATTGTTCCTTACGAATCCTTTCTTTCCGACGCTTTGAAAAGGTTCCCGAAGAAATAAAACTGATTTTCCTAGCAGAGATAAATTTCCAAACTTATTAACTTTGAAATTACAACGACAAACCCTGAAGCGCCCCGTTTGAGTTTCCAACTTTCGAGGCTTCGACATCACATCTCCGAGGGCTTCGTTTCTGCAGTCGTGGGTTTGACTTATGTGGAGCATGTTTTGATTTTGATGAAAGTAAATTTGTAACATCCGGTGATCTGTTATTTGTTGCTTTATTGACAAGCTGTCACGCTATGAATTCACCCAAACTTGAGTGCTAAAGGGGCGTTTTTCAAACTTGTGGCGTTTGCGGGCAAGCGTTTCCTTTTTTGGCCTCTCCTCCCCTCCCCCTCCCCGCTCCTTCCTTTTTTGCGCTCGCCTTCATTTGGAGGGGGCCAAAACGCGAAATGCCTCAAAAAGGCGGAAAAGTCTACGGAAGTGCTTGCTACGCAGGCTATCGGAACTCACGAACTTAGACACATGAATGATTGTCACGATTTACAAATAGCTTGCCGACTGTCACTTGCAACTTCCTCAATCAAATTCGACGGTGTAAACATGCTAATCATTTTTGAGTTTTCTCGTGACACCGCAACAGTTTGGAGAGCGAACGTTTGACGTCGGCAAAGGAAAGCATATCAGCAAATCAAAATTGAAGATGAAAACTACTGAGAAAATACTGGCCTAATTTTTTCATATGCCATGAAAAAGAGACTACTAATCAAAGTTGAGACTACTTTTCCAAAAAAGTTTTAGAAGCAAGTGAGGCAACGGATAGCGGCAGTTTTTTATTTTATTTTTTTTGCGCATTAAACTGGGTACAGGAAAGAACGTGACAGATATTCGAGTTGCTAAGAAAGCAGATAGGTCGAGGTTGTTCTCCAGTTACTAGTTTTTCACTGCACGATGGATAAGTTGTTCTCTTCAAGAATAATTTATAAGCTGCGTCACTCTGATAGGGGAATTGGCTTTTTACTTCGTGGTAAGCGTTTAAGTTATAGTGCTGCGCTAGAGAAGCAAAAGTTCTATACCCGATAGATTGTATTAGATCAAGCTTGTTCAGTTATAGCACGCCATCGCTTACAACACTGACCTGAACTTGTGCGACTTGCATAAGAAAGGCAGCGTAAAAACGCGAAGCATACCCATGCTTGGACAGATGTATTTCTCGCATGGCGCAAGCTGCACCGGAAGTGGGACCGGAAAACAATATCATAATTATTAGTTAATGATTGGTAATACACCTCTCATTAAATTAGAACCTGTTTTATAAATTTTGAAAAAGCCCCTGTTGTAGGTCGTAAACTTAAATATTGGGCGTAATTTTTGTACACCTTGCCTCAGGTGAATCAATTCATTGACATATATTTAACTACCAATCAGTCGATCAATCAACCACTCAACCACTCGACTGATGAATCAGTCAATCAGCCAATTAAATATCAAAAATCAATCAATGAATCAATCAATCAATCAATCAATCAATTAACTAATCCGTGACTAAAAGGGTTGCCAATGAGAATAACAAATGGTCCAGTAATCATTAGTGACTTTATTTGATGCACAGATTATGACTCACTCTGTCACTACCCCAGACTGTGATGGAAGTAAATCTTGTGATTTCAATTTTGTTTTTGGTTTGATTATTAGCCTTTACACTGTATCTAATGCCACCAATAAGCGTTGTTACTGATTTCCATAATCTAGTACCAAAGGAAAACATAAAGAAAAACCTCTTCCTAAATAATTTCAGAATAGTCTGAAACCTATCAGGCAGTGAACTGACAATAAGGGATCAGACTGTGGGGAATCAGTCATTGAGAATTGAAATATTTTTTCCCATAAAGTGAATTCAATCAAATAAGTCTGAATCTTCATTCCTGGGATGGTGGCAGGGGGGAGGGGGGGAGGTACTCCCAAATAAAAGTCATGGGTGTGTTCATCAGACCTTTTGAAGTAAAGCCCTAAAAGGGTCCAAGGTATTGCTTTGTGGGCATGGCTCCAAATTACCTTTACTTCAAAGAGGTACTCCAGGATCCATTCCATTCTCACACATCAACCACTTAGTAGTATTGAGGGAACATGTATGCAGAACCTCATAGGAAGTTGTTCAATTCCTTATGAATTTGTGGTGTAGGTGCTTTATTTAGCAGAAAAAGACAAAAAATATATAACCTTATTTCAAAACTGCTCTTCAATTTTTAATTTGAATTGATAATGTTTGTCTGGGAATACAGCTCAGAGTACACATTTCTTAACCAAAGCCTTATAATAAACTGTCATATTTTCCTGACATCAGGTTGATGGAATAAAAACCTGAAAAGGAAAAGAAAGCAGATTTTAATTATCTCAATTGCCAATAGTAAGTCCATGGCTTTTTGGAGGTTTTAAATCTCTTGGTGAAACCAAAGTAATATTTAAAACAGATATGCTAGCCTAACTGAGGAGCTCGCAAGGACTAAGTCATGCCACAAAACAAGCACAACTTGTCACCTGGATGGAATCGCCATGTCAAAGATCTTGTTCATAAGTCCAGCAAATTCCCAATAACCCAGGTTAGATATCTCAAAATTCAAACATGACTCCAAGGCTTTACAGACAAACCTCTATATTTGGTTTGATTTTCTTTCTCTTCAGTCTTCTCTGGGAATCAATGGACAAAGAATTCTTGAAAAATTTGCAATATTGTTCGAAAAAGTATTGCTCATTACCCGTAAAGATCTGTTTAAGCTTTAATATAGAGAGTAAAATATCCATGGAAGTACATATCCTTTCGACTTGTAGCCCCCCTGAAAAGTTTTAAGGGTAGAACTACATGCTGTCTGTTATTTCCCCAGAACGTGCATGTTACTGCTCAAGGACACCTTCAGACTTTGTATACAGCTATTCCAACTAAGGTTGTCGGATCATTTCAAGCTTACGTGACAAGACCGAAGGGTAGTGTGGGTAGTTGCAAATACAGTAAAAATCTGCATGTAAGAACCTACATTTTTTGAAGTCTGGCAAAATAGGTTCTTGTATTTTGGGGTAGTTATTGGCAATTTAGGCTAAGTAGGTTCTTAATTAGGCTCTTAATTTCTATGAAGGCTCTTAATTTCTATGAATTACATCTGTACTTTCTATAAACCTGTTTTTGTTGTAGGAATTAATACTTTAATTTGTAATTACAGTTTGGTACAGTATTTTCTTGTAATATGAATTTGCAATCTCAAAGTCAAACTCCTTGGTTAAAATGTTAATCATAATTTAACTGTAACCCACATATAAGAACCTGCTTGATCTTGCTTGGCTAAAAAGTTTCTTATATTTTTGGGTATTAAAATGGCAAATTTCTGCCAGCAGGTTCTTAAACCACTAGGTTCTTACATACGGCTTTTTACTGTAAGTCAGGTTGTCAGCAGTTGGTCAGGAACTTCAGATTTCTTAGTGCAAGTAATAAATGGTACCATCCGATTATTGTCAGCGGCAATCCTAATACGGCTTTTCATTTTCAATTGTTAGTACGGTACTTGTTATGATGTGCTAAAATTCATGTTTCATTTTTTTCATGATGCTGTTTTTCCTACTTCAAATTTACATCCCAATGCACACGCTCCACGTGTACCCACATAATTTAAAATTGCCGTTTTAACCAAGTAGGCAAAAAGGTCAGTGAGATTAAAAATTACTTTTTAAACGAGAACTCTATCTGAAAATAATTCTTTCAGGTTTTTTTTAAATTTTTATCTTATAAAAAATCTTCCATATGCTTTGCTATTGCACGGCAAGAAAGGTACTGCTGATTTTGCTGAACTTAGGCATAGAAATCCCACATTACCCTGCGCATAGGCTTAAGCTTTCATAGGACAACATTAATTGAAATAGCTGTATGAATGCAATTTCATCTGCGGCAACGCACATACGTACGGACAGTCGGTGTGCACGCACACAAACACGCTAGAACAAAAGATAAATCTGGTTCAAATTCCCCACCCTTCCAAGGTAACGTTCAGATTCCCCCTCCCCGGGCACCATGCGCAGTCAAATGCCCGAGGTATGCCAGGGGGGGGGGATGTTGAAGCTTCAATTTGACCGCTACATAACCTGTAATAAAAGTTATACCTTATTCGAAATTTAAATTTGTTTGTCGTCAAAACACGCCAAAACTATAATCCAAATTTTGCTTAAAAGACAAGATTCTATAAAGCTATTGAACGTTACTTGATATAACGAACATTAATAACACGTTAGACACATATAAATATTTTGCAAGCAGTCAAGAAAAGCCCAGTTAATGTCACTGTTCCTGAGGAACGTAGCGCAACTGCAATAGGCTATATAAATAAGCGCGTGACACCCGAAACAAAGAAAACACTCTCAAGATGGCGTTATTGAGGGGAACACTGCCTTGCAGTTGGTTAGTCTATGCGACTTCCGATTTGCGTGACAAAAACAACCTCACAGATGTTAACAATACTTAAATGATGCTACACAAAAGAATTTCAGCTTATCTGTCAATATCAACATTCGGGAATGGCCTGGATTACTTGTTTCAAGTAAAAACTGTTTGAAATATTAATTTCAACAGCAACACTGTAATTAAGGCTTATTGAAAACAAAAAGGATGCCTCGTTGCCCTTTTAGTTGGCCAACAAATAACATATGATTTAAAGTCGAGTAAAGAAAAACTACATCTGTCGACTGTTTACAACCGGAATGAAAATCGAATTATTCAAGCACTGGACTAATGATAAATAAGAGACATCAAGCTAATGATCGATCGGAAAAGCTCTAAAAGCTTTTCACTGAACAGAAATACGTGAATTATAAGCTCAACTAAGCGTATTTCACAACACAAGTCATGCACTTATAAAAATTACACCTAGCTGATATTGTAGCCTGTTTGAATCGACAGTTGACGCAAATTTCTGAACAATGCAGCGAAAAATGAAGTGTTGTCCGAAGTGGAAATACATGATAAACACTTTCAAATCATCCAGCACAAATTTTGTGCGAGATTGCTTCGTAGCTGCGCCTAAAAAGGGCACCAGTCTCCCTCAATAATCCGTGACATTGGTGCCCAGTACTCCGCGTGCGTGCAAATTCACATCCCTAAGCTATATGAAAACGATATTTTTCAAAAAACTATTAACGTAGTTGGAAAGAGCATAGTCTGAAACCAAATATGCTGATTCGTTTTTACATTTATATTAAAACCTCACAAAACAGGGCATTATCAAAAGTTTCAGGTTCATTTTTTATTTCGTTTTTTTTCAAAAGAAAAAGTAATAACGGTCGTTTTTGAATAACTTAGAAATTTTTCTGCAATATGACTGGGAGAAATTAAGGATTTATTGAGCTTAATGCAGTTTTAAAGTGATTTGAAATTTGCCGTGTGCTCTGGTCACGTGACCGATGACGTCACAACAATAATGTTATCATGGACGTTACTTTCATTTGAAGTTCTATTAACCAGCCGAAGTTTGCTTCTCTCCGCCTTAGACTGCCATAGCTACAGACTCCTTACCAGTCCCCTGGGAAATGCTCCTGTACAGAGCCACCTTAACTTTCAAATGCCTGATGTCAACTGGCAATTTCCAAATTACTCACTCCAATGACCATCAGGGCAAGTTATCTGCTTTTGAATTGATAGAAGCCTGTTCTTGCAGTGAGCTAAAACATCTTTTATTGTCACAGTCACGTGACTGATGACGTCATCACCGTGACATTGATATGAGGGATAACTTTCACGCAGGTGTAAATACCACATGGTACAGCGTCCTCTTCGACCACAAGTTAACTAAGTTATTTAGCATTGAAAATGTTTCAGGTGCAAAGCATGCTGGGAAGGTTCTTATTATAATTATAATATTGTTTTTTGTTATTAATTTATTTTCACAGTCTCATCGTTTATGACCAGTTGAACCTGTGCGACACGCATAGGAAAGGCAGCAACAAAAGGCTGAGAACAGCCGTGCTAAAGAATGTTTGTGAGTATTATGGCGTGTGCTCATATGTATCCCATGCAAGGCACAAATCACAGCACCTTCTGCCGTAGCGGAACCAGCCCAGGGAAGTGGCTGCTGTTTCATCGAAAACTAGAGAAAGACACTGATTTGTGTGTTTTCATGCGTTTCTTATTTACCAAAAGGTAAGATGTTTCACTAAGAATGGGAGTTTGACGAGCCTTCTGGAGTGAAGAACTGAACGAATTTTGTGTGTTTACTGCACTTCAGTCGCTTGTTCAACAAGACTCTAACCTTTTATACTACAACGCTAAATTTTAGTGTGCTCCCTTTGGTTGAAATCTATCACTTTACGCGATACTTTCTCTCCTCAGTGGCACCTATCAACGCATATTGGCAATTTTCGCTCAAAATTTAGCGTTGGGCGATAAAAACAATAGAGGGAATCTGTCTCAGGCCCTACGTGTGATAAGTTCCATGGGAAATTTGATGTGCAAACTTCATATAAGCCCTCAAACTACGTTCTTGGGCTAATATTTGTTGTGAACATCAAATTTCCTTGGGCAACCTATCACACGGTAGTGCTATCAACAGAAGAACTCTATTGTTTAAATAGGCCACAAACATTGGGAGAACTTGCTTAGTAGTACGCGTCATCAGTTTGGACGTAAAAAATATATATTATACTAAGTAATAATTCAGTAAAATGTTCACTGGCGAAGCCAATACAGTGCTCTACTTGCAGCGAAGGAGTGGAATAAACGAGTTGGTGAACTACTCAAATCTTGAGTGAATGGACACTTAACACAAACTTGTTTCGTAGGCCACCGAAGAGGTGACCCACTCATCAGTTAAACTCCATCTTACACTGAGTCGCTAAAGTCTACATCATTGTTTTGATCGCGTTATAAACAGTTACAATTTTAAATTTTACACTGAACAGCGCGCACGCGCTCGATCGTCTACGATGCTAATGCCAAAGTTTAACTAGCCTCACTAAGTGCTCGCGCTAAAATTAATGTCTTTGACATGCTGAATTAAACCTTAAAGTGAACTTGCGCCGATGCCTGCATGTTGAGATAAGCTCATTTCGCTTGTTAAGTGTTGCCATGTGCGGCCTACAGATTAGAAAGAATTTCTCTGTGTTACAAAGATCACACCGTTTTGTAATGTTTGTGTAAGGTTTAGCCCTGGCAAGGATTTTCCACGTGACTTTGAATTCCTTGTTTTCCCCTTTGAGCTGATAGATGTGTTTGCTTAGTTCAGTCTCACTTTTTCTCTTTTCGTGTCTAAAGGACATCTGGTGGTTCCCATACCTTGCCTTGAAGTTGTTCGCTGTGAGGCCGATGCATGTTTCTGTTGTGTTTTCGGTTGTGACCGTGGCTTGGTACACGACTTCATCCACCATACATTCACCATTCAATGGGCAATCCTCCTTCTTTCTACAGTTACACGTTTTACCTTCGTCTCGCTGTAGTGTTGTTGTTTCTGCTTTCTTTAGAATGGCTTTGTTGTGGCCATCTATGATTTGTTTGACGCTAGGCATGCAACTGTAGCTGTGTTCTAGGGTGTTCCTATAAGGCTGATGAACTCACGCCCGATGTTGTTTTTGATGTTTCTGTTATATGGTAGATTAAACCATATAACATTTCTCCGGCGTTTGCGCTTCGGTGATGGTGTTTCCTGAGGTGGGGGTTTGAATTCAAGCGTGAACGAATAGCTGCTCTTCCGTAGCGCTTCTTGATACGGGGCCGCTGCTTCGTCAAAAACCTCTTGATCGGACGAAACGCAGGATAGTCGCCGATTGATCGCTTCTTGTATGTTTCTGATGATGTTGGGAGGGTGGTTAGATTGGCTGTGTACGTAGAGAGGGGTACTGGATGGTTTGGAATACGGTGTGAATTTTCCGGTGTTTAAGTCCAGTGTTACATCCAGGAAGTTGACGATTTTCTTGTTTGCTTCAACGATAATTTTCAGATTGTTGTTCGTAAAAAATTTGCATATTTGTTTCTTTGCTTTCTCTATCTCCCTTGGTGTTTGATTGAGAATCGCGAGCCCGTTGTCTCTGTAGAGGCCGATTTCGATACCGGGGATTTGCTTCAGTTGTGCCAAGAGATAGCAACCCACCAGCTCACCAGTCTCCGCTCCGTCGTAGCTACCCATGGTTACGTCAAAATTTGACCTTGAATTTTTCTTTACCCATGGGTGGCCTTTGCTGAATAGCAGGGAGTGCGTGGAGTTGATGATGGCTAGCCTCTCGTCTGCTGAGATGTTGACAGGTTCTGAGACAAAGTCGAGGGCGCGCATTAATTTTAGCGCGAGCACTTAGTGAGGCTAGTTAAACTTTGGCATTAGCATCGTAGACGATCGAGTGCGTGCGCGCTGTTCAGTGTAAAATTTAAAATTGTAACCGTTTATAACGCGATCAAAACAATGATGTAGACTTTAGCGACTCAGTGTAAGATGGAGTTTAACTGATGAGTGGGTCACCTCTTCGGTGGCCTATGAAACAAGTTTGTATTAAATATCCATTCACTCAAGATTTGAGTAGTTCACCAACTGGTTTATTATACTAAGCATATATGTAATAAAAGCCCTCTTTTTCCTTTTTTCCCTGCTTTTTTTTTTATCAAGCACAAGCGTTCGCCACCATAGTGTTGTTTCCGACTGCACGCTATGCGGGCCTAAAATCTGGTTAATCGTTAACATAGGGAACCTCGGCCGCACTGTAGAAACATTTAACAACTCATCACGTGCAACATGGCTCGGCGATCTCGCTATGTGTTTTGCAATGAAAGGTGCAGTTTCCAGCCAGGAAAAGCTCACTTAGGTAAGAGTTATTTCCTAAACATTTGATGAATCGGTTTTTTACTTCGTTATTGATTCTGCATTCACGTTGTATACAGACTTTGAATGTATAATTCGGTGATAAACAGAGTAGGTCAATTTCGTAACATACTTCTCTAAATTGCCCAACATCGCTCAATATTGGGAACAAAGGCCTCCAAATTCAAAATCCTAGTTTTCTCTATTTGAAAAAATTCTACAAAAACAAGCAAACTCGTGTTCAGGCGAAGGAAAGTCACATTTTAAGAGCTGCTGTGTGTTGATTTCCGTTGACATGAAAGTTCAAAGGGTCGCTCATATCACTCAAGTAGCCTGTTTTCAAAGCGCTCTCAAAATTCGCCGTTTCATTTGTCCCAAAATGTTTTTCTGCCGATGTTTAGCTGAAGTGATTGTTCTTTCTCGGAGTATAGTCTCGTTGTGTAAAGCCATTTACCAGTCTGCTTTTTTGAGCCTTGAATTTAGCCTAAATTGGGTTGTCGGTAACGACCGTTGTTGGGTATAAATTTTAAAATTTCGTAAAAAATTCAAGTTCGCTTTTCATGAAACTTTGACACTGCTAATAAACAGAGGAAATAAGATATTTTACCTCCCTCGGTTAATCTTTTTTGGACGCTTTCAATATTTGAACAGGAGCTTCCGGAAAAGTCCCGATTTTTGCGTTGATTTTGACTGCCACGAAGGGCAAAATACGAAAATATTTACTATCAAATAAAGAAAAATCTAAACGACCCGAAACTTATATTTTTAGAACTAGTTCACCAAAGCCTTTATTCTGGCAGATTTCGAGAAAATCGGATTGTTCTATCTTGCATACCCTTAGTCTGTTCTTACAGCAAACCGCTCTTTGGTGGCTTTTTTTGTTGGTTTTGCCGAAGGGGATTTTGGCACAATTCGAAAGTTAGGGTCTATGGGAACGAAGTTGGGAAACAAAATTAATCATTTTCTTTCTTAAAGTCCCTATGAACTAAAAATTTTTTTTGCACGTTTTCGTAGTTCATTATGTGTTAATTCAGAAATGGCAAGAGAAATTGGATGGCGAGAAACAAAAATCGGTTTTTTTGCCGTTGAAAGTACCCAAAATGACCAAAATCGTGTCTCCGAAGACTGGGAACGAGTTGGCCGAGGAAGCGGGCCGTATGACGTCACAAATCGCGCAAAATGTTTGTCTCTTTGGTCTTTGTCAAGTGTTTGAGCGACGAAACTTACATTTTCCTTGCTAATATTGATATACAATGAAAGCTACCGACGACTGAGGAAAACGCTAAGATTCAGCTCGAAGCGATTTCGAAGATGTACAGTTTTTGGGTTTGTCGTCCGTAGATAATGCCTAAACAACGACAACAACAATCTTCGCGAAGCAAATGGCGAATTGAATTGTTGGGATTGACTAACTTTCAGGTCTACTGGATTGACTGGCTTGAAGGAGAAACTTCCAGAATTGAATGGTCAGTACCTTTATGTCTTAATAACAAGAAATTGATGCAGCCTTGACTTTACTTCTTTTGTTCAGACCGTCATTGTATGTACTTCAATTATTTTACTCAAACCGATACCAGACTCGACATGCTTAAGTTTACGGTGTACTTGTTTGTAACTTAATTTGTTCATCTTTTCATAGGTTTTCGCGCCAAGAGAAAGATAGACTCAGTTGTTCGGCTAGCGCTCTTTCGAATGAGCACTTTTGCAGAGAGAACACTGATATAAACTTATTAGTTAGCAGGAAGTATTTTATACATTGAAGATAAGCATACCCAAAATTTGCTTGAAATATTACATGTCTAATGGCTGAGACATCAATAGTAATTTCTAAATAGCGTGTCTTATTTATCATAATCAGCAGCTGCAAATAATTTTCAAATGGAAGTGCAGTGTTTTTATTGTTGTAAATTTCAAGCCATTTATGAGGGAGCGTCTCAAAGCAAATAAATAAGAATTTTTGAGTATGGTGCTCATTTGTGGTCTTTTACTCCACCTGGAGGTGCTATGTGGAGCATGACTGTGATAAATAAAGGTGGACATTGTATGATACGCGTGCAAACTCAGACTAGTGTGACTTCAGCTTTGTCTTTGTAATAATCCATCGCTTCTGACTACATGAGGACCGCATAAATCAAATGCAGTGAAAGACGAAACATGTTGTACACGAGGGATTTATAAATATTCCTATAGCTATCTCTGATTAACTAAAACGTCTTGTCTCGTCGTCGGTCAAGACAGTTTCGTTCATTGTTATCCCTTCAAACTCTATGGTGGACATCCAGTTTGAGAAACGTATTGCATGTGGTTTCCAAAAAACGGAAATGTAAACAAAACTTTGTAGCTCAGTTATGCGTTGTAGATCTTGGATGCTTTTAGGTAATAGTGGACAGATGCATATAGCAAACGTTTTGTGGCCAAATATTGAAAACCTTCTTTATCTCGATCTTTAATCTTGAATTGCGATAATTGCTACTAGTAGAACTAATCCAACAGTGGCAGAAGTTACATATATTAACGCGACATTCAAATGCTGCGGCTTTTCCGAGAAGCAGCTCTGTAATGCGGGTCGAATCGACTTCTTACCGAGTCGAACACGGTTCAAATGAGTCCCCTTCTCTCCTTAATTCGTTTCCTTTTGAGAAACAACACACACATGCTCTCATTGTGCGAATCCTGCCCTTGTAGCTTACAATCCTGGGCCCACCAGTCACTCCAAAGTAATTTCTCTTCTGGAAACCCTCTTGTCAGCCATAACACTCTTGTCTTCTGCGCGATTTGTGACGTCACAGCCTTGTAATGCGATCGTTTTGGCCGAGCGCAAAATGGAGACACTTTTCGGGTGCCAAATTCGAACTTTGCGGCTGGAAAAATATCCCATGCAAAGAATTCTACTCAGCAAAACTTACATATTTAGACTGAGGGAGTCATAAACTATCATATTTAGGAGAAAAAATTTTTAGTTCATAGGCACTTTAAGCTGTGAAGGTTAAGGTAAGTCTCAACTTCGTTTACCGTTCATGAATCGTCTTCAAAAGAGGCAGAAACAAAAACAGTAGCCGTGTGAACGAAAAAGTATTGAACCCATTGCACCCAAACCTTAATTTTTTTGTAGAGTTTAGAAGTAGCTTTTGTTGCTGTTTTTGGGTATATATTTCCCTATACAAGAGATCTACCCCATGTTGAAGCTACTGCGCAAAGCTACACAGCTTTTCTTTTAAACTGCCTTAGTGACATTTATTATTTATGTGCATTTCACAAGTGTTGGAAAGCAATGGGGCGGTGCCCTGCAATAGGTGGCCATGTCAAGACCCTTGCCATCCCGCGTGGTGTGTTCATTTAACCTGTTAAACATGTTTGATGAACATGCCGCGTGGGATGGTGAACGGTTCTCTACACGCGAGGACTGCGTACACCGTCTTTGTGAAACGTTCAAACAGTGACACGTTCAAGTAATCCCGAGAGAGTTGAGCGACATGTACAGAACCTTGTATCATGGAACAGATTTGACGGCAATTTTTTATTCACCTCGTCGGAAAATGACAAGAAAAACTACAGGTAATCCATGATGAATGGAACGATACCTACTTTTCACTATAAAAAGATATAATTCTGACCTCAGATTCATTGGACTGTCTTGTGCAATTTAATGTAATTTGGAATTTAGTTAAATAAATAAATAAATAAATAATGGATTGTTTCATTGTTGTTAATTTTGTAACTTACATTAGTTGTTTTGTTAACTTCGCATTGTAATTGATTCTAAAACAGAAAGTTCTGCAGCTTTAAATACAGACCTGGTAATGCCGCAGAACAGTTTATGATAATTGGAAAAGGTGTTTTACTGGAATTATGTCTATTGTAGTTAGAAGAGAGTAGGAAAAGGTTAAAGGGGTTTAAAGGGCGTATGGCACGTAGGATGAACTCTATTACGGGGGGATCACAGGATAAAAACTGAATAGATATATGGGGTTAATTTCAGTTGGTTATCTTTTAGCTCTCACTCTCTTTTGTAGAAGAGGAAAAGAAGAAAGCAGAATCATAAAATCTTAATTGTTTTAGTTTTCCAGCGAAAAACTGTGGGCTAGGCTCACTTTCACGGCTTATAAGAAAGTAACGTTTGAGGCAACTGTCTTTTGGGAAGTGTAAAAAATATATATCACCATAATCCAAAACTCGCAAAGCCATACCGTAGTTACCAAAATTAAACCCTTATTGGGAGTGTTGAATGTGGAGTGATTTTTGGCTCAGGAAATGGCGTTTGGATTTTTGTTTTCTTTCTTTTATGGGGAACTGTTGTGGGAGGCAAGTCAGCTCTGACCACTGCAACACCCGTGCTGCCGAAGGGGTTTTGGCAGAATTGGAAAGTTTGTTCTCAGTTCTAAGCACTACCAAGTTTTCTCAAGCTCTTAAGGGGGCTTACATCATCCAGTGTCTCTGGCGGCGAAGTTGGTGCTAACGTTAGTGTCGAGTTATTCTCTTTAAAATGACACTGCAGTGAATAACACGTGTTTCATTCAAGCCGCCATCCTTAATAACCCAAAATACCTTGCGGGTAATAATCCTAAGTACTTACGTCATGTAAGCTAACACAACATCTTCCCCTTTTGTCTGAGAGGCTAAAGTCTTGAACGGGCAAAAACACTAAGCCAAATCGTTGACAAATATGTAGCCAAAACTAAACGATATTTGTCCCTGTCGTGCAGGGACAAATATCCCTAACTTTAAGCGACAGTTTTTTAAGTCTTTTGGGTCTAGTAGTCGTTTGGGTCTAGTTGTGGGAAAGGCTTGTAGATTTGCCTTAGCATCAGGAATGTCAATTTTTGACAGGCGTTGAAATCATGGTCTTCCCAGGTGTAGGTTGCTGCTGTTTCTGCTCTGGCAAGGGTGTCAGGTGCATGTGCACGGTTTCTTCTTATGGTGCTGGTGGGTGTCTTCATCTCATATGAGCGAGGTGTCTCTGCAGCTTTCTCTACGATACAGGGGTGCTGCAGGTCCTTGATGTGAACTTCTGTACCGGGTTCTATTGGTGTCAAAGGCATGGCTCTGTGTCTGCTGTTGAAAGTTGACTGCTGCTTGAGCTTACTCATTGTTTCTCTTACACACAGTGATTGCAGGTCAAGCTGTGTGTGAAATGTTGGTAGACTGTTTCTGATCTGCCTTCCCATCAGCAGCTGGGCAGGGGAGTATTTGGCATGCTAAGGGCGTTGATCTGTAAGCAAGCACCCCTTTTGCGGGATCTTTTTCTTGTCTTAGGGTGTTCTTGACCGTTCAAACTCCACGCTCGACTTCTCCATTTAACTGGGGAAATCTTCGACTACTCGTGGTGTGTTTAAATCCCCATTCACTGGCAAAGCGTGTGAATTCTGCACTGTCGAACTGAGGACCATTGTCAGATCGCACTTGTTCGTGGATTCCCGTCTGGCAAATATGGCCTTCAGTGCCCTCATGACTTCATTTCACTTTATTGTCTTCTCCATGGCTGCCACTTCCACGGACCTTGAGAAGAAGTCAATAACTATTAAGTAGTCCATGCCTTTCAATTCGAAGAGGTCTGTGGCCATCACCTGCCAGGGACGATCTGGTAAGGGTGTAGCAATGAGCGGTTCAGGCTTGTTGTCTCTGTGTAGTGCGCATGTCCTGCATTATTGCACTACCACACGGAGCTCTTGGCTCGCTTTCGGGAGGAATTCCAAACGCATGGAGGAGGGAATGACGATCCTTAATCCCTTTAGCAACATGTTCTGTGCAACAGAGAGTTCGCCCTTGTACTGCCAGTAGGGTTTAATGGCATCCTTTATTGAGTGCTCGTCAGGCCACCCCTCGCAGCAGTATGTTTTGAACTGCCTACACACGGGATCCTCTTCTTGAGCTTCCATGATCTGCTGCAGCCTTCCGTCTGAGGCTGGGAGTGATGAGATGACACTTGCGACGTGTGCCTTCATCTCCTCATCATCAATTGTAGTCACCGCTTGACCTGGAGTTTGGAGTCTTGACAGCGCGTCAGCTATGTACATCTTCTTTCCCGGAACATGAGCTACTTCTGTGAAGTGAAACCTCATCATACGCATGCGAAATCTTTGGATTAAAGGTGGAAGCTGGTCCAAGGTGTGGGTGGTTAGGAGCGGCACAAGGGGTTGATGATCAGTCTCCACGTATATTGAATTTCCCACAGTGTACTCCCATGACCGTTCGCAGACCCATGTCAACGCCAGAGCTTCCTTTTCTATCTGTGCGTATCTGGTCTCAGTCGGTGTCATGGCTCTCGATAGGAACGACACTGGTTTCCAGCTGTCGTCTTCTTGGAGCTGAAGGGCTACTCTATCCAGACCATAAGAAGAAGCATCAGCGGCTATCTTTGTCTCCTTATTGGGATCATACAGGGCCAGTAGTGGGACTCGTGTGAGGTCAGCTTTGATTTGTTCGAAGGCTCTTTGCTGTTCTGGTCCCCACATCCACTGGTTTCTCTTGCGAAGGAGGTCTCTAATGCTCTTTGTCTTGTGTGCTAGGTGAGCAGGGAACTTGCTTAGTTGATTCACCATGCCGGGAAAGGTTCAATGCCCTATGAGCTAATGATGTGTTCGAGGAACTTGACTCTGTGGGTGGTGAACTGGCACTTTTCAAGGTTGAGTGTCACGCCAGCTTCTTCAAGGCGCTTAAGTACGGCTTCTAGTCTTGAGTTGTGCTGTTCCTGGTTTTTTCCATGAACCAAAACATCACTATGTTGCACTCCACACCCTCTAATCCTTGGAGGGTCTGGTTCATGTTCTTTTGGAGTTTCTATGAGCCTGAGCTAATGCCAAAGGGTAAAACATTAAAGCAGAAAAGTCCCCATGGTGCAAAGAAAGTGGTAAGCGGCCTCGACTCCCACGCTAGCTTTTGCTGCCAGAATTCCTAGTTTGCGTCAAGATTAGTGAAGATTCTCGATCCCGCCAATCTGCTCAGTGTTGTGTCTACTGCTGGAAGGGGATGGTTCTCTCTCTTCACATGCTCGTTTAGGTTGCTCAGGTCGACGTATATCCTCACTTTCCCGTTGCTCTTAGGAGTTACCACCATGGGCGCACACCAATCAGTGGGTTGGTCAACTTTGGATATGATGCCTGTTTCTAGCATCTTGTCCAACTCTTCTTTGTTTTCTAATATAGTGGGAGGCGTACAGTGACTTGGAACGGTTTAGCATCTTCTTTGAGGGTAATGCAGTAGCTTTCCCTCATGACAACGAGACCCGTGAACAACTTGGGGTGCTTGCTTGTTTAGCTTAGCTTTGTACTCCTCAGTGCTTAGGCTGTCCAGTCTGCTAATCAGCTTTAAACGCTCAGCTATTGCTCTTCCTAGCGATTCTCTCTCGAAATCTGGTATGACGCAGACTTGTTCAGTGGTAACGTTGTCTTGCACCTGCAGTTCTGCAGTGAAAATTCCTAAGTAGTTCAGCTTCTGTTTACAGGGACCCGTAAGCAACTTCGTTGTCTTGCTTAGTAATGGGGTTGGCTTGAGACTTTGGTACAGGCTTGGAGGAATCACGGTAACAACTGCACCGGCGTCCAGTTTGAAATCCACTGTACGGCCATTGAATTTGGGTTCCGGCCAAACAGGAATCGAGACTATGAACGTCAGATTACTTAGCCTGTTTCAGGCGTTCAGATAGCGGCACACGAACGAAAAATATAAAGAGCGGGGGGAAATGAGAATGAGAAAAGACTGGGGAGACTACTAGTCCAATGCGCTACCTTTGAGCTATAGGAGACTCGTGGGCTCGCCGTTTAAAAAGACTTTTGATGCTTTTTTTTCTTTGAAGAACTTTTTGTTAGTGGCTATTTTTGTTGGTTTTGCTGAAGGGGATTTTGGCATAATTGGAAAGTTTGTTAACAGTTCTCAGGATACGTACATGCAAGTACTCTGAATCTCAATCGACCTGTCACCAGGATCTATGGGAACGAGGTTGGGAAACAAAATTAATCATTTTCTTTATTAAGGTGTGAAGGTTAAGGTAAGTCCCAACTTCGTTTACCGTTCATGTTCAAAAGTGGCAGAAACAAAAACAGTAGCCGTGTGTGAAAAAGTATTGAACCCAATGCACCAAAACCTTAATTTTTGTAGAGTTTAGAAGTAGCTGTTGTTGGATATATATTTCCCTATACAAGAGATCTACCCCATTTTGAAGCTCCTGCGCAGAGCTACGTAGCTTTTCTTTTTAACTGCCTTAGTGACATTCATTATTTATGTGCAATTCACAAGTGGTGGAAAGCAATGGGGCGGTGCCCTGCAATAGGTTACACGTGAGAACTGTGTGCTGCGTCCTTGTGAAACTTTCAAACAGTGACAAGTTCAAGTAATCGCAAGATAGTTGAGCGACATGCACAGAACTTTATATCATGGAACAGATTCAAAGGAAATTTTTATTCACCTCGTCGGAAAATGGCATAAAAAACTACAGGTAATCGATGATGAATGGAATGATACCCATTTTAGAAGTTTAGAAGAAGCTGTTGTTACTGTTTTTGGGTATATATTTCCCTACGCAAGAGATCCACCCCATGTTGAAGCTCCTGCGCAGAGCTACACAGCTTTTCTTTTAAACTGCCTTAGTGACATTTATTATTTATTGGCATATCACAAGTGGTGGAAAGCAATGGGGTGGTGCCCTGCAATAGGTGGCCATGTTAAGACCCTTGCCATCCCACGTGGTGTGTTCATCCAACCTGTTAAACATGTTTGATGAACACGCCGCGGGAGATGGTGAACGGTTCTCTACACGCAAGGACTGCGTACACCGTCTTTGTGAAACGTTCAAACAGTGACACGTTCAAGTAATCCCGAGATAGTTGAGCGACATGTACAGAATTTTATATCATGGAACAGACTCGAAGGCAATTTTTTATTAACCTCGTCGGAAAATGACATGAAAAACTACAGGTAATCCATGATGAATAGAACGATACCCACTTTAGAAGTTTAGAAGTAGCTGTTGTTACTGTTTTTGGGTATATGTTTCCCTATGCAAGAAATCCACCCCATTTTGGAGCTCCTGCGCAGAGCTACACAGCTTTTCTTTTAAACTGCCTTAGTGACATTTATCATTTATTGGCATATCACAAGTGGTGGAAAGCAATGGGGCGGTGCCCTGCAATAGGTGGCCATGTTAAGACCCTTGCCATCCCGCGCGGTGTGCTCATCCAACCTGTTAGACATGTTTGATGAACACGCCGCGCGGGAGATGGTGAACGTTCTCTACACGCGAGGACTGTGTGCTGCGTCCTTGTGAAACTTTCAAACAGTGACAAGTTCAAGTAGTCGCAAGATAGTTGAGCGACATGTACAGAACTTTATATCATGGAACAGATTCAAAGGCAATTTTTTATTCACCTCGTCGGAAAATGACATAAAAAACTACAGGTAATCGATGATGAATGGAACGATACCCACTTTAGAAGTTTAGAAATAGCTGTTGTTACTTTTTTGGGTATAGATTTCCCTATGCAAGAGATCTACCCCATGTTCAAGCTCTTGCGCAGAGCTACACAGCTTTTCTTCTTAACGGCCTTAGTGACATTCATTATTTATGTGCATTTCACAAGTGGTGGAAAGCAATGGGGCGGTGCCCTGCAATAGGTGGCCATGTCAAGACCCTTGCCATCCCGCGTGGTGTGCTCATCCAACCTGTTAGACATGTTTGATGAACATGCCGCGTGGGATGGTGAACGGTTCTCTACACGCGAGGACTGCGTACTCCGTCTTTGTGAAACGTTCAAACAGTGACACGTTCAAGTAATCCCGAGATAGTTGAGCGACATGTACAGAATTTTATATCATGGAACAGGTGCGAAGGCAATTTTTTATTCACCTCGTTGGAAAATGACATGAAAAACTGCAGGTAATCCATGATGAATGGAACGCACTTTTCACTATAAAAAGATATAATTCTGACCTCAGATTCATTGGGTTGTCTTGTGCAATTTAGTGTAATTTGGAATTTGATTTAATAAATAAATAAATAAATGATGGATTTGTTTCATTGTCGTTAATTTTGTAACTTGCTTTAGTTGTTTTGTTAACTTAGCATTGTAATTGATTCTAAAACAGAAAGTTGTGCAGCTTTAAATACAGACCTGGTAATGCCGCAGAATAGTTTATGATGATTGGAAAGGTGTTTTACTGGAATTATGTCTATTGTAGTTACAGGAGTAGGAAAAGGTGAAAAGGGTGTTAAGGGTATATGGCACGTAGGATGAACACTATTACGGGGGGGGGGGGATTATTATTTACCATTACAGCAACTCCTCGTATTGAGGATTATCAGCCGGTGTGGTCAGCAAAAAAATAATAATAATTAACAACAAACGCAACAACAGAAAACAAGAAACGAAACTTAAATAACTAGTTGGTGGGTGATTTTAGACACGTTGATTCGGAACTGAACAGGATCAACAGGGATGACAGGATAAAACTTGAATTGATATGTCAGGTCAATTTCAGTTGGTTATCTTTTATCTTTCACTCTCTTTTGGAGAAGAGGAACAGAAGAAAGCAGAATCAGAAAATCTTAATTTTTTTAGTTTTCCAGCGAAAAACTGTGAGCTAGGCTCATGAATACTTTACAATTTTCACGGCTTATAAGGTAGTAACTTTTGCAGCAACTGTCTATTGGGAAGTGTAAAAAATATATATCACCATAATCCAAAACTCGCAAACTTTTAGCTATACCATAGTTTCTAAAATTAAACCCCTATATAATCAAAATGTGCAATAATGTACCAGATATTGGAAGATTTCGTTATCTGTACTGTTGGTGCCCGCTCCCCAATCCCTGGCTGTCATGAAAATGTTTTATTTTTTTATTCTTTATTTAATTCTATTTATTTTTCAGCGGTTGGAAGCGTTGGAGGTGGAGTGATTTTTGGCTCAGGAAGTGGCGTTTGGATTTTTTTCTTTCTTTTATATATATGGGCAACTGTTTTGGGAGGCCATTCAGCTCTGACCACTGCAACACCCTTGCTACCTGGCAGCACCCCTTGCTGCTTGGCAGAATTGGAAAGTCTGTTGACAGTTCTAAGCACTACCAAGTTTTCTCAAGCTCTAAAGGGGGCTTTCATCATCTAGTGTCTCTGGTAGCGAAGTTGGTGCTAACATAAGGAGATGAAAAGACAGCAGCAAAGCCTTTTTCTTTTGTAAGCTGAAAAGGAAACGTGAATTCCCAACTGCGTTTATATTGATGAAATGTCTTCAAAGGGCAGAAGTGGCAGAAACACAAACTGCAATTTACAAGAACGGGGAGCTACTGAAACAGTTGTGACAAGGAACGTACTGTTGATCATATACATATTACACATATTCATCATTCATGTGTTCTTAACAAGTGGTGGAATGCAATGGGTGGTGCCGTCCGGTAAGAGGCCTTTTTAAGACCTGTATTATCCCACGTGGTGTGCTGATCTAGCATGTTCAACATGTTAGATGAACACGCCGCGCGGGATGGCGAATGGTTCCCCGCACGTGAGGACTACATGCCGTGTCCTCGTGGCACGTTATTATTCATAACGTGCCACGATGATCATGATGATATGGTATGATATGATATGGCAAATCACTATTGTTATTATTATTATGGTATGATATGATATGATATGTTACCGTACCCAAATTGTGAATTAGCCAATCAGAAGCCTTGTTTACTGTCATGATTTTCTACGATATCAAGTCACTGACCTGATATCCTACGATATCATGGACAGTTTGTGAAACTTGCATTTTTTTGCAGACTTTAGAGGCGAAAATTACAACAGAAATACAACGAAACGTAAAACTATTACATTTGTTAAACGAGAAAGTAATTTGTTTAACGGTAAGAGAGAAAAAAAAAACACTATTTCGCGCCAAAATTGGAAGCGGCTACACTGGCGGGCACTCGAGTGAACTTTACGGACAGCGCTGAAACTTTTTTGGTTTCACAATGGAGCCGGATTTTCCAAATTTCTTTCTTAACTTGGACTTCCAAGATTCAGAAAATGAAACTCCAAACAAAAGAATTAAGTAAAATGGCAGATGAGGAGTTGGAGAAGAGTATTGACGACCAGAGAAGTGTAAATACGTGTCGCTCTACAACGCCTGACTGATCACCAAAATACGAACCACGGCTCGACCAAACTCGCCTGATATGCCGCCGAAGCGTACCGAAAAGGTACGATTAGGTATAATATATGATATATGATATGATATGATATGATATGATATGATATGATATGATATGATATGATATGATATGATGTGTTGTGATGTGATGTGATGATGTACACTCTTTTTGTTTTAGACACATTTTGACACAAGTTTGGTGAGAATAAGTTGCTATGGTTACTACATATGACGTCATAAGTAGCAGTGTTATTTGCCCTTTTAGGTGAAAAATGGTAAGAGTGTCAACAAAAAGCAGCAACATGTTTTTTGTCATATTCCACATGTCGAGCATCAAAAATTTCAAATTTTTAACGTCTTTTGGTAATTTGTCATCAAGATGGCACCCAAAATGGAGGCCATTTAGGATGACGCCACAGCCCCCCCCCCCTTCCCAGTAGCGCGTCAACCCATAATATGTACCTCACCTTGTAGAGCACATCACAGGCTTTCAATTGTACTAAAGGGAAGGTTCCATCAACCTCCCCCCCCTTCCCTGTACCACGGCGGGGGTGTGACGTCGCTTGTTCGTCCGAGGGTGTTAATTGGTGTTGGGAATAATAAGAATGTTTAGTTATTTCTAAATCCCCATTTAACTTTTTAGTTGAGTGGTTCTTTACATTACCCTTCTTTACCCTTCTATTTATTCACTGACTATTGAATAGATAGGCTGTTAATATAATTCCCTAAAGTGAATAACACGCTTTCTGGCTTTAGTTCCATTTCTGCGTTCAACAAGTGATAAAATAAACGCAAACTGAAGCGCACACATTCCCTCTGCTGTTTGTTATTCCTTTACACAATGTCTCAAATTTGCAGACGGCTGGTTTCCAACAACGATTTAGCGACCATTGGTGAGGGAACTGGACAGGAAATACATTTCCAACTTCCAAGACCAACGTTTTACAGAATCTCTTTTTTGCAGCTGTAATTTTGCTAAAAATCAAGAGGTTGTGATGCACGCAAAAATCTATTAACGGAAGCAGGTTTTCTCAGTCTTAGTGTCCAATTCCTAGATCCTATACCTCAAATCCGATTTCCTAAAGCAAAAATAATCAGGCTTTCACACCTTCACGCAGTACCCTTTATAAAGTGTGAAGTGTGAAATCCATATTCTGTGTGATGTACATAGGCTTACTATCCTCTGTTTTTGTGGTGGACCGTGCTGTAAAATGGTTGTGTCGGTTATGAAATTAACTTTTCTGAGCACAATGTTTAACGCTTTTCAAGCTGACTGAAATGAAACAAACACAGTCAAAAATATTAAAACGATGTTGTGCTTTATTGCTCCGTGTTTGTATTATTTTGAACTCACGAGAGCGGTTTTATAAAGTTTACGTTTGACTCAAGCAAAAGTAAAAATTTTTGGTTGGTTTCGTTTTTGATTTTATTCAGTTTGAAAAGCCCTCAACAATGCCTTCCGAAAGGCTACTCTGATATCAAAAACAGCCATTAAAGGGAGGATTACACGTGAATACCTTTTCCCCCAACCGTTTTAGCCTTTTTTCTTAATTATCTCCATGAGATTTCACTCAATCCAAAAATGCTATCATAGGATCATAGTGCGAGTTCCCATAAATCTGAGAGAATTTTTTCGCGATTTTTAAATTAAACATAAAGAAGGAGAAGGGGAGGAAACTTGATGAATTTTAAGAAAATTGAAACTGTTGAGACTTAAAGGTGAGTTAAGTTAATAATTAATAGACGGATACCAAAACAGGCCACAAACAACCCCAAGTGCTCTTGTGTGGGGGTGGCCTGTCTGGAAGTGTGTACAAAAATTTAATCCCCCTTTTATTTCTTTCTTAAATCTTATCCTATTTCCTCAAAATTCACGTATATCCCCCCCTTAAGGCACGGTCACCACCACACAACGGAAGATGGCAAGACTGTATATTGACAACTGAACTAGCCGGGTTTTTTTTCTTTTTTTCGTTTTTCCAGCTACTTGTGTAGTTGCTAACATAACTGCGAATGGTTTTTACCTCTTAAAGTATTTGATCAATAGTTTATGTACATGTTGTGGTTTAGCTAGTCTTGGAAAGGACTAAAAAACAAAGGGCGATAACGAGCGAAGAGACGGGGAGGGCGTCCGGTCTCCCCTCGTTCGCCTCGCGGCCTATCCCCTACTGGTGCCGTTCACAGGCTAGTTGTGGTTTAAATTCGTTTTTGGTTTGAAATTTTCACATGATTTAAATTTTATTTTCCTTTGTCTCAGATTCGGTAAATTAAAATAGAACTGGTTAAGAAAATGAAATAATTTAGGAACACAACATATTTCATCATTTTATTTTATGTTCACATATTTTCAACTACTGTAATCACAACCAACAAGGTTCAATGCTACAGCGGAGAGAGAAACTTTCTGAAGGACAATATCACTTCACGAAATAAATCGCAGAGAAATTCTAAACAGTCCCGAGTCCTATGGTACGTTACAGTTGAGGTCTGTTAACATTAATAGCGGAACCTGCGGGCAAAGCCCGCCAGCGGAGCTCCATTGCTAAGCAAATATGGTAACCTATCGATCCGAAAAATTTTGGTTGTGACGTTAGCGTACGTCAGTACAGACTCTGGGGGAGGGGGAGGGGGAGGGGAGTCCCAAGACAACCCGACCGGGGGTGGAGAATGCCATCTTTTCTTGGCGGGAAATCGCGCGGTGCTTGTGGGCAACCGCGTTTTTCTTGGCGGGAAATCGCATGACCATCGTCGCTTTTGAAAAAGAGGTTTCTTTAAAAAGCTTAAGTATATTTAGCAAAACGATTGTTCGACAGTATTGTAGTTTAAAACTTGAGAAAAAACATCTAATATCTATAAATGGAAAGGAAATTGGTAGAAGGCGAAAAGTTCAAGTTACGAAAGCTGCCTTCAAAGGACTTCATCGCTTGTTTTCTTCACGGCGGAGAGCTTGCCTTGTTCTGAAACACAACCGAGTAAGTGAAGTTTTTAAACGCGCTCAGATTTGTGACAGGTGTAGTCTTGAATATTTTGCCATGCACGGCCGATTTCACTCGCGTGGACGGACTCACCACCGTGCTGGAAGTGTAACGCGAATTGCATTTTATTGCATTTACGGGTTTTCGAATAAACTTTTTCAAAGATGATTTCTCTGTTTATTATTTTGTGTTTGTTTATTCATGACAGTAGGTCAAAGCACAGTCGCAAGGCAACTGCACAAGCATCACTTACGGCGAATAATTGCTGTCAATTTTAACTGTCGGGTCGGTTTGTGCAATTGTCGATTTTCTTCTCCTAGAAGTTTTCAATAGTAATAATCTTTTAAGCGAACCAGTTGTCGGTTTAAAGCTATTTCATCCGAAAAGCTTCCGAAAAAAGGTTTTTGCGTTCCTCAAAGCGCCTAACTTTATATAGGCTTACTTCGCATCCACAAAACTTATGCCATAATTTAAAGCGTGTTTGGTGTTTGTTTGTTTTCAATCTTGATGGTATAAATTTTTGACCAGACTAATAGTGGCAGTTCATGTCATTTGTTAACTGAACATCCGAACGCGATGAAGATAACCCATTTACTTCAGAATAAGTTTTTTTGTTGTTGTTGTAAATGAGCGTCGTTTCAAGTTCATTCAAGCGAACAGCCAATAATCCAAGGAGATTTGACAAGCCTTGACAGTTAATGACAGGATATGGAAACATTGCAAAAACCAAGCAAGACGGCTCCTGAGTAAAATATGTGTTCAGTTTGATGCCCGAAAGCTGTGCTCAGCCTCTAGAATGAACTTTCGAGCGAAGAACAGATCCTCAAAATATTGGAGGACAATTCGGAACACTTTCGAGCTTTTTGAGAAAGCGAACGAGCCAAAGAAAGCCCCGAAATATATTTCAGACCGAAGAGTTTCAGGACTATTTTTGAGAAACGAGCACCAGTTTATTCCTTGGCGGCTCCGCTTTTAGGCATGGCTAAATCTATATATTACAAAAACCAACTAATTCACCAAATCCAATCTTTTATGCGTGTGTGTCGCACAACACTCGAAAAAAAACTTAGGCCTTTCGAGAAACTTCTGACGCAATTGAATCGAAAAAGGGTTAATAAGTATAAGAAGAGTTTGTAACGATAAGCTGCTGCACTCTCAGTAACTCCTGTAGAGCCTCGTTCGCACTCGGTCGTTGTTGAGGGTCAATCGCACGACACCATTCCATTGCTTCACGAAGCTGACTTCTTACAAAACTGCTTCCTTTCACGTCACCCAGTAAACTTTCCACAATCCAGGGAAGTTTCCAGATGTCGATTTTTTCGTCGTAGGCTGGACGTAAATTAAACTGTAACAGTTCCGACCTATTTTGCCACCCTTGTCGTTCTGCTTCCTTCTGTAGCGGGCGTGACACTTCAGGCCTCCTTTGGCAGCCCCCTTTCTCAGTTACGTTTGTTAATTCATCTATATCGTTTACGATGAAGTGAAAGTCATCAGTAATCGAGTATTGTGCAAGTAATTTAGGAGGGGTAAGCCCGTCACACATTACACGAACTCCAATGGGACTGTTGTGTAGGTAGTCCATAATCCTGATGTAATCCACGCTGAGCTGAAGTCTTGCCTGTATGTTGTTGTACTGGGAGAGCTCAGGTCGCCGAAGAAGCCACTCTAGCTCTCTTGCTGAGCCATAGATAGATTTATTTATACTCGAAATTATGGAGCTTATTAAGCTCCTAGCTTAGATAGCTAATGAATCGAGTAAGATAAATAAAATACAATACTAAAAAAAAATGTTTGCAGTGAAGCTCGGAGAAAATAATAAAAAATATATATATATAAAGGTAATTAATTGATGGCATTATGAAGTTCACTAATATAAATATATACATACGACTGAAAGATAGGCTGTTCAATTACATCCAGAGTAAAGATCACCTTTAGTCTAAGAGCTACAAAGGGTACATGTTTGTAATACACTGTGACATGTTTGTAATACACTGTGACAGCCTTCAAGAAAAAGAGCAACATAGTGAGATCTCATTCAGTATCTGTTCTCAAGATGTGGCCAATATGGTTGAGACAACCTCATCACCAGGTGTAAGAAATATTATACGCATAAATTACACGTGGCGGGAAAAGTATACCACGTGACCCTAGGTTAAGAAAAAAGCACCCAAAAGTGAAGAACTCAATGTGTTTCGAATCTTGTGGAGTTGAGAGCAGTTTAGAGTACAGGTCGTCGAGTTTGTGACGAAACATTTATTACGTACGGAACCCTTTTGTTTATTGGGAAAGAATCTGAGTGTAGACCTTTATTGACCAAAAACTGTGAAGAAAATGTTTGAGAAGAAACCTGTGGGGAATAAATAGTTTACTAAGATACAACATGGTCCTTCGAAATAACCGGATCTGTTAGCGCTGAAGACGGTGGACGGCGAAGAAGAAAAACAATCAAGCTCAAATCGTCCAAGGATTAGATAAAAAGCCGAGATTACACGCAAAGGAGTTCCTAAATCATCATGAACGTCGATAAGGCCAAGAAAATTCGAAGTGCACTTAAAAGAAATTTGTGTAGAGAACGATCGAAAACGTGGAGAGAGTTTTAACCGACCACGTGGAAGATTAAACACCGTCCAGAGAAAGACCAATGGGTTTGAAGTATGTCCTGGAAGAAAAACTAGAAACCATCAGAAAGCTGGACGAACTGATACTGGAAATTAAAGGAAAGGACATCGAGAAAGAAATAGAAGATTATGGTGAGTTTTGTGAGAAAGTTTACAGCATTTTCGCCAAAATCGACTTGAGTTTAGAGCACACCAAAAATTGGGGACATGTGCAAGTATCAGAAGTATCAGTAATTCACGGAAACTTCAATTCCAAAGGTACGGAAAGCGCCAAAGTTAAGCTACCTAAACTCGAACGTAAGTCATTTTCAGGCAATTATCAGAGATGGAAGAGCTTTTGGGACACATTTAAGTCTGCGGTTAACGGAAACGCTGAGATTAACATTCTGAAAGACAGATTTGGTAAACCACAGTTGTTGATTTCTAATAACATGGATGCCTTATTGAAATTGCCAGCAGTTAATTCAGTGCATGAAACGAAAAAAACGTGAATTGTATGACAAGATTGAGATCAATATTCGAGGTCTGAATGCACTAGGAGTTAATTTAGAATCCTTTGGTAATTTATTGGTTCAGTCATAATGGAAAAGATTCCTTCTGAGTTGAAGTTAATCATAAGCCGCAAATTTGGCAGTGGCGGAACATGGAATCTTGACGCCCTGTTGAATGCGCTGAAAACTGAGTTAGAAGCTAAAGAAAGGTGTAATGCAATGAAAATAAGTGGCCCAACAAATAATGCCCAGACATTTGATCAACATAAAGAAAGAGTCAAACAATCCTTTTCCACCTCTGCACTTCATACACCAAAGTGAAGAGTTTACTACACAGTGTGTATTTTGCAAGAAGAACCACAAGTCCATTAATTGTATGACCATTACTGAACGAAAGGTTAGAAAAACTATACTAAGGCGAAGTGGCAGGTATTTTGTGTGTTTGAAAACTCGGCATATCTCCCCAAATTGTCAATCGAGAGTCAAGTGTCTTAATTGTGGGGGCAGACACCACGTAACAATTTGTGAAAACCCTGAGAACATTGTACAATCCCAGAATTCAGTGCCTCAAGCAGCATCGCCCAATGGATTTGGGACTTCACATGAGAGGATCAGAGATGTAGGAACAGCAACAATTCACGTGGGCAGTAACAACAACTCTGTGTTGTTGCAGACAGCTCAAGCTTTTGTTTGTAAGCCAGATAACCAGAAAACTGGATTCAACACCCATGTGATATTTGATTCGTATAGTAAAAGATAATACTGGTAACCAGTAAGACACGTGAGCATTTGAACTTATTAACCGTTGGTAAAGACGCCCTCCTAATCAAAACATTTTGGGTAATTCAGCATCTATCAGGGAATGTGAAGTATAATAATGCAATTGTGTATTAGAACAATAGATGGAATGAGCATATATTTCACTGCCTACGCTGTACCA
The DNA here is from genome assembly GCA_964017195.1 of Siderastrea radians. Classification (NCBI taxonomy): domain Eukaryota; kingdom Metazoa; phylum Cnidaria; class Anthozoa; order Scleractinia; family Rhizangiidae; genus Siderastrea; species Siderastrea radians. The sequence continues at coordinate 38,031,846 of OZ024897.1, read as the reverse complement.
GTAATATGCAGCCCAGTATCAAGCCAAGAAATACAAGATGGGTGGAGCTGAGAGTGTGAGCTTTAAGAGGTGAATGTTGAGGGCCTGGATGGAAATGAAGGCAAGTCAGTCCAACTTCGCTATTTTGTGGACGCGTCAGAGAAGGCTTATGGAGCCGTTGTGTACATGAGTCAAGAGTAGAATGCCAGATAGTAATCTCCAAGACCAGAGTTGCTCCATTAGCTAAACAAAGCATCCCTCGTTTGGAACTGTTGTCAAACCTTACTGCCTCCGGATTACTGAAGAGTGTGAGTCAAGCTTTGGAAGATGTTGCAAGAGTTGATCAAGTATTCAATTGGACTGGTTTCATGATTTCTTTGTGACGGATCAGTCACACTGATAAGGAGTACAAGCAATTCGTCTGGAATCGCGTGAGTCATATCAGTAGAAATGCACCGCCTGCGCAATGGAGGTACTGTCTGTAACGTAATGCTGTCACGCTTTCCTATTGAGTTCCAGCACGTGACCTTGTTCTTGACCACGTTCTTTTTTACCATGTAATTTTACTCTTTAAGTGAGATCGCCATTAAACACGGTTGTCAGTTTGTTTCACTAAAAACTTTGTGTGAGTTTCCACTAAATACCGCAGCACGAAACATGGTGTCAGAAGAAAAAAGATTTAGTGGCCAGTTGTAACGAGATTTTCAGCGAAGAATCCGACAAACGGAATCGAAACCGACGAGATTATTCAGCGAAGCAACATGAGAAAGCTGACAACACATAGCGCACGGCATTCTACCACCTGAGGCTCTCGATTTGACGGAAGGAGAGGCAAAAAACAACTGGAAAGTGTGGAAAAAAGCCTGGTCAAACTGTGAAATTGCCACTGGTGCAGTAAAGAAACCGGAACCAGTAAGAATCGCGACACTACTAGTGGCCATCGGCAAAGAGGCGATAAAGTTCACGAAGCATTCGTGTGGGGTTCTGTGGACAGAAACAAAATCGCTAACATGCTAATGAAAACCGCGGAATACTGTGAGCCAAAGCACAATGTCATTTATGACCGATTTCTGTTCAATAACCGCAAACATGAAGCTGAAGAAGGCATTGGTCGTTTCGTTACAGAGTTACGACATCTAGCGTCGACATGTGAAATTGGAGACAAGGAAGACGAGCTTATTCCAGATCGCCTTGTCCTCGGCGTAAAAGATGACAAGATTCGAGCGAAACTTCTTCGTGAGAAGAACCTTACCTTAGAGTCCGCACAGGAAATTGTTTGCACCTAGGAAGTAACCACCTCGCAAGTTCAAGAAATCACGTCGTTTGCCGAACAATCCGTGCACGCGTTTCACAAGGAGAGAAAACCTAACGACTCCAAGCAGCCAAAAGGAAAATGGCCCAAACGCAAAACACCAGCACCGCGAGCCTCGACTGACAAAATTCCTGTGACTGACTATGATCGTTGTGGTGGTAAACATGACTCATTCAGGAAGAGATACTGCCCCGCTAAGGGGAAAACCTGCAGTCGTTGTGGAAAGCAGAATCACTTCGATTAGATCAAAGGCCACGACTTGATGCTTATTTCCGTGAATTTGGGATAGGAATGGTGTGTACTTCGACAAATAAACAATGCGCTTATTACAATGTTGCTAGGCCCCAAGAACGTGCCAGTACGATTTTAAATCGATAGCGGAGATGAATGTAATGTCCTACCGTCTGATGTTTATGTTGATGCCACAGGCGATCCAAACTATAAACACCTCCAGCCCACGAAAGCATCTGTTATCATGTACAATAGCACTAAGGAAAAAATTGTTGGTCATTGTAAGCTCAATGCTTCCCGAAATGGAAAATCAAGAATAAAAAAAGTCAAAATCAAATTTTAACGTCATAGTGTAGGAAGTAGTCGCCTAATCTCCCGAGCCAGAGGCTCATGTGTAAACACTTGACGTCCAGGTCGAATTGGAATTTGGAAATGTTGGTTTTGTTGGAAAAGTTGGAAAATGTTGGAAATGTTGGAAAAGAACACAGTGTGGTGTTCAATGTATTGCAAGGTGACTGTACTCCTATCTTGAGTCTTGAATCATGTGTTAACATGGGTTTCCTCAAAATCCTGGATTCAGACCAGCTCCACCATGTTCACTCATCAACCCAATCTCCTAAGTAACTTACAAGAGCGGTACAAGGTCGTCTTTACAGGACTTGGAAAGCTTGAGAATCCCTACAAAATCCACCTTGATACCACCGTCAAACCTGTGGTACAACCTCCTCGTAGGGTAGCGGTCGCAATTCACGATTTACTGAAGGAAAAGCTCGACCAAACGGTAGCAGATGGTGTTATCACACCCGTCACAGAGGCCACTGATCGGGTTTCAAACATGGTGGTAGTTCGCAAGATTTGAACCGAGCCATTAAACGTGAATATTATCCACTACCCACAATAGAAGAACTTACGATTCGTCTAGGCAAAGCGAAAGTGTTTACAGTACTCGATGCCAGCAATGGGTTTTGGCAGGTCCCCTTGGATGAAAAATCAAGCAAGTTGACGTGTTTCAACACCCCTTTCGGTCGTTACAGATGGCTCAGAATGCCATTTGGGCTCAATTCAGCGCCAGAAGTTTGGCAACGCCGCATGCACGAAATTATTGAAGGCTTGCCTGGTACCGAAGTCATCTTTGACGATTTTCTGATCATATACCGCGGAGACATAACCGAGCAAGCTGTGCAACCACGACCAGAATCTAATCCAGTTCTTGGTTCGAGCCCGTCAGAGGAACCTAAAGCTCAAAGCTACAGTTTGGACTACAAGAGGTTCCATTCATGGGTCACGTGCTTACATTAGAAGGTCTAATTTCCAGCCCTGGAAAGATCAAGGCGATCCTCGAAATGCCTACTCCTACTGATGTTGCCTCGTTACAGCGCTTTCTAGGCATGGTTAACTATTTGTCCAAGTTTGTGCCCAAGCTCTCTGACCATACTGAGTTGCTACGAACACTGACAGTTAAAGGTGTCGAATGGAGGTGGCTGCCCGAACATTAAAAGTCCTATCAGCAGATCAAGTCTTTGTTAACATGTGCCCCAGTTTTACGCTACTATGATGTCAACCTATTAGTTACTATCCAGTGTGATGCGTCGTCTGATACGGGTTTAGGTGCTGTGCTTCTGCAAGAGGGCCTTCCAGTAATGTACAGCTCCAGGGCACTCACAGCAACGGCACGTAATTACGCACAAATCGACAAAGAACTCAGCGATTTTTTTCGCTGCTGAGAAGTTTGACCAGTACATTTATGCACGAGATGTCCAAGTCCAGAGTGACCATAAGCCCTTGGAAACAATCTTCCCTAAACCACTACCTGCTGCACCGAAACGTCTCCAGCGTATGCTACTTCGGTTGCAACGCTATAATCTCCATGTGACCTATCAGCATGGTACTGAGATGCACATCGCAGACGCACTCAGTAGAGCACATCTCGAAGGGCAACTATGTGTTTGCACCATACAGTTCCAAGATGTGGAAGCCACAGAAGAACTGTCTATTTCGCCAGAACGTCTACAAGCCATTACAGCTGCCACTGCCAGTGATACAGTTACTACAGAGCCTTAGTGAGGTCGTCAAATGAGGTTGGCCTGAAGATCATTCTAAGTTTTTTTTTTTTTTTTTTTTTTTTTGGGTCAAGCAATCCTTTATTAAAGTACACAGAAAGTTTACAAAATAGACAGTAACAAGTAGCAAAACAACAATTTACAAGCTGCTAAAAAAAAGGGGCGTCACACAAGCTACGTTATGTAGAGAAAAAAAAACAACAACGCAGTATGCAAAAAATGGTGTTAGGCAAACAGAATCAGTCGATAAAGTAAGACATAGTTTAAATAGCAGAAATTGCAAGGCTTGTAACACACTGGCTAGATAATGAAGTATACTTCTTGCAGGGGAGGTAGAGGAGAGCACTTTCTAGAATAAAGACTTCAAAATCTCCCATTTCTTTGGTACTTCAGCACCAGTTTTAACCTCGATATCGTACACAGATTTCAGGTATTTTATGAAGCCTTCTATTCTTGGAGCAGTTTCTTTCTTTTTACAAATCCAGATGTAGTATCTAGCTAAGAGACAGCAAAAGTTAATTTGGTGATGGTGGTTTGAAGAATCCGGCCTCAGTCCTAAAGCAACGGAAATTTCCAATTTGTAGTTGTCCGTAATAATATTGCGTCCATTTAACAGCGCGGTTAAGGAGTTCCAGTAGACGACTACCTTAGGGCATTCCCAGAAGAGATGCCGAAGCTTCTCCTGTTCTTTTCCACAGAAAGAGCACTTTGAGTTGTCTTTTAGTCCAACTTTGTTTAGAAAATCGTTTGTTGCTATTCTTCTGTGTAATAGTTTAAATTGGAACTCTAAAAGTCTTGTACTTTTTGTGTATTTAGAAGCTAGCAGGTAAGTTTTACGCCAATCGAAATCTTTGTCGTCTTCGTTGCAATCCTTAATCCATTTTTGTTGATTTTGAGTTGGCGCAATGGATTTCTTTGATATGAGTTTAGCATATATGAGACGGCTTGCACGGTTAGATTTTGAAAAATTTTCTAGGAAGCTTTCATATTTGGGATTTTGATTACAAAGGCCCTTACATTTGCTCCAGAGGGATTTGATTGCAGAGAGGAGTCCATAAAACTTAAGGGGGCAAGTGGGGAGATTGTATTTGCTCTGAAAATCAGTCAAAGATAAGAAGTTGTTGTGACTATCTTTCAAGTCTTTTACTTTTCTAAGTTGAAACCAGAACTCTAACCTTACTTCCACATCCGTGATGAGATTACAGTTCAAAATGGTTTACTGTTCAAGAGTAATCGAGTTTTGGTTCCCTCCTCTCTGAGACATTATGTCATGCAGCGCATTCACAGTGGTCACCTTGGCATCCAAGCCTGCCTACGCAGAGCTCGTATTAATGTGTACTGGCCTAGGATGAATGAAAAAGTCAGATATTACATTAGCAAGTTTGCAATCTGCTGCGTGCACCGACCAGAACAAGGTCAAGAACCAATTCTGCCTCATAGTGTACCTGACAGACCTTGTAGCAAGGTCACAGTGGATCTGTTCCAACTCCAGAATCAAGTATACCTTCTCACTGAAGATTACTACAGTGGTTTCTTTGAAGTAAACCGGATGCAGTCAACACGTGCTTCTCCCGTAATTCAAGCCCTCAAGTCTCAATAAATTTGCGCGCCATGGTATCCCAGAAACTTTAATGTCAGACAATGGTCCCCAGTTTGACTGTGTTGAGTTTAAGAACTTTGCAGATACCTGCGAATTTCAGCATGTAACGATCTCTCCTCGTCATTTTTAACTTTCTGATCATCACAAATCGAATGGACGAGCTGAAGCAGCGGTGATTACAGGCAAATCTCTTGTAAAGAAGGCTCAAGAGTCAGATGAAGATGTCCAACTCGCCTTATTAGCTACATGGAACACTCCCACAGAAGGACTTGATGCGTCACAGGTACAGCTCTTGTTTGGTCGTCGGACTCGCTCTCTGCTCTAGCCAAGCACGCCATGTAACATAGCCACAAAGCGTGCCAAGATTAAGCGCAAGCAGAAGTATTACCATGACAGGCAGGCGCTTGCAAATCCCTGACCTGATATACCGGTTGGGAGTATACGTATGCGTTTACCCCGACAAAGTACTTGGTCAACTGGCACTTGCACAAAGAAACTTCCCTATCCCTCATACTAAGTTTTTGTTGATGGAACCATCTACAGGCGCAGCCGCCGTGATCTACTGGTTACCTCCGAAGACCAACCAGAGCCCTTGGTGGCGGAGAAAACTTCTCAACCTTCCAGTTTTGAGTCTGCTGTTGCTCCACATCCGAAGCCCCAGTCAAGCAAAGTCGAGGGATCTGTCTCTGTTGGTTCAGCAACCCCTTCTCCGCCTTTGCGAAGGAGCCAACGCAGTGTGCGCAAGCCTGCCTGGCATACTGACTACCAGACTTAGTCAGACTTAACGAGTTTTTTTTGTTTAAAGTTAAGCTAGGATTTTCTGATTCAGTGACTTTAAGAACTTGACTTACCTACCAGTTATAGAAGTGCTTTCTTGTTCAAGTTGTTAGTTGTTTTTTAACTCATTTCTGTCACGCTTGTAACGTTTGGGTATATATATACCCAAAAAAGAAAAAAATTCGCAAAAAATTGCGCTACATCTGATTCCCTCCATATTTGGAGAACAGGGAGGTTATAGATTTAGCCAATCACCAAGCGATTTTGGGCCAAGACACTTGAATGTGCCTTACATGACGATTTTTGCAGAAGTAGAGTTCTTGGAGCAAGATGGCGGACTCAGTCGAACGAACTTTAATAGGTTTTAAAAGCCTGTGAAGATGGTTTTTGAGAGGGACGATGATCCAAAAGGTTTTACGAGTGTCAGAGAAAGTAATTTGGACAGTTGGCTCGAAATTAGAAGCGAAAAATTGAGGTAAATGATCTTTCATGTTGCTTCGCACGTGTTTCGGTCTGTTCGCGATATGAACACATGTTCGTCAAAATGCGATTAAATACTCTTCGGATCGCCATTTTTACATTAAGAATCTCAGCTATATCATAAATAATGTGTCTTTCATGATTTTTTCGAATCAAATACTTTGTTTAAACCTGTTTTGTAGCGATTTTGTAAATGTTAGAAGGGACGCGAAACTCAAGCTCTGTCCAGCCGTTGCCATGGTTACTGAGATGCAATCCTTGTGTTTACGCAGGAAAAATAATTCGTAGTTAATTCCAGATTCAGTCGTTTTTATTCGGTTTTCAGGATAGTTTTCATCTTAGAACAAGGAAAATATTCTCTTAGACCTCAAAATTTGTACAATAGAGCATTTCTGCCCTATTTCAGTTTTGCCAAAGTTTTGTGACTTATTTTTACTAATTTCTTGTGATTGAAATTTTTGTTTTTGAGACGTTGTAAGTTTTCATGAAGCAAATGTGTTTCTCTTAGAAAGCAAATTTTCTGCCCTTTCAAATGAGATATTGAAGCCTTCATTGCTGTAAAAACCGTTTGAGTTATTTAATAAAACGTGCAACATGGTCAATTTGTATATTTTTTGTTGTGGATGTAACGTAATGCTGTCACTCGTTCCTATTGAGTTCCAGCATGTAATCTTGTCCCGTGCTTTTGTGCCCTGTAATTTTACTCTTTAAGTGAGTCCGCCATTAAACACGGTTGTGAGTTTGTTTCACTAAAAACTTTGTGTGAACCTCCACTTAAAACAGCAGCAAGAAACATTGTCCCACGACAGAAAACCCAGCTGACATAGCGTCGAGAGGAATGAAGGCTACACTGTGCCCAGGGAAAGCAGTCTATGGATACATGGCCTTGAGTTCCTTTCTAAGGATAGCGAGTACTGGCCAGTACAGCCAGCGAATATAGAATAAATATAAGAGTTATGCGAATTGAAGTCGGCTAGCCCAGCTGTTTACAGCTTAGTAACCTCGTGTATCGAAGAAGAAGCAACAGAAGACGAAGCAAGTTTAGAGAACCTTATTACGCCAGACACTTTCAGTTCTGAAGAGAGTTACTGCATTAGTGTTGCTATTTGTTGAGAAATTGAAAGGGAGAAGTCTGGAGAAACTAACTGATAAGAATTTGTTAGAACTTACACGCAAGCTGAGAGCAAGTGGATTAAGCATGTTCAACGTGGGATCTTGAACAGTGACGAGTATCAGCAAATGAAGTCATCTCTGGGACTTTATCAAGACCAGGAAGGTTTACTACGAAGTCAAGGAAGAATAGGCTTGTTATCATTACCTTATGATACAAGATTTCCCACCAAGAAATCAGATCAGAACAGACCAGATTTCTACCAAGAGATCATTACTTCACTAAGCTGGTGATTCTCAAGAGCCACGAACAAGTGATGCACGACGGAGTAGCAGAGACATTGGTTCAGCTGCGTTCCAAGTACTAGGTTGTCAAGAGAAGACAGTTAATAGGCAAGTGTAGTATGCAAGAAGCTTTAGGGTGAACCATATGGAACCCCACCCACCGCACCACTACCTGAATTCAGATTATCAGACGAGTTGGCATTCTCAAGTATTGGAGTAGACTTTGCAGGTCCTATTTATATGAAGGATGTGTACAGCAAAAGTGGTAATATGAACAAGGTTTACGTTGTGTTGTACACGTGTACGTCAAGTCGTGTGGTTCATCGAGGCCTTGTTCCGAAATTGACATCTGAAGCGTTTGTGAGCAGTTTTAAGCGATTTATTGCTACAAGAGGTGTTCCGAGGCTCGTTGTATCACACAATAGATCCACCTTTAAGAATGAGACCTTAAGAAGTTGTTAGCAGCCCCCAGTCCCCATTTTTCTCCTGCGTTCTCGCTCTCCTTGCCCTTCCCCGCTTACGCCTGCTACGCAGGCTAGCAGAGTGCAACATAACCTGGAAATTTAACGTGGCGCTAGCCCCTTGGTGGGGTGGATTTTTTGAACGTCTTGTTAGATCAACAAAGCACTGTCTGAAGAAGACTTGGGAACAGCACGAGTCAGTTACGAGGAACTGCTAACTGTCTTTGTGGAAATAGAAGAAATACTAAATTCGCGACCTCTAACTTACGTGGATAATGAATTGCGAGATCCACTAACGCCGTCGCTGACATGGTTTTATTCAACAACTGCGCATGACTGATGACGTCACTATCATGACATCTCCCCTCTTAACAGGAATGGCAGAATAAATATCAACATTTTCCATTAACTAGTGAAGTGTCCATGACCTCAACTTGGTCAATGTTCATAGTCCTCAAATCGACTCTAAGCTAACGGCAAGTCACTGATAAACGATCCTTAACATCTACAAATAAATCATACTAACATAAAAATAGTCTCTAATCAAGATCCAGTCCACTAATAATATACAAAGTCCTTTTGTCTGGTTGATCTGACAATTCGGCCAGATCTCGTTCTACATGTAACGGTGTTCGATGTCTGGGAGGCATTTCTGTTCCCCATGCTTCTTTGTCTCCTTGCGGGGTTTGCGTGCAGGGATTTCTGCCAACTTGGGAGGTCTTGATCATCTCTCTCCTATTCCGTCTGTACAGAGTTCCGTCGCTGGTCACAATGGCTGAGCGAGGAGTGTTAGCGAGTTTTGTAACAGTGGCAGGTTTCCAGCCGTTTGGTGTCTTCACTCTGACAGCATCTCCTTTTCTGAGGGGTGGTAGGGACTTGGCTCCTCTGTCAAAGTAAAATTTCTGTTTCTATTGCTGGGCAAGGAGCTGGGACCTAGCATCCGTTGGGATTTGCGCCTCCAGTACTTCAGCAGTAGTAGGAAGCTTAGTCTTCAGCCTTCTGTTGAGGAAGATCTGAGCTGGGGAATAGTTAAGTCCATTAATGGGCGTGTTCCTGACTTCTAGCAGGGCAACGTATGGGTCGGTACCATCTTCATGCGCCTTCTCTAACACAGCCTTTACTGTTCCAATGGCGTTCTCCACTTGCCCATTAGCTTGTGGGTACTTGGGACTCGTGGTTGTGTGTTTGAACTCCCACGACTCTGCAAATTCTCTGAATTTACGACTGGCAAATTGGGGACCATTGTCAGAAATGAGTTCACTGGGTATCCCATAACGTGCGAACATGGACTTGAGTTGGGTAATGACTTCTGAACTAACGGTACTGTCACGTAGCAGGCTGACTTCTACCCATTATGAGTAGTAATCAACAGTCAGAAGATAGTCTTTACCTCCAAGGGTAAATAAATCACATGCAATCTTCTCCCAGGGTCTATGGGGTACTTCATGCTGAATCAGGGGTTCTTGGCATTGTTCTTTCTGTGTTTAAGACAGGAGCTGCAGTTTGAGATTAGATCTGTTATCTGTGCATTCATGTTTGGCCAGTACAGGAGGTCACGTGCTCTTCGCTTGCTTTTTTCGATTCCGAGGTGGCTTTCGTGGATTTTTCCAAGCATTTCTGGCTGCAGTCTTGTAGGGACAATCACCTTGTGACCTTTGAAGAGAATCCCATCAGATTCATGGATTTCATCCTTGAAACTCCAGTATGGTCTAGCATTAGCAGGCACTTTACTCTTGTGGTCAGGCCAGCCATCTTTGGTTAGTTGGGCGACTGCCTGAAGAGAGCGTTCAGCCTTTGTTGCTTCTTACAATTCTTGCAATTTAGGCTCAGCTATTGGTAGGTTTGCTACCAGAAGATGGACTTGCATTTCAATTTCACCATCAGGAATTCCTTCATTCTGGTAAGTTGTTTCCAGGTGGGCTCTAGATAATGCATCTGCAATAAACATCAACTTCCCTGGTACATACTTCACTTTTAGGTGGTAAGGCTGTAGGCGAAGTAGTAGGCGCTGGATTCGGGGTGGTGCTTTGGCAAAAGGCTTCGAAAAGATTGCTTCCAGCGACTTGTGGTCTGTTTCAACCTCGATTGCTTTGCCATATAGGTACTGGTTAAACCGCTCACATCCAAACACAATGGCCAGTGTTTCCTTTTCGATTTGTGCATAGCCTTTCTGGCACTCTGTCAGGGATTTTGAGGCATATGCGATTGGTTGATCCTCCTGAAGTAATACTGCTCCGAGTCCTGACTGGGATGCGTCAACAGAGAGCTTTACAGGCTTGTTCACATCGTAGTATTTCAGGACTGGCTTTGAGGTGAGGACTTTCTTAATTTCATTGAGCGAGCTTTCTTGCTGCTCACCCCAGTGCCATTGTACTTCTTGTCTGAGTAAGGCTCTAAGTGGCTCGGTCAAAGCGCTCATGTTAGGGATAAACTTGCTTAGGTAGGTCACCATTCCTAGCAGGCGCTCCACATCCTTCTTGTTCTGTGGCCCTGGCATGTTGAGGATTGCTTCAATTTTTGACTCGTCAGGTTTGATTCCATCTTTGCTAATCTTATCACCAATGTAGACAACTTCAGGAATCTTGATTCTGCATTTCTGTCTCTTCAGCTTTACACTCTTTTCTCTAGCTCTTTCAAGGACATTTCTGAGTGCTCTGTCATGGCTTTCTTCATCCTTGCCCCAAGCCAGGAGGTCATCATTGATAACTTCTGCTCCTTCAATTCCTTCAAAGGCAAACTGCATTTTCTTCTGGAATACTTCATTAGAGGAGTTAAGACCAAATGGCAGACGATTAAACTTGAAGCGGCCAAAGGGGGTGTTAAAAGTTGTGAGAAGGGAACTTGGATGGTCCAATTTGACATGCCAGAAGCCATCTTTGGCATCCAGTTTACTGAATACTTTTGCACCAGCCAACTTGCCTGTAATCTCAGTGGATGTCGGGAGTTGGAAATGTTCCCTCTTTACTGCCCTATTCAGGTCTCTGGGGTCAAGACAAATTCTTAGACTTCCATCCTCTTTCTCCACTACTACAATAGGGTTTACCCACTCTGTAGGCTGATCAACTTTCTCTATTGCACCTAATTGTTCCATCCTTTCAAGTTCTTTCTTTAGCTTGGGCAGGAGTGTGAAAGGAACTTTTCTAGGGGGATGGATGACAGGCTTAATTACTGGATTAATTTCAATATGATGCTCTCCTTCGAGCTCTCCAAGGCCTTCAAACAGATCGGCAAATTCATCTAAGATACTCTCAGCATTGGCACTGGCTGTGTCAACAGTTCTTACAAACTTGATTAAGCTAAGTTCCTGACATGCTCTTAAACCAAGTAGGGGTGGTTGACCCTCAGCCTCAACAACAAAGAAATCAGAATCAATCATTTTGTCTTTGTACTTACAAGTCATCCTTGCTACTCCTACTACAGGTATCTCAGAACCATTGAACCCAGTGAGTTTAGCTTTGGTTGGTCTCAGTTGCGGTGTCCCTTTCAACGAATTGAACACGTGTTTCGGAATCACATTTGCTTGAGCCCCAGTGTCTAATTTGAATTGCACCTTGTTGTCATTCACTTGTAGAGTAGCTGTCCATTCGTTATCATGACCATCTTTCTGGACTTGGCCGATAAGCAGTTCTTCAAATTCTTCAATGTCCGGTTCGATGCGAGGTTGTTGATCACTTTCCACGAGGTGGACATTTTTCGATAAGCACTGAGAAGCAAAATGATTGCGGTTCTTGCACTTATGACAGATTTTTCCAAACGCTGGGCATTCTCTCGGGCCATGAACTGTTCCACATCTTTTACAAGCGGTTGTGGGACCAGGTTTCTTCTTTCCGTGAGCCTTCGGCGGGAATTTTCGTGGCGCCGCTTTCTTGTTTACATAATCCACATTCTTCGGTTCTTCAGTGATCTATTTCGTTTGGCGTTTCGAAAACTCCGACGCTCGGCACATATCAATAGCTTTCTGAAGATCCAGGTCGGTTTCTTGCAGTAGCTTTTCTCTCAGGGTGTTGCAAGAGATTCCACAGACGATTCTATCTCGAATTAGACTCTCACACAATTCGCCAAATTCACACGTGCTCGCTCTGGTACGAAGCTCTGTGACGTACTGATCGATGCTTTCAGTCGGTTGCTGAACGCAAGTGAAGAATTTGTGGCGTTCAAAAGTGATGTTCCGTCTGGGGTTGCAATACTCTTCAAATTTTCGGACTAATACGTCGAGTTTTTCCTCTGCAGGCGATAGCGAGAAGGTGTTGTAAATTTCAAGTGCATCGTCTCCGATGAGATGAAGAAATATGGCGACGCGTTGCTTCTCGGGTTTCTTCATTGAGCCTGAAGCTTCCATGTATAATTGAAATCGCTGTTTCCACTTGCGCCAATTGTCTGCAACATTAATATTTCCCTCTAGACTTAGTGTTGAGGGCGGCTTGAATACACTCATGACATGGTTTTATTCAACAACTGCGCATGACTAATGACGTCACTATCATGACAGTCGCAACTGGTTATTGGTCGTCGTTGTTAAGTACAGAGGGGAGCAGTAGTCAACCTCCCGCGGAAGGTTCACAGACTGTACACGAAAGGTCAAGGCGTAAAAAATATTTATTTTTTGATTTAAATGATACACATAAACTACACGTAGTGGGAAAAGTATACCACGTGACCCTAGGTTAAGAGAACAACACCCAAAAATGAAGAACTGAATCCCTTTCGAATCTCGTGGAGTTGAGAGCAGTTTAGTATTACGTACTTAACCCTTTTTTTGTGAGGAAAGAACCTGAGTGTAGACCTTTATTGACCGAAAACTGTGAATAAATAGTTTGAGAAGAAAACCGTGGAGAATAAATCGTTTACCAAGATACAACACCAGGTTCCTTGCAGAAACTGTTCAAGCCAACAGCGTGTGAGCTTGTGGCGTCATGAATTCGCAACAAAAATCTTATGAGCAGGAAGGGAATGCTTAAAATGGATGATACCATATATTTGAGTTGAGAAAAAGTATTCACAAGTAGTAACAAAAATATTCTTAGAGCTAAGAAATCTAAAACTAGTTTTCAATCAACCAATTAACCGATTTTATTTTCACCAGCTACGATTCCTAATTTCTGATGGCAACGAAAAAGATGTGGAGGTTCAGTGTAACGTGGACCCCGGAATAATTACAAAAGTTGAAAAAGATCTCATCGGCTTGAAATTAATTGAAAAAAGTATCAGTTCACATGGAAGGAAAATTGAATTAATAACCGGTAGTTAATTTGCATATTAAAAAAAAAGAATTACTGCTGTAATTTTTAAAGGACTGAGTGGTGGTTAACTTTTAAATTCAGGGCTCAGCTTTCATTTGGTCCACTTTTAATCTGACAGGCTAACGAGTGCCGCGAATCAACCAGTTTGTTCAACCAGAGTAACAGAGAATGTGTGAATGCCAGTAAGAGTGATGACACCAAGTGTGAACTACCAATACAGTATAAGCATATTACAGGTAAATAGAAAATTATTTAATTACCATGGCTCTTGATCTAAAAATGACGTATAGAGATTCGAAAAGATTTTAAACATATTACAAAAAGAGGTAGCTGCTCTGGTACCGGCCAAGGCCGTATCGAACTTCTCAGAAGTGGGAAGGGTGGGAAAATTTGCCTTACTGTGGATAGCGGCATAGGATCTGATTTGCTAAAAAAAAAGTTTGCTGGAAGTGACCAGAGAAAGTTAAACGAGCTTTTTTTCTTTTGAAGATTTAGATATGAACAATCCGTTATATTGCTGTATTCGTGTTGGCTTACCTGTAGTTTTTCAGGACATCTGCCGATCAGGCGAGTGATGAATTCCCCCTGAATCTGTTCAATTATAGACATTCCCTTCTTACAGCTGTTCCGCTTGCGAGCATTTGTCGCAGAACAACTGATGAACACGACTTGATGCCCCTTCCAGTCAGACAGCCAAACTCCTTCAATTCTGCCGCCGGTTAGACGTCTTATGGGATGAACTTGAAGAGCAATTTCCGAGCAATTCAACCAGGACGTACACTCACTGCAACCGAGAAAACTAAATGTGCCACGAGGACATGGCAAACAGCCCTTGCGTGAAGTGAACATGTTTAATGAACACTCCGCGTGGGTTGGCCCGGGTCTCAACACGCTCACCCACTGCGGAGCGCCGTTCCATTGGGTTCCACCACTTGTGTAATACACATAAATAATGAATATGAGCAAGGCGGTTGTAGAACAAAACTGAATAGCTCTGCACAATCGCTTCAGCATGAACTGCATCTTTCGTTGTTTGAAGAAAACCATGGCCATCAAATAACTACTTTTAAAACCTGAGAAAAACAAAACACATGTCTTGTCACAATTGTCTTCTTTACTTTCTCGTTCTTACAGATCCCTTTTTGCATTAAATTCTCCCTGCACTTTGCAGACCTTTTGAAGAACGACAGAAATTTGTGTCCATTTCATAAGTGTTTTATAAATACTAATGTCCAAAAAGTGGTTGAGACGTCACGTTATCTTTGAACTCAGTTTTACAATGCAAAACAGCTTTGTTTCAGTTTACACATCTTGATGTAAGCTGTCGAGCTTTTGGAGGAAAACCAGTCCCTTTGTTTTTCGTTCTCAACTCGTTTACTGTATTTTATTTACTTTTTTTTGGGGGGGGGTGGAGTGGGGGTGGGATTGCTAGCCGTTTCATAGTCCTTCCCAGTTTTGAAAAAGATTTCACCTAAACGTTGACCAACGTCGAGGAAAGGGGAAATTTTTTAACAAGAAGTAGCAATCAATGCCAAGGCCAAATTTTGCTTCAATTCCACAAGGAAATTTTTTTAGGGTTTCTGTGTGTAACTCTGATTGGTTTTATCATCGGTTATCATAATCATTCAAGACTAGCTGGCCGCCTTTAGACACACTTTTTTCCTCCCAGCCTTCAACATTTCATTCAGGAATTCCAGAAAATGAATGGATTTGTTTTTCGCTGTTCAGATTCGTCCTTAATCATCTTTTCTCAACCGTTACTTGACGTTTATAGATTCCTAATATCAAAAATGTGTTATCAGAAATGTTCGCGTTCATGTTCCTTTTCATGTCATTAATTCAAATTGCTCCCATGAAACTTTGACGAGGGCGCTGTGGAAAAAACCCCAAGTGAAAGTAGAAGCAGCAGCCCTTGCATCAGGAGCCTGGCCAGACCGGGGTAGACCGGGGCCAAAGCCTGGCCTGAAAGCCGAGGTGAGCCCGGCCACAAGCCAGGCTTTGGCCGGACTGGCCAAGGGATAAAAAAACCGGGGAAGCCGGGGTCAGGCGGCCAGCCCGGCCTGGTCTGGCCGTGGCAGACCGGGGCCAAAGCCGGGCTTGAAAACCTTGTTGAGCCAGGTCACTCTCTCAGGCCAGACTGGCCGGGCATAAAACACCAAGGCCAGCCTGGCCAGTGACAAAAGTAAGACAACTGTGGCTGCCAAGATCAGCTGAATTAAATTAGTCAGTGCTCAGACAAATAAAAGTAACCAGGACATTAATTACTGGCAGGTTAGTTAGTTGCCAGGTAAATTGCCCAGACATTACTATTAATAAAATTGGATGCCATTTCAAAAATACTATCAGAATAACATTTAATACAATGATTTATTATGCATTGTTGCACGTCAAACATTCAAAGTTTTTCATTCAGTTGCATTATTTACAACAATTTTATAACAGCATCTTCTTATTAATGGTTATATGCAATGTATAATACAATAATGATATAATAAATAGAATTTCGTTAAGAAAGGAATAGTGCCCAAGAATCAAAAACTAATAAACTCAAAAAAATTGGTTTGACTTATTTTTTCTGATATATATGTATTTGCGCTTTTCATTCTTCTAAAACAAGAAGTTAAGTTTTAATTTCTAGGCAGCTATGAAAAGTGTCTTTGAATTTTTTTGAATGTTTGTCCCCATGCCACTAAACATATAAAGGCAAACGTGGAGAGCATTAGAATTTAGACACAAACACCCCATACATTTAAATTCCATTCACTTAAAAAACAAGGTTTTACATTGTCTAGCAAACCAATGCAATCAGTAATCGGTTGAACTGACTAAAACATCCAGGAAATTTTTATATTGGTAGATTACAATCTATATTTATTTAGTTACTGCACAGAGAACTGCTGACACCATAAACTTGTATGTATATGTGTTATGGAAATACAGAGCCATAAGCTTTTAAGCTTGCATTGAAAGACTTGGTCACTATTTTAAATGTCTTAAATCTACATTTGAACATTGTGTTCTGTGATTATGAGTCAAATAATGCAAAAGAAAATGGCCTCAACAGAATTTAGTGCCATGTTTAAGCAACTTAGCTTATTAAGAACCAGCATTGGTGAGTTGATATTGCTCTGCTGTTTGAGTGTCAGTCTCCCTCAGCTGAAGTCACTGAACAATGTGTTGAATACAGTCAATATCTACAACAAAACATAAATGAATGGTCAAAACCAACTTATCTGAGTGATGCTGCATTTAAAACATGCTTAAAGAGCAATATTCTTTTTAATTATACTACTCTAACAGTCCACAAGCAAACTATCTTCAGCACCTACAAGAGCAATAAAGCAGGGGTATGCATACTTTTTAACAACAATTTCAATTTGCAAATTGAAAAGCTCTTTATTGACCCCTCAGGACGTTTTATTATCTGCGACATAAAAGCGAATGCGAAATGTTTAACCTTGGCTAACATTTATGCTCCAAATGAAGATGACCAAGCTTTCTTCCTTGATTTCTTTGAGCACCTCACAGACTTTAAATGCGATGATGTTATCATAGGAGGCGACTACAACCTCGTACTCGACACAGAAAAGGACAAAAAAGGCGGCCTCGCTAAAACGCATCAAAACAGTGTTAAAATCATACAAGAATTTTCAGAGAAATTAGATCTGGTAGACGTCTGGAGGGTGCTGCATCCAGAAACTAGTAGATACACATGGAGACAGCGCCACCCAAAAGTACGCTGTCGACTAGATTTTTCTTAATTAGTCAAAGTGCCGTCAACATTACTTCTCTTGCAGACATTGTTCCCGGTTACAAAACTGACCACTCCATGATTACTTTAAGCTTATTACTGCACTCTAATCCACGTGGACCGGGCTTCTGGAAACTCAGCACATCTTTCCTAACTGAAATTGATTATGTCAACCAAATTAAGAGAACAATTCAGGAGACTAGAGATGAATATGAAGATGACGATTCAGTTAACCCTTCACTTCTATGGGAAATGGTAAAGTTAAAAGTGCGAGAGAAATCACTCCACTACTCCAAGATTAAGAAGAAACAAACCAACCAACGTGAAAAAGAGCTAGAACAAACAATTGCCAAATTAGAGGATGATTTGGACAATAGATACGCAAACGACCCGCAATTATCTAACCTCGAAGAACAACTTAACAAAAAAAAGCTTGAACTTGAGAACATCATTGAATCTCGCACTAAAGGTGCAATTCTGAGATCTAAGACTAAATGGTATAACGAGGGAGAAAAGAACACCAAATATTTTTTAAACCTTGAAAAACGACATTTTAAACAGGGGACAATAAGCCAAGTTAAAATAAATGACAATGAATTTGTTACCTCTGAAGAAAAAATCTTATCTGAATGTGAGTTATTCTATAAGAACCTTTATACATCTAAACATAAGGCAAGCAATGATCATGATACAACAGTTTTTTTCGAGCATGGAAACGACAATGTCCTTCATGACTACGAACAGAAGGCATGTGAAGGGGCGTTAACGGAAAAAGAATGTCTAGAGGCTCTAAAAGACATGGAATCAGATAAGACCCCTGGTACTGACGGCCTACCAGCCGAATTTTATAAGGTTTTTTGGAAAGACATATCTACTATCCTAATTAAAAGTCTAAACTACGCCTATGAAAAGGACCAACTCTCAATAACCCAGAGGAGAGGAATCATCAAGCTCATCCCTAAGAAAGATGCAGAACCCTATTTTATTAAAAACTGTAGACCTTTGACCCTCCTCAATTGCGACTACAAAATAGCGGCTAAATCAATTGCCAACCGCTTGAAAGTTTTCCTCCCTAATCTTATCAATAATGACCAGACGGGCTTCATAAAAGGTAGATTCATCGGAGAAAACACTCGACTCATTGACAGCGTCATCTGTTACGTCAAAGAGAAAAACATACCTGGATTACTCTTGTTTTTGGATTTTGAAAAAGCATTTGATACGATAGAGTGGCCTTTTATTAGGAAAACTCTTCAATACTTTGGTTTCGGAGCTAGCATCATAAAGTGGATAAATCTTTTTTATTACCGGCCAGAAAGTTGCGTTTTAAACAACGGGTGGGCAACGCATTTTTTGGAAATACAAAGAGGTGTTAGACAAGGCTGCCCTCTTTCGCCTTACCTTTTTGTTTTAGCAGCAGAAATGTTAGCCAAGCCAATCCGTAAAAATGACAATATCAGTGGTATTCTCGTAAACAATAAAGAAATTAAGTTGAGTCAATACGCAGACGACACGACATTAATACTAGACGGGTCGAGGGAATCCTTAACAGCTTCCCTCAAAACATTGGACGATTTTTATGAAATTTCCGGTCTGAAGCTCAATGACAAAGAAACAGAAGCTCTTTGGATAGGAGCAAACTGCGGTAACGAAGAAATATCACTCCCTGGAAGAAACTTTAAGTGGCCAAAACACAAGGTTAAAGCTTTAGGAGTTTGGCTCTCAGTTGACCCGGAAGCAACCGCAACCTTAAACTATAACGAAAAACTAGATAAAATTCGGAACATTTTAAGCAGCTGGAAGTACCGCAGACTCACTCTGGTTGGTAAAATAGCGGTTCTAAAAAGCCTGGTCGCCTCTCAACTTGTTTACGTGCTGTCTCCCTTACGCACAAACGCGAAAGCCATCAGTAGTAATAGCGCTAGTTAACAAATACCACCTGATTGTCAGAGGTTTATTTCCGAATTTTAAAGCTCCCACTATAATAATAACAAGCTCCCTTTGCTCGCTTGTTATTATTATAGTGGGAGCTTTAAAATTCGGAAATAAACCTCTGACAATCAGGAAGTATTTGTTAACTACCGCTATTACTATTTAACCGAAATAAACCGTCCAACATAAAAAAAAATTAATTAAAGAAATACAAATCTTTGTTATACCCGAGTTGTAATGTCTGCACAAAACATAAACATTGAAGAGCTATTGAAAGAACTAGATCCAGCAACGTTACATTCTGTTGTTGAAAAAATAGCTAAATTGAAAGAGGTACACAATGATTTATTAAAACAACCTTTTTGTCAAAAAAGACAGCGACTTGTCCATATAATCATATGTTTAGATTATCAAGACTGTCGCTGGGAAGGGTTTTGTTTCCCCTGTTTTGAACAAGGAATAAAACATAAACTGTTGTACACTCCTCCGATTGAGAATATACCTTTATTAAAGATTTGCTCTGATACTTACGATTGGCACAGCGCATATAACGACTTTAAGAAATTGGTTGACCTCGGTGTGCTTTTGTGAAGAGTACCAACCACCAATTAAAAAAAAAACGAAACATAACGAATATGAATGATTTTTTTTTAATCTGATTAGGTATTTGTGAGTCAAATTTGATGGCTGCCAGGTTCAACAACTGTCAGATTACGGAAGCAATACAAAACCTACCACCAGAGTTATGTGAGATAATTTACAAACACCTCACCATAAAACTGAAAGAGCGAGAGGTTTTGGGTTGGAACCTGGTTCACAATGAGCTTTTAATACAACCTTTCTGTCCTGAAATGGAGCGGCTTGTACATATTATAGCGTGTATAGTTGATGGGCACTGTTGTCAGGGAGGGTGTTGTTACCCTTGTTATAAACAAGAAGAAATCTTACATGAAATAACCATTTCTGTCCCCGATATACTTGATATAACCCTAATTAAGTTTTGCACTGATATATGGGAAGAGGACCACAACCATTAAGTTGTGTTAACGGTGCGTGACTTCGCTGTCTGGTGAAACCCGCAGGCAGTGACGTAATTTATATTCTCGTATAAACATTGAAGGGAAACCGCCGTAACAACTCAAGCTTGAAAAAACAGACAGGTTACATTAATTGATAATCAAAATATTCATTTCCGTCAGCAGAGGTTTTGAGACCAATTTTGTAGACAAATTCATAATAATTATCTTCAAGTTCTTCAGCAAGTCGTTTAGGGGCCCATACAAGAAACTCATCTCCAAATTTTGTTTTTAAAGTTAAAATAGCTGAAATCCCATATTTACTATCCCGATGTGAAACTTTTTTAATTTTGTATATATCATCTGAAATATTTCTCCATTTAAAGATTTCTCTTCTTATAAAACTTTTTTTAGTTGGCCATTCTTCTGATATCTCTTGTTGATCTGAATATACATCTTTTTTTAGCCAGTCTTGTGGGATTTCTTGTTGATTTATTAATACATCTTCTGTTGGGCAGTCTTGTGAGATCGCTTGTTGATCTGTACAGACATCCCTAGTAAGAAGATACATTGGAAGATATATTTGTTTAATAGGGGTGATCTTTTTTGTGAAGCGGAACGCATACCGAAAGGCGCCGTAATTCCGAAGGGCGCCGGAAATTCTGAAAGGTGTTGTTAAATTCGAAAAAATTTTTAAATTCCGAAAGGTGTTGATTTCTGTCTGACTTTTTTTCTCACACCCTTCAGAATTTCCGGAACCTTTCGGTATGTCTCCCACTCACGTGTGCTATCACGCTTTGTCTCACATGTTTAACCTTGACACTGGATTATGTAATATCACGTGGAGCTCAGGTGCTTGTTGCCAAACAAATGCGCCGTATGTTTGTAACGTTTCAGTTAAAATTTTATTGCGACTCTGTTGGTGAAGTTGTCAACTTAGAGATGAAAATCGTATTACGGAACCACATCTTGGCCTGAAATGGGGTAGCCATTTTCATCACGAGTTGGTAACGATATTTTTGAAACACATTCACGAGTTGGTAACATTATTTTTGAAACACACTCACGAGTAATGTATCGTATTTGTCTAATATCAGGAGGAGTGAGAAGTTCACGAAACCAATGACAAATAATTGCAAAAAGTGCAATCATTTTTATTTGCGTATATAATTACTTTAAAAATCTACAATTGAGTGAATTTTTTATCGTACTTTCTTTGAACAGAAAGCGGAATTTCCATACAATAATCAGTGATGATATTATCTTTCATTTTCAAGCTATCAAGAAAGACCTTCTCGTCGAAAGCTTCACCTCTGAGGTAAAAGCGAATCTCGTCAAGAATTTTCTGGTATTCGATACGGACAAAATTTGCTCGTTCCATTTTTTTATCGTATTTCTTAAGGCTTGCCACTGCTTTCAAAAAAAGGCCAACACCAGTTAAAGTTGCCATGACAACAGGGTTCAGTGTTATTCCTCCGGCTACTGCGGCACTTATTATTAACTTGCCAGCTGACAGATTACAAACAAAATTTTTTCTTCGAAATCCGCGGTGCAACTTTTCATACCCATAATGTTTCTTGTGGTAATGAGTATATAAATCTTTCAGAAGTTTAACCTTCTCTGCTGAAAGTGTTTGGTCGATATGGTTGAATTCGAAAATGTCCCGCATTGTGCTATATAATATATGTAAAAATGTTTGGGTTTCTATTTATATTCAACCAATAATAATAAATTTTCGTTTACATGTGATAGTTGTGTTTCATCCGTAAAAAACATTGATATTACATAATAAATTCCTATATCATGATTAATATCGAAGTTTTGTTCTTTTTTTCTTATATCAGTCGAATTGAACCTATGTACAGAAGATTTTGTCGAATCATTAGGATCTTCTTTTTTCAAAAAAAGACTAATAGAATTATATTTACTTTGGTTTGTTTCATATATTATTTTTGCCTTTAATAACACATTACTTTTATTCATTATTATTTTTTTTAAACCATTTAAGGTGGCTTACTACAGTTTTCAGAAGAGAAAGATAAATTTTTTAAAATTCTAGTTCAAAGCCAACGGGAGTTTTCCTTTGGGTCGTTTGTGGCTACAACTGTTAAAAGAAATGATATTAACCCTCATTATCCTGGAAAAGAAATATGAGAAGCTTAGAAAATATCAAATACAACAGACCGAGTGCTAGAAGGGGACTGGAAACTAGACTTTTTTAGGGCTTCTTTCTCAAAATCTAGCCGTACGACCCTACCTCAATTTTTCAGGATTTGGAAAGTGGCTATAAATAAACAACTATGCAAAAGAAAATGAAAATCTGTAAGGCAGAATTTTTGCTAATGAAGAAAATGTCGAATTTTCACTTTTTTGAGAATTTCTAAAAATCCCTCTTACAGATTTTGCTAATATTTTGTCTACAGGTGAAACTTACCACTATGAATTGATTTTTGAGTTTTTTACTGTGGGTTATACGGTCAGTTTTCGAGTAGATTGGGCTCAAAAAGTCGATTTGCGATTTTTTTGCGACCTCCTTCGTGAGCAAAACTGAGCATGCGTGCAACTTAAGCGCGCGCTGAAATCGCGCAATATGGCACGTGCGATAAACATAGAATTTTTACAACAACTTCTTGTGATTTTTTTCAAGGTTTTACAGATATTTTATACAGGTAGCGCTCACTAACTGCTTCAAGACTTCGTCCATTCATGATTAAGAATGTTAATAGTAGGCCACGAGCGATTTCTACTAGCCAGATCTCACAGGTGTTTTCAGCTTTTTCTCGATGATGGCGTAAAGTATTGCACGCGCCAAACATAAAATGGCGTCAGACAGAATTTCTCAGCGCGCGCAGTCGTGTCTCCGAAAAACTGTAGTAAGCCACCTTAATGAAAAATCACCATTACCATCTTTTTTATCATGAAAACCATTTATGCGATGAACGGAACCACTCAAATTGTGTCCGTTTAAAGACAAATCTGTTTCCATTACCATTTTCCCGTTTTCAATAACAAAAGCGGCGTCATAGACACTTGGGTCAACGTTTGAAAGTGTTTCTTTAACACCATAGACAATTAAATGGCTAATTGTTAAAAACGATCGTTTACTAACTGTACCGTGCAGATCGAGATAAAGAAATTGTGGGGGTGAGCTACCCCATCTGTGAAAATTGATAACTGTTTTGGTGTACTTTTCGAACGTTTTTGTTGCATAATTAGAAATTGAAATCGTCGTAGCTTGGGGTGTTACACTCAACTCATTCATTTCCGGCGGAAACCATTCAACGACCAAAGTATAATAACCGACCGGAAGTTTATAAAGGTTAAAACCGAGGCGTGACCGGTACTGGTTGGGTGAGCCTTTTTCAAACAAGAGTTTGAGAAAGTAAGCTTTTTTATTTATTTGATGTGGAGACTCAGGAAAATCGTTGATACCCAAAACCTCGATATTGTTTTCACTCGAAGATTCATCAGTGTCTTCCATCAAGTATCTGAAGGCGTCTCTTTTTTGACCCGAATTAATGATCTGAGATTCATGAATTTTCTGAGTGACAAGATCTCTCACAGTTCTTATTTCATTTTCCACGAAATCAACATTAACTGCGCATTTCGAATCTTTGTAATCGGTTTCTAAGTTAACAATTTTATTATTGTTTAAATTCAAGTCTCCACTCATACTGTTAGTGCCATCAACTTTGAGAAACTTTTTTTGTGTCATGTCATCAATTCTGTTGTTAACAAACTCGACACATGCGGCGTCTCTTTGGTTTGATGGAAGATCAAGATTGATAATTGATTTGTTTTTCATATCAATATCAGCTCCTTTATCCAGTTTTTTTTCAAGTTGATTATCGACATATTTTTTGTTTGTGGCTTGATCTGCCTGTACTGGGTCTTTTACGTTGTAGATTGTATTATTGTTCATATCAATGCTTGCTTCCATCTTTCCGCCTTCCTTTTTCGAAAGAAAGATATTTCTCGTGTCCTGATAGTTTATTACCTTTGTCAAATCGCCGTGGACAGGATAAGGGTTGCTTTTTAATCGCAAAATATCGTACTTATTTTGCATATCAATATTAGCAGAACCGCTGCCACTACCCTGAGGGCCAGGATCACCTTTATCGCCCTTGTCGCCCTTGTCGCCCTTGTCGCCCTTGTCGCCCTTGTCGCCTTTTAAACCCCGTGGTCCTTGTGCTCCCTCCTGACCTTGTGGTCCAGCGGGGCCTTTTTCTCCTCTTGGACCATAAGGACCCCGTGGTCCTCCAGGGCCTTCGTCACACTTCGGTCCAGGAGGACCCTCAGGGCCAGGAGGACCCCCTGGACCAGGAGGACCCACTTTTCCACTTTCACTCGTCGTTGTGTGGCTGGTTCCACCTATTTGGCTGTTGATATACGCCATTATATATCTTCATCAAAATTTTTTTTCATTAATTTTTGGGGTTTGTCATAGTAAAAGAAAGAATATTTTTTATCGGTGGCGCGATCTAAAGCGTTATGATCCACACCTATTTCGTCTGCAATTCGTTTGTTTTCTCTTGGAAGAAATCTGAAAATACAAAAATGGCTGCAGTTATCACGGATGTTTTTCGGCACCTTGTAAAAAGTTTGAGTGAGGTAAATAACGCAGCAGTTTTTGTGCCGCCCGTTGATAAAATAATTAATGATATCGTTTTGGTTTTTTTCGCAAACAAGGTCATCAAAAACAACTATTTTTTGGTTGTCCTCCGGAAGTTCTTCGAGTGGAATGATTTCATCACCATGAGCCTCGATAACCTCATAACCAACCTGGGGGTTGATTTTTTCAGCAAACTCCTGCAAAAGATCCTGGTATTTGTTCTGGTGCAGGTTCTTTGAAAAGAGGTAAATTTTATCATACTCTAACAACTCATAAAGCATATGCAGTAATGTGTTTGTTTTACCAGAATTACTGGGCCCACAAATTAACATCCGAAAAACATCTGCTGGCATACAAGGGTGACCTTGCCTGTAGTCACTCTCGGAAGAACCTGGGTCATAATTTGGAATCTTCATTTTTTTTTTCGCTTCTATATATTCACGCTGGAAATATGTCAGTGAAAAAATGGCGTCAGCGGGCTGAAGAAAAGTCGGCGATCGATCAGCAAACAGAAGAAATTCACCAAAAATTCAAAATGGATAAAATATACAAAGAGTTTGGTCAGCTTTCAGGAGAAGAATTTTTTAGACCAGTTACAAAAAGACTTGAAAAGAGCAGTGCCACTGTGGAAGAAGAGGAGGAGGAAGAAGAGGAGCAGGAATTTCCTGATTACACAATGGATGAATTTGACGAAATCAACCCGTTTGGTGACGAATTCAGACCGGATGCACCAACTCCAGCACCATCACCACCAACAACACCAACAAGACCAATAGAACCGACATCACTTCCACCCCCATATCAAGAATTTGATGATCTTCCATTACCACCTCCACCTTTGATGGAAGAAACTGTTATGCCAGGATCTTCCAAAGATGAAACAAGGGAAGAAACATCAAAACGGCTTAGAACTGTAAAAAGTATTCTTGCTAAACATGGAAGTGAACCAACTTACAAAGTAAAAAGTAAAGGATCTAAATACTATGGATATAATGTGGAAGAACTAGAAGCTGAGGCATTTAAACTCGAAACAATTAAGGCACATCAAGAACACGCAGAAAAGCTACTTAAAAGGAAACAACCTTTATTAACACAATTACAAGAAAAAAAGGCGAAATTGAAACCACCTAAAAAACAAGAAAAAAGAGAAACTGCTCAAACCCCTCTTGAAAAGCTGTCATGAGCCGAAGACCTGCTTTTGAACTTTCTGACGATGAAGATGATTCTTATGAAAAGGATTGGGAAATCGAAGGAAGCGGTTTCGATGATGAAGCTGAAAAATTGATCAACCAACTTCATTTGAGGTTAGGATCGATAAAAGCAGGAAATAGCTCAATAGAGCTTAAAGAACAGGTATTAAATCTTCTTGATTCACTTGTTAAACTCGGCACAATTAATAAAAATGAAAAGAAAAAATTATTTCTTATTATATAAAACAATGAGTTTTGACATACTGCTTGACTCGAGCCTTGCAAAACTAGAAAGAGGTGGAGAACGAAATGTTTCACACGATTTTACAGTGAAGTTTCATCCTCCAATCGAATTGGGTTCAGGAAACTATAAAGCCGCTTTAGACGAACTTATCACAATGAGTTACTCATGGAACAACATCGATTCTCGTTATGATAATAACAAAATTCGCTGGAAGAAAAACACAGAACAAGCGTGGAAAACCTTAACTTTCCCGAATGGAATGTATGATTACAAAAGAATAAACACATTTCTTCAGCAACACACCGGTAAAGTAGACCCAACGAAAAATGATAGTAATTACATTTTCACAATACATTTCGAGTTTGCAACTTATAGAATTTTTATTTTTGTGCACCCAGATTATGAGCTTGACTTGTCTCAAGGAAATTTTGGCGAATTGCTTGGTTATAACAAAAGAATCTTGACTCGTCCTAGTTTTGGAGATAAAGTTCCAAATATCACAAGAGGTGTTGATTGGGTATATTTGCACTGCGATCTTATTTCACGCCGAACAAACAATATTTCAAGCGATGTGTTATACAGTTTCTCAACAGCAGATCTTCATGTTAGCTATCCATTTCAAAAAGAGCCGCGTCGGCTTAAGTGGCAACCTGTGAATAAAAGTTCTATTAATGAAATAAGAGTTTGGGTGACAGACGGAAGAAACAATATTCTGGATCTCAACGGGACAGACATTGCATTAAGCTTAATGATTGAAAAAGATTAAAGTTTTTTTGTCGGTATAATATACAATCATGTATCATCCAAGCGAGTGGGCAAGATACTTTGATGAAAAAACCGGGAGTTATCGATATAAACACAAAGGGTCGGGTGTGATCCGTGACACCTTCATGACAATTGGTAAAGTACTCAAAAAGAATGTAAAGAATGTTGCAAAAAAAACTGCTGAAAAAGCCACAAAAACAAGGCGCAAAAAAGAAACTTGCAAATATTTTACAAAACCCAACACCAAAAAAATTTGACGCTCATGTGAAATTAAATCAAATTTTGGCAAATGAAATTTTAAAAAAAATTTTTTTCTATAAATATAATAAGCACTTGCAACATGTTCAGAAGTAAACCATACCTCGAAGAGACAAAATACATTCAAATTAATTTAGACACCCCACTCACCTTCCCTGGAAACAACCAATTTCAAACAAAGACGGGCAACAAATTTACTGTAAGAGACCGGGACAATTTTTATGACTGGTACAACGCTTATTTTCGAGCTGATTTCAAGTTTGAAGCAAAACCAAACGGAGGTAACATTGCTGCTGACACTGAATCAGCTCCTATTAACGGTTCTTTCTCATTGATCAAAAGTATGAAAGTAATTTCATCAGGGAAAAAATTGTACGAGGCAAGTGATATCCATAAAGGTATTTTTATCAAAAATCTTCTTGAATTTTCCGATGATTATTCAAGAAGTGTAGCAAAAAACCAATTTTGGTATCTTGACTCTGACGCTACCACAGCCACTGATGGCAATGCAACAAACGTCGGAATGCGGGCAAGAGCGCTTCTATCACAGGGAGGTTTAGTGGTTCAGACTATTATCCCTTTAAACAGATACTCTTTCTTTGAAGGTCTTTCCGATAAATTGCTGCCACCGATGCAACTTGAGTTTGAAATTCAACTTCAAGACGACCAAGAAATGATTTTTCAAAACGATGGAACAGCTCGAAGAATTGTTGTCCGTAAATTCGAATTGTGGGGCCCCCCAATTGCATTTTACTGATCAAGGACAAAAACTGGCCAATGAAAATTTCTTGAAACCAACCCAATGGAAATACCTGAATGAAACTTTGCATAGCAGCAGTGCCCGAAGGGATGCAAATGGTACGTGGTTAATTACACCGGGGGTAAAAAACCCCAAGCATGTTTTTGTTTTCATTCAACAAAGTCGGAAACAAAATGCTTACACACAGAACCCTTACATCTTTGACACATTTGATATCGATGGTGATGACTCGGCAAGATTGGACACTTGCCGCCTTCATTACGGTACAAAATTTTACCCTGAGCTTGATTATGACCATGATTTTAAAATAAGAATTTTGAATGATTTGATCAATTTCCGATACAGAAAAAACGACTACAACACCGGAGTTCAGCTGCAGATTGCTAATTTTGAGAAGTTTTACCCAATTATCTATTTTGATCTACGAAACACTGAAGAAAGTGTGACAGGCGACCCGAAAAAGCTCGAATTCCATTACAGACTTAATGAAGCCGCTAACGCTCAAGATTATATTATCTTCGCTTTGGTTTTGAATGAAGAAGAATTCGTGCTGAAGCAAATTGGTAATGAGCTTGTCGCCGTCTAAACAAAATGAAAAATTCAAAAAAAATTCTGAATATAATATACAAACAAGATGAGCACAACTTATCATCCGCTCAAAATCGCACTGACTGATGGTCAGAAAAAGAAACTTCAAAAAGCTTATGTAACAAAGATGCCTGTTGGACTGAAAGTCAAACCAGACCAAATTGGGTGTGGTGACGAACTTTTTCTCACTGAAACTCAAATCAAGCGATTGAAAAAAAGATCGGCGGCAGGGAAAGGAATGGTAATAAAATTAAGCCAGACACAGCTTCAGAACACTGCGCAGCATGGTGGAAATTTGTTTTCTGCTATGTTAGGTTTGGCACGACCTTTGATAAAGCCAGCCCTTGGAGCATTAGCAAGTGCAGGTTTGAGTATTGGCGCTGAAAAGGTGTTGAAAAAAATATTTGGAAAGGGTTTGGACCGAAGGAAATTGAGCTTTATAAACTTGTCCAGCGAATGACTCCTTCTCAGAAAAAGGCTGCAAAACAATATCTTGTTGGACAAGGTTTAGTTAAAGGAGGTGGAGAACAATACGGCGGCTTCCTTGGTATGTTAGCGTCTATTGGAGTACCTTTAGCCATTGATTTGGTCAGAAAAATAATTGGAAAAGGTATGCAAACGCAACCACCACCACCACCACGAACAAGACGATCACCAGGAATACCAAAAGGTAAAGGAATGCAAATTCAACCTCCACCTTTTTTCGGAACTTGGGATGATTATTATCGGTTAAAAAAAAACTGAAATTTGAAGATAAACCTCTTTCCAACATTGACTTGAGAAAATGGTGCAACTTTTTACGAATTCCAATAAAAGGTATTTTTAGCAGAAACGAAACAAAACCCTTTTTCATTCTCCATGTATTATAAACTTGGATGATTTTGGAAGTTTGGGAACTCACTGGGTATGTTGTTGGCCAAAAGGAAAAGGTATTTACGAGTATTTCGATTCATTTGGGCTTCCACCACCTTTGGAATGGGAACAAGAGATGTCAATGCATGGGATGAAACATTTTTTCAGAAATGACAACCAAATTCAATGGGAAAAAAGTGTGAGATGTGGTTATTACTGCCTTCTCTTTTTAAACGAAAGAAATAAAGGAACAAGTTTTGCCGATATTTTGAAAATGTTCTCCAACGATTTACTTCAAAATGAGGAAATAGTGAAAAATTATTTTTCTTAAATATATACAATGGAAGTTTACTGTGTGAAAGAAAAGCGGCACACACCCAATGTAAAGGGGACCGAAAAAGTTATAATCACAAAGAACAATCGAAAACTCTTGAAAGTAAAGTGCGCAAGTTGTGGAAAAATGAAATCAAGTTTTTTGCCGGGAAACTAGGTGAGCCCTCCCTTGCGGAGGGCAGTGGTATATTTGGCGACGTTGCTGTGGCAGTTGGTGATCTTGCAATTACAAAAGGAATCCCATATCTTGCGAAAAAAGGTGTTGAAGCTGGAAGATATTATGCTTCTGAAGCAATGAGAGACCCTAAATTGCAAAAGAAAGCAATAAATTACACTCTTGACAAAGCCCGCCCAGTTATTCAAAAAGTTGGAAGTGAAATGTTTGATCAACTTTCAACTAAAGTTCGACCAAACCAACGTTATAAAACTGACAGACCTGATTTGGATGGAGCTGGGTTTGACATACATGCAGCAATTGGGAAATTTCCGAAACCAAAAAAAGGTTGGACATTACCGGGGCATAATTTTACAGGGCCATACAATCCTCTTGAAAAGCAGGTTAAATTCAATCCAGAAACAGGTGAAATTCTTGAAATATATCAACAACCCACAGGTGCAACAGATGCGATTGCAATGCAACATGATGTTGATTATGATGTTTGTTCCAACCGTGAAAAAAAGTATGGTGAAAACCTGAAAAAATGCAAAAACAAAGCGGATAAAAAAATGGTGAAATCTCTTGACGCAGTTCCTTACAAACAGAGGCAGTGGGGCCATGCGGCTGCAAGAAATGCAATCAATGCTAAACAAAAGTTAGGGTTGGGTTTAAAAAAACAAAAAGGAACTGGTGCTTTGGATAAACCATTGGAAGTAGCGAAATTTGCTGAAACTTTGACAAAAAAATGATTCCTTCCACAAAACATGTATTTGATCGGTATTGGTCAGGTGATATTGCTAAAAATGCTTTCACAGGTCCAACTGGCGTCACAAGCAAGAAATTTTGGACTCATCCGAAAAAGGGTACTGTTATACGTTTGGTGAAAAATCCAAAAACAGGCAAATATGAAAATGTTTATGAAGAACCTTGATTGGCTTTTAACCACCATTTATCAAACTCCTGTTTTGCGAGCCACCAGCTTACTAAGCTTTTTGGAAGGTGCTGAGAAATAGATTTCATAATTTCTTTTTTGTTGGGCCAGCATTCAATAGGTACCTTTTCAAAATAATTGTACAGAAAACAGGAATAGTTCACTGACTTGCCGGACATCTTCTTAAATTGAGCAATAACGTTGCCAAGAAAATCTACCTCGCTGGAAGAAAACATTTCGTTAATTTTCCATTTCCCCAAAACACTTTTTAAATAATCATTATTCGTTGGAAGAGCAGTGGAACTTCTTCTCCAATTTTCTTCTTCAAAATATTCATAATCAACACATTCAATCACTCTACCACATTTTTGACATGCATGACATAACTCATTCACCATATAAACTATTTGCTCCTCGCATGAAGGACAACGATCAATCTTTTTTGATAACAGGCTTATTTCATTTTTTTGCAACATTTCTTTAATCATTTTCGACGAAATTTTCTCACCTTGCAAGCAACCAAACGGGTCGTCCATTTTTTATTGTGTATAGTATACAATGAGCTCACGTATTTCCAATAAGTTGTCAAAAATTTATTACAGCCCGCAAGGGTATTGGAAAGGGTTTGCAGCAATTAAGAAATTAGCCCAGGCAGCGAAAGTTTCGGAAGATGTGGCTCAAAACTGGTTGATGAAGCAAGCTCTTTGGCAGATTTATTTACCAGCCCCACGTTACATTCCAAGACCGAAATTTGATGTTCCTGTTCCAAACAAAGTTCACTAAGCCGATCTTCTGTATCTCCCACACGATCGCCCACCACGCTCCCGTAAAACTTTTAAATATGCTCTCACAGTGCTTGATGTGGCCTCTCGATACAAAGAAGCCGAACCGTTAACCACAAAAGAGGCTAAAGAAGTCGCAACTGCTCTGGAACGGATTTATAGTCGTGGTCCTTTGAAGTGGCCGAAACTGCTTCAGGTCGATCCTGGTCGTGAGTTTATGGGCGCTGTGAATCAACTGCTTTCGAAACATAATGTTGAGGTTAGACGTGGTCGTGTGGATATTCACCGTGATCAAGCTATCGTTGAAAGATTCAACCGCACCCTGGCTGAACGACTGTTTGGACACCAATATGGGGTTGAAATGCGCTTTCGAGAAAACAAAAGATCGACTGAGTGGATGGCCCGACTGCCAGCTGTTATTTCAGCTTTGAATAAAGAAGTCACTCGACTGACTGGTCAGAAACCTGTTGATGCCATCAAAAAGAAAACTGTTCCATCCAAACCCTCGACACCTTATTTGAGACCTGTTGGTGTGAACGAAAAAAAACTCCCGTCCGGTTTAAGTGTTCGCTATCTATATCAACCCGGTGAACTTGAAGGTGGACGACGAAGAGCAACCGACCCAATCTGGTCTTTGAATGTTTTCGAGATTGAAAAAATTATGATAAAACCAGACGCTCCGGTTATCTATTATTTGTTTGACGGCCCAAAACGTTGGTTTGTCCGCGAAGAGCTTTTGGTTGTCCCTCCAGATACACAAGTACCACCAGCAGTCTAACAATGAAACTCGATCGGTTCTGTGTGAATACCGTCTTCCAATACCCAGCGTTTGTCGTAGTAAGCACTCAACCCCAGCTTCTGCTGTTCGTAAGTAACCATCTGCCCGTTCCGCATCCTGAAACCTCTATTAGTTGCTATGTCCTTGCTGCCTTCCAAAGCTTTCTCAAAACGCTGCGCCGTGATCTCGTTTTGTTTTTTTGACACCCCTTTCGTGCTGAACTTCTTTTTACCCTCAGAGTCTTCGATAAAATAACATTTTGAACAGAGGGCAATCATTTTGCTGCCTTCACACTCGAGTTTAAAGAGCCCAGGAGTCCGACTGCTCCATTTGTCCCAAGCTAACCAATTTTTCTTTTTTGCCTCAAATTCTTCTTTTAATTCTGGTTTGACAATGTCTTCCAACTTTTCAGCGCTGAGTGCCATGTAATTGCTGTCTGTGTCCATCTGAATCAATTCGAAATCTCTTCTGTCAAAATATCTGTCAAGAAAATCATAATAGAATTCAAGCATTCGAAGTTTTGCCAATTGATATACAGCAATTCCAACCTGATCTTCTTATTGTGATCCGAGGCTTTCGGCTTTCCAGCTCATACGCTTCCCCAATCTCGTCAAGATCACTGAAAAATGAGCTTCGTAAAGCTCTGTCGACAACCTTTTCGTCTTTGGTGTAAATAACGTTTGTTTGCCTTTCCAAGGCTTCGATGAGCTTTCCATACCCACTATTTCCTAACAATTTGAATACATCAGCCAGCAGCGCCTTGCTTTTTTCGTTATCTCCAGTTCTACGAGCTTCAGTTACTTGCTCCACAAACCAAGTGAATATTTTTGATGGTTGGTAATCAATAGTCCGATAAACATTTGTGATCACTGCTCCATGCTCAATATACCATCTAAGAAGAGGAGCGTATAATAATATCTTCTTTGCAGACAATGCCCCCACTAACTTCTTTCCATCTCCGCGGTTCCTTTTTGTGCGTTTAAGATATTCAAGCATATGTTGCGGCACAGCTTCAACAGGGACCTCTTTGTTGTAGAAGAACGGACACATTTCCTCAAACTTTGGGTATAAGTGCTTTGGGATCTCTATATCAACTTCTGCAAATCCAAACCATTTTTCTTCTTTGAGCCTTTGTGTCAGTATGGGAGCGGCGGCTTCATTATTGTAATGCACGACCCTTCCTTTTCCACAAGGCATGTCTCTTAGCATGGTTGACAAATACAAAGCATTGGCGTCGTAACCCAGTATATTTTTGCAAAAACGGGGTTC
This sequence comes from Siderastrea radians, assembly GCA_964017195.1. Classification (NCBI taxonomy): domain Eukaryota; kingdom Metazoa; phylum Cnidaria; class Anthozoa; order Scleractinia; family Rhizangiidae; genus Siderastrea; species Siderastrea radians. The sequence goes on along the minus strand of OZ024897.1, from coordinate 37,998,093 downwards.
CGCTATTCGATGGGACCTTATCTTCGTGATTCCAACTTCATGCTTTCTTGTGAAAACAAGGCTCGGTCCTCCAACAACAGCTGCTTTCAACATCTCATACGCTTCTTTGCACCTCTCAACACATCCGCGGAGCAAGTAATGTAAACTAACACCTGGGATACTTACAGCATCTTTCAAAATATCGATTCCTTTATCGGTGTAGAAAGCACGCATCTTTTCTAGTGCCTCGAGACCAGGAGCTACATCGAGATTATTGTAGTAACGCAGCCAGTCTGCGAAGGTACACATACCCTTTTCTTTGAACACACGCTTACATTCTTTCCATTCATTTTTGGAAAGAAGATAACCACCCTTCAGCTTCGAATACCAATCCTCATATTTCGGAAGTCCGCGAAAATCAAGTTTTTCAGGTGTGTCAAGCCAGTCATACGGTAACCACGATTTTACAGCTTCGCATTCATAAGCTTTTACCCATTTCTCATAACTTGTACACGGACCTAAGTAGTTTATGATATCGAGAAAACGAAATTTTTTAGTCAAAATGAACATAATTTTGTTTCCATTTTTTGCAACTGTTATTTTTTTACCTGTATCAGCTAAAAGATCTGCGAAATGTTCTCTGATAAGATTCAAATCATATCTCCCGGAGTTAAACCCGAGAACTGGCACCTGATTACACCATTCTTCCATTTTGGAACGCTGCTCTTTTATAAGCATATTTACATCGTCAGGTATGAAGGCTGCTCTTACTTGATCCCTTATTTTTTTCCCACGCCTCTCAAGTTCTTCCATAAACTTGTGAACAAGCTCCGTAGGGTCTCTTTCACAGATATGAGTTGGTTCTCTGTCTAAAGTGTCACCAACGCTAACAGAGATTGGTACGTGTGTGTTTTCGATTGTTAACGTTTCTGTTGGTTCCTTCCTCTGATTTTTATCTCCGTACATTTCAAAGTCAAACAATATAAAGTGTGGATAACTTTGTGTTTGAGGTTTTGGTAACTTTATATTTATTTTTCCTACTTCACAAGACCATGCCTCGATTACACGGTAGCCAGCAGCTCGAAGCTTTTGTATACGTTCAACAGTTGCTTTTAATCTATCTTCTCGTGTTTGGTCAGGATGAGTAATAATTCTATTTCGATCATGAGGAAAACATTTTCGACATCCATGCCAATGACATCCATGATATTGGCCTCCTACTAGCCTCCAAATGTACTAAGAGTACAAGGCTCGTTGAATTTCAATTTAAGCTTTTACACAGACGATTGTCAACTAACGAATTTCTAAACAAAATTGGAATTAACGATAACCCAAAGTGCTCCTTTTGCGACCAAGAACCAGAGACACTTGTACACCTCTTCTGGTCTTGCCCTAAAGTGGCCTCTTTTTGGAACAGCTTAAACGCACGGTTAACTCTATCCCAAATCCTTCCGGAAAATTACACAATGAATATCTCTGTTGCATTAGGACTGATGCTGGACTCTTCCAAAAGTCATCAACAGCTAAATCTCTGTTATCTTATGGCTAGACATTTTATATGGATTTGTAAAAGAAAGGAAACTTCACCTCAAGTAGTAGGTTTTCTACAATACCTTAAGTCGATGTTTGACATAGAGGTCAAAACGGCGCACTCTATTCCAAAAAAATGGGATCTCCTGAGCACTTAATTTTAGAAATCAATTATGTATGTAGCATATGTATATTTGATTAACCTCCCCTGACGCGAATTCCTTGGTTGCCTTGGCGTGGGAGCCTTCTAATAACTGAGACATTGCATCAAGATTTCCGTTTGTTGTGTGTGTAGCAATCAAATAGTGTGACAACTAATCAAGTGTAGTATGACAAGCAGTGTAATTAGTTAGTAGTAAGTGGTGTGTGTAATTTCAGTGTAATAATTATGCAATGATAAAAAAGCATGTACACCCCAAATGTAAGTTATCAGTAGTATTTAGGTGTAATTAGGTGTATTAGTACTAAGGTGTAATTAGTATTTACAGCTACAATCAAGCGTGCGTTTATATACTGTAATTTAACTCCTGTGTTAATTGTAGGTTATCGTTTTTGTTGTAATTACTTATATGTCTTACTTGTAATAAATAAACTAAAAAAAAAAGTTTCATTTACTCCAGACATTTCACAATTTAGGAGATCCTTTGAGCATTTAAACATTAAATCCTCTGTCATTCTTAGTTAGGGAAGGCACGTTTTTTCTTTGGGGGGGGGGGGAGGGCTGGGGAATTTTGGTATTTTTTCCCCAAAAAAGTGTTGGCCCTCCCTTGCGTTTTAATAAAAAAAACTCCTGACCCCCCACCTTTAGGTGACTGCCAAAAGCGCAACCCTCCCCTCACTACAACATGGTATGTTCCATGCTGTAGAAACCTCAGAACGTTTCGCTTGTGAACGCAAAGTGTTTGAATATGAATATATCTCGATATTGAATGTGTGCGTGCTGAAACAAGGAAATGCGAACAATCAGTGTGGGATATTTACGTCTTATAGCTGAAGTTTGAATATGGAAGTATTTGAGTATTATAAAAGTTTTGAACATAAAATATCTAAGGGAAAATACACGCGCTTCTTTCTCCGACTAGCCGGCATTGCTGTTGGTTATTTTAACAGAAAGGTTTAGTTGTTTAGCATGCGAAATCTGCCTCTCAAAAACAAATATTTCCGACATTTCCGACAGGGTAGAGCGGATCGGTTGGATCTACTAGTAACTCTTCAGAACTAAACGACTCAGGAGATCAGGCAGCGGATAGCCAACAGCAAGAAGCTGAAGAAACGATACCTGAGTCAAGTACTTCTCGATAGGGACGGAAAATGACACGAGTCCTCCGAGAAAAACTATGTGCCATGGCATAATATACATGTAAAAATGTAACCTAGTACCTATAATAAAAAATCAAATTAAATCAAAGTAGGTGAAAAGAAAAACTTAATCTGTAAGAAAAATGGAAAGCAACATCACAAAAATTCTCATTAAAAAATTCTGGAAAAGATGTGTGACCCTCCCTTGAATAGCTCACATGAGGTATGGCCCTCCCCTTTTGGTGCTCACTTTCACTGATGACCCTCCCCTCTGAGGCCCCAGCCCTCCCCCCCCCAAGAAAAAACGTACCTTCCCTTACTTTGAAAAAATGTGCACAAGCCTGGTAGAAAAAAGTATCCTCATTTAAGCTCAAGCTTTAATAAAGGACGTCTGTCTGCCTGCTTCAGATCCTCAAACATTTGCAAACATTTAAGCTGCTTTAACTCAGAAGCACATGGTCGATCTTTACTTAAATTAATCATTAATTTTGAATCCAATCTTTCAAATTTATCATTTGCCTTCAACTTACCTCAGCCTAAAAGGTAGCTGATCCACGTTTTGCCGCTCTGATTCTTCATTTCCAGCTCAAAAGACGCAAACATTTCAAGCCACGAACTGAACACAAAAAATCGCGCCGAAACCGAACAAAAACGGTCACTACTGAGCCCGCAGTGGTCTAGCTGCGGACCGAAACAACCCAATTTGTTTCCAGGCTCCTCAGAAATGTGTTGTGAATTTCAAGATGGCGGTTGCTCCAATGGGCCACGTTGTCAACAAACTCCGCTTTCTTTCCGATTTTAAAGCTAACATAATGCAAGAAAAGGATCAAAAATCATTTTTTAACCGGCCGTCGCCATGATGGCGACCGCCGGTTTATAAAATGGACACGGTTTATCCTGAAAGCAAGTTGGCTTAACATACGAAGAAAGTTCTGTAAAGCTTGTGGTACGGGTACTCAAGAGCGGTACTGTCTTATATAAGACGCATGCGCATATAAGTCTTCTGAATGTTACCTTCCTATGTTTTTGTCTTTTAATTTACAGTATTTAAGATATGAACGGCGAAGGGTTGTTAAGTTTGGGGTTTTTTGTATTTGTCTTGTATAACGCATGCGCAATTGAGTAAAGGAGCTAATAGGATTGAATGCGAAATTGGCTGTGTTGTCTGATCTAGTTACTGGTTATGGTGAAAATTTTTTTAGCGCAGGAGTTTTTTTATTGGGATTGACATTTTGAGGGGTGTAAAAATGTGGGAGTCAGAAGGATTTGTGAATGTCGGGAGCATATCACGCTTCTGTGAATGTGATTTGCTTTGAAAGTTGCGTTTTGTATAGGAGCGGTGTAATATTGTGCTGCGTGAGAAGAGGTTTCCCTTGGCGTTTTATGGGGGGGGGGGTGGTTTGCGAAGTGGATTGTAAGGTTTCTGGTTGGCTAACTTGTATTTCGCAGCGGACAAAAAGGACAGTTGCGTTTTACCGGCGTGGGCTAGGAAGAGAAGGAATTGGTACTAGTATGATGATGCAATATTACTACGGTTGATTGCACCATCAGTACATGATAGTTCTTGTGAATGAAGAGAGATGAGTGTTTATTTGAGGCGAGAAGTTGATACGAAGGAATCGTCATTAATAAGGAGATCAATTAATAAGGCAGGTGTTACGAGTCTTTTTGCATTGAAAGAACGAAAATATCTGAATATTATCGACGGATTTGAGTAGTTTGCGTGTGGTGTTCGCTAAAGGCTACGAGCAGTCTCTCTTTCCGTTCAGAGATAGTGAAGGAAAAGAAAAACAAGCGAGTGAGCGCGAAATCGATTGCGGCTCGACAGGCGCTTTAGCTTTCAAAGACGTGGGCGACTTTCGTCCCCGCTCGCTTGTTTACTTTTGCAAGGGGATTCCCGGGTTAGCAAACCGGATTTAAACATCACGTCATGAGATATGCCTTCTGATTCTACTGCTATGTTCACTGTTTGTATTTAAGGTCTAGGCACAACAGTAAATACTTCGTCGTCCCGGTGTGAGCATTCTCAGTTGTGGACGAATTTATATCGACATTCAACGTTTGAGTGAATTTGCGTTTTTCACCACAAATAAAAGCGATAAGAAAGATAAGCTGAGTCATCAGAGTTTAAACATTACGTCATCCAGTAACGTTATAGGCAAAATATCGTGTCACACAATCACACTTTTCGTCACGCTGGTTCGTATAAATAGAGGATCGCGCTAACATTTGTGAAACCTAGGGGTGGGGGGTCAGAATGGCCGGTTAAAATGCCCAATGGGCTTTCTTGTTGTCTTATACAGTGGCTCTAAAGAAATTGACTTCTTGGAGAAGTTTGGAATCGGGCCTGTTATTCGGAAAAAGGTGTTATGCATTGTGTCATTGCATTGACCACATCAAAAGTTACACGGTGTTGTCTCCCATTGCAAACTTACGCAGACAATCAAAAGGTAAACTGGTTTTTTTGAGTACAGGATTTTGATTTATTTATCTTTAACTAGTGCCTCGTTTTCACAATTTCCAAGCAGAAAAAGAAATATCCTTACGGCATAATTCTTGCTCAATATGTTTAAAGGTGTGTTTGATAGCTGTTTATACCTCAAGATGCAATGCGTGACTGGACACAATATTTTTAATAGCACTTTTAGTGTAGGAATTTCAAGTTTACTACACATTCAAGGCGATTAAAAATTTCTCAGTTCCAGATCTTTTAAGGTGAAGTCTTTTAATATACGACTGGCTGAAGAATCAGTTTTAATTGTAACTTCAGAGGCATTTAAAATGCTAAGAATAAAACATCTAGTAGTGACCTCTAGTAGAGTTTCTTTGATGTCTCGATCTTATGACGGGATTAGCAAAAACAACCAATAACTTTCACTCCATGAGAAAAATGCTAGGTTTCTCACGACTACTCTTCAATGCCAGAAAATCCAAGAAAGCCTGCCAAACATCTTAGTGGCCGAGTTTTTTTTTTTTTTTTTTGGCCAAGGTTGCCGAGAAAGTCTGGCCTTGGAACTAACATGGCCGAGAAAGCCGGACTTTTGTGGCCAAGGTTGCCAAGAAAACTTGGCCGTGGCCAGGCTTGCCAGGCTTTACCAGGCCGCATTTTCCTGGTGAGCTTGGCCAAAAACCCGGAAAGCCCGGCCTGGTCAGGCTTTGCCAGGCTGGCCGGGTTTTTGACCGGGCTCCTGATGCAAGGGAACATAATAATAAAAATAAATAAAAAAAATTAACAGTCCGTTAAAACTGTTACATGTAACGCATCTTCTGTCACTGGGGCCGCAAAGCAGACGCGCGTCGCTTCGCTTATTAAATTAACACTTTCCTGAGCCAAACGTGAACGAAACTCGACGATAGTTCAACCTCCTTGAGAAAGCATGATAGTCAGTTAGAGTTCGTAAGTAACTGGTCCGGCGAGAGCGAGAAGTTGAACTTCACTCGATTCTAATGACAATTTGAGCAGATTCAAGCTCTTCAAGGGCCGAGCTTCTATACACTTACCAGTTATCGACACAGACTGTGCTCAGTGTGACTTGAGGTTACTCTTATGTTTGAATACAATTTGATTTTGAACACGTACACCTAGCATTCTTAATATCACGTAACAACCGGACTGTTTCCAGCGAAGCATTTTGAATTTCTAGTTGATACTGGTTTTCTAAATATCGCTGTAGGCACTGTAAACAACTGTTACCCATTTAAAATGATTAATAACGGTAATAGGACTGAGTGGGATTCAAATCAGTCATACGGGTGTTTCTTTTCATTACGAAATGACGAAATGAAGCTCGTTTCCCTTGAATGATATTTCTTACTTCTTCCATTATCGCGAAAATTTTTTTCTTTCCCTTGCACGTTCAAGATTGCATGAGACAACTGTAATTCCTTTTGTGTTTGGAGGACAAAAATATGATTTTTTCAAAATTTCAATATTTTTCCATTTTATTGCTATTATTATTTGCCATTAATTTTTCTCGAGTATACATGAGGATGTCAGGCAAAACCTCGGTAGCCAGCTAGAATATCCTTGCCCTTCCTTTTTCGTTCTCGTTTTTTCTCTTTCTTTTAGTATAAACTGCAAACTTTCAATTAAATGAATACAATCGAGTTATCAAAATTCCCTAAAAGAAATTATTTTTTTCAATTTCTCTAAACCATTTCACAATAGAACGAAATAATGTACAAAAACCATTTCCCCCACCATATTATATTCTAGCTTCATAACCACTTCCCCTTATTTCTCTTATTTTTCTAATTTCCTAGTGTTTTGAATTATTCTACTCGTAAACCTTGCGCGACTCTAGCTTTCTCTGATAATAATGTGAGATTATATTGATCAGCAGCAGGGAGGAGCGATTGCATTGGGAACTCGTACTCGTACACAAGTCTAATCTAAAGGTCGCGTATTGCTAACAACCTGTGGTATTACTTAAACTAAAGAGGATCAGTAAATATAAGACGAGTTCGTAACGATAAGTTGCTGCACCCTCAGAAACTCCTGTAGAACCTCGTTTGCAGTAGATCGTTGTTGAGAGTCAATCGCATGACACCTTTTTATTATTTCACGAAGCTGAGTTTTTACAAAACTGCTTCCTTTCACGCCACCCAGTAAACTTTCCACAATCCAGGGAAGCTTCCAGATGTCGATTTTTTCGTCGTAAGCCAGACCGAAATCAGATGCTAACGGTTCTGACATTTTTGGCCACCGTTGTTGTTCAATTTCCTTCTCCACAGAATGTGACAGATTCAGCCCTTTTTTGCAACCCCTATCCTTGGTTACCTCTTTTAAACTATCTACATCGTTCATGACCATATGAAAGTCATCAGTGATCAAATATTGTGAAAGTAATCTATGAAGGTTTGGTCCATCACACATTACACGAACTCCAATTAGACTGTTGTGTAGGTAGTCCATAATCTTGACGAAATCCACGCTTAGCTGAAGTCTTGTCTGTATGTTGTTGTACTGGGAGAGCTCGGGTCGCCGAAGAAGCCTGTTTAGAGCTACTGCCGAGCCATGTTTGTTATACACTGTGACAACCTTCAAGAAAAAGAACAACATAGTCTGGGCGAGATCTCATTCGCTATCGGTTCTCGGACGGGCCCTTACAAGCTAGAGTTTATTTGTGAGCCACTAGGTTCATTAGTTTTTCTTAAGGTATAATAAACAAATATTGCGGTATCTTTTTGTTTTAGAAATTGCAAAAAAAAAATGCATATGCAAAACTGAAAACCCGCAAAAATTTCATTCCAAAGCGTAGTTGCTAGAGTTAACCCTTTGAATTCTCCTACACTGGGATCTTGGATTCACAGTATTTTGCAATACAGTAATAAACGACATGCCTTTTATGAAATTGCGTTACCTGTATAGTGACTACTTGTCGTAAGATGATCGCCAGCTTAAGCCCCGTGGTTAAAGGTTTGCCTTAAAAACAAATCTTTAGCATTTTTTAAAGTGTAAGTTTGTTTTCACCGCCAAATGTGTTGATACGAAAAAATTAACCCAGTGTAGATCTCTAGAGTTTGTTCTCTCTTTATTAAAAAATATGACCTAGTAACGTGGACCCCGGATTTATCGCAAATTTTAAAGTTGAAAAAGATCTGATTGGTTCGAACAAAATTGAAAAAAGTATTAGCTGAGGGTCTGGATGGGGTTTACTGGCAACTGACAAACGGCCTAAATTCTAACTGACAACTGACAAATAACCAAACATTTTACTAACAACTGATATACGTTCCAAGGGTTAACTAGACATGTAACTAACAACTGACAAGATGCTTGAAAGGCCCTATTATTTTTTAAACCCTTTTGAAAATAATATTTTCGGCTATTATGTATGTGTTCTTACGCTAAATCTCCAGACCAACAAACAGGGCACGAGATAAACAGCAGACTTAAATTTTACATGCCGTGACTAAGACTACTAAGGCTATTAGGATATTAAAATTAATCATTTACCATTTGACTCTAACAAATCGGTTTTTTGCATGAGTCTCAACTGACCTCAATTTAGACCAATTTACTGTAGCCACGTGCTCAAAGAAATGTTTGCTCATACGGTGAGCGGTCGATACGGCGTTCGAGCGACACCGAAGTCTCATTCCTATCAACAACGACATAAAAGCAGTGGAATCGCTATAAAAGCATTTGACTGAATTTTTGGGATTGAAACAACTGGCAACCAAGAATGGGCTTGACCGACGTTCGACCTTAAACAGTCAGTGCAAGATATCAAAGGAACCTGGAAAGAAAACGGAGAATTTTGCCATTACCACAGATGGGCAGTGGCAACTGGAACTTCCAAGCCTATTGGTTGACGAGAAAGTGTCTTCAGTGGCTGTGGCTGTTGGCAAGGCTCGACCACGACAAGTAGACGAATACGACACAGACTCAGAAGAGGGAGTACAGACATAGTAAACTGCGGGTGTTTCAGATCGAAATTCTCCAGTGACACTTCCGGTGACCGGCTCACAATACTATAGGTCACGCAACTCTTATTTATAGTTTCTGCGTCTAGTAAACCGGTGATCACACAAACACATATTATGTGACTGTTTCGATATATAGAACGAGACAAAATTCGCCAATTTTGCAATATGTATTATTTAACAAGTTATCTAATATAGAACCACCTCCTCGCCGATGTACAACGGCGAGGTAAATGCGTCTGTCTATAAGACTTGTACCTTGTCGATGTACAACGGCGAGGTACATGTGTCTGTATATAAGGAAGACCGATATCTCGCCGATATACAACGGCGAAGTACACCCGTCTGTATATAAGAAAGACTTGTACCTCGCCGATGTACAACGGCGAGGTACATGTCTCTGTATATAAGGAAGACCGATATCTCGCCGTTGAACATCGGCGAGGTAGATGCGTCTGTATATAAAGAAGACTGATATCTCGCCGATATACAACGGCGAAGCACACACGTCTTTATATCAGAAAGACTGATTTCTCCCCGATGTTCAACGGCGAGGTACATGTGTCTGTATATAAGGAAGACTGGTATCTCGCCGAAGTACAACGGCGAGGTAGGTGTGTCAGCTGGTGCGTCTGTAGATAAGGAAGACTGATATCTCGCCAGTGTACAACGGCGAAGTACATGCGTCTGTATACAAGAAAGACTGATTTCTCGCCGATGTTCAACGGCGAGATACATGTGTCTGTATATAAGGAAGACTGGTATCTCGCCGATGTACAGCGGCGAGGTAGGTGCGTCTGTATATAAGGAAGACTGATATCTCGCCGGTGTACAACGGTGAGGTGGGTGCGTCTGTATATAAGGAAGACTGATATCTCGCCGATGTACAACGGCGAGGTACATGCGTCGGCATTTAAGGAAGACTGATATCTATCCGGTGAACATTGGCGAGGTAGATGCGTCTGTATATAAGGAAGACTGATATCTCACCGATGTACAACAGCGAGACCTGACATGCGTCTGTACATAAGGAAGACTGATATCTCGCCGATGTACAACGGCGAAGTACATGCGTCTGAATATGAGAAAGACTGATATCTCGCCGATGTTCAACGGCGAGTTAGCTGCGTCTGTATATAAGGAAGACTGGTATCTCGCCGATCTACAACGGCGAAGTACATGCGTCTGTATATAAGGAAGACTGAAATCTCGCCGATGTACAACGGCGAAGTACATGCGTCTGCATATAAGAAAGACTGACATCTCGCCGATGTTCAACGGCGAAGTACACGCGTCTGTATTTAAGAAAGACTGATATCTTGCCGAGTACAACGGCGAGGTAATTAAGTGCGACTGCATAAAATTGTAACTTGAAATCCCGTCGGCGTAGTTCATCGGCGAATTATATTTGTCTGCTTATATAAAATGGAGCATGATGGAGATAAGTCTGTTGGCCGATGCAAAAAAGGAAAGATAGATTTGTGCTGCAGAAGTTACACAAGCACGGATTTCTTAAACTATGGGGTACTGTTCGGGGGCCAGTGAGAAATATTTCTCTGTACAATTGAAAAAACAAAAACAAACAAACAGAGAAACAAACGAACAGACAAAAAACAGATTACTGAAATTGAATGCTCGAAGTTATTTATTAATCATTAGCAAAAGTCCCAGTTTTATATTCGTGATGAAGGACCTAGGCTTGTAACATGCCTGCCACATCACTCATCATTCATGAACTAATGCATTAGTCAATTCCAGCTGGGCCTATCCCTTCCCCGGGCAACTGCGGGGCATTTGCGCGCCTTGTCAGTCCCAGGGGTGGAGCATTAGCAAATTTGGCACGGTCCAGGGGTCGGAGATTTGCCTACACCAGAGCTACCCCCGGGCTTTTGACACACACATGGTTTCCGACTCGAAATCCAAACATGAAGGATTTATCGCAAAGAACCAGCAGTTCGTCGCAGATTGGATCGTTTGTCAAGGACTGGACAAACTTGTGGAGGCTTCCTCGATTAAATGCGTTTCGCCATTGCTTATCAAAGCACAACTTGAGCTAGTGAGATCGGGAACTATCAACGTGTCGAAACGTGAATCGACGTACGCATGCTTCTTTGATGAAGGATTTAAATAAAATTTAGTCGCGATGATTCTTAAACTATTATGATCGATTTAACAAATTGACGTCAGTTTTTTATGCGTCTGTCCTCTTATTGATGATAAATTTCGTCATAACATTGTCAAAGTGTTGTAGATCCACGAGCCGCAGGCGAGTTGATCTACCACAAACCTTGACAATGTTATTTCGCTCACCGCCGATTTTCGGGAATGAATCCTCAACAAACATCCTCATCTTGTTGCTCTAAGGTTGCAATGGTTTCTTCAGTTTTAACCCATAAATTTTAGTTGAATTTCTCATTGAAGACTACTAGATTGGTGCTACAATTCTCGCCTCACCAAGAATGCATCGCTGAAAAGTTGACAAAACTTTTGCTGATTGCGTCAGTTTTACGTGTTTCATCCGTCTGTACTCTCATTGACAATAAAAATTAGCCAATCAGCGCGCGAGAATTCGCTCAGTTATTTAACAATTATCCTGCGAAATCGCGCGGAATATCACCTGATACTTAGCCGACAAGGCCGTAGGCCGAGTTAGCTAAATCAGGGGATATTCCGCAAGATCGAGCAGGATAATTGTTTTATTATTCAACAAATTCTCATCGACTAGCCTTTTCACAACGAGAAAAACTATGGTTCTATGATGAAAGCGCTAAAAGCTAGCAACACCTAATTAAAATCAAAACAGAACTTCAAGAAATCGAAGTTTACTACTGTTCACTTAAAACAAGACTCATTTACAAGCTCATGTTTGGAAATGAGAAGACAGAGTAAAAAAAATACTGCTACCTTACCGAGAATAAGTCCTCTTCCTGTGAATTAAAATTTTTTCAACTTTACAACTTTCTGTGAGCAAGTGCGCTGCTTCGTTCGCAATACCATTTTCTTGGTTGAGTTCTTACTATGAAAATTCCAAGTCAACCTCTGGATATCTTTGTGAGCTGAAGCAAATACTTGTTGACTTTTTGAGAGCATTTAATCGAGGAAAGTTTCTTCCAGGGAGTTAAAATTTCCGGAGAACACTGCTAAAACTGCCTCCCTTTTCAAAATGGCCGCCAAACAAGCAATGAAAGAAATCTGCAGTGCACTTCCAAATATGGTCATTTACGTATATCGCAGGATAGCTGTCATGTACGGATGACAGATATTGAGGGCTTCCTTACCATATATGGGCATAGTGACAATTTGTTGAATAATAATGTAAATATTAAATTCTAAACGTGTTTAGGGATGGTCGTTTTATACTTTTGCATATCATTAAAATATTCACAACAGATGACTTCACAACAGACTTTTATCATGTTTACAAAACATTGAAGTATTAACAATCAACTATCGTGTAGTGTTGTCTGTGAAGTATTAAAATATCATTGCTTTGCGTTATTAACTTTATTAACATCAGATAGTGCCATTACAAACAATAGAAGACGGAGACGCAGGCCTACAGAAATGAAGAATCACAATGAATGAAGACTGCTGCAATGTTGATTGGGAACGTACTATCCCAGGGGCGGGGCATTTTGCCCTCTTCCTTCATCCCCACCGCGGCGAATTTGGAGGCTTAAGTCAGGAGTACCTGACGGGGCCGCTCGACAAAAAACCCGCTCGACAGGCTGGAATTGAGCTTGCTGGGAAAGTTAAACATTAGATAGTTAACTGGCTGGGATGTTTCGTAAACACCTGGCTTGCAGGGAATTGATATTAAAACACTGTCTCTAGCTGGGGAAAAATGGCTTGTTTGTTTTTTCCTGGCTATCAGACTCTAAAAACAAATTGTGTCCTGACTACGAGCAGTCTCTCTTCCCGCTCAGGGATTGTCGATCAAAAAGAACAAGCGAGCGAGGGCGGAAATCACCTGCGGCACGGAAACGTGACGCGCGCGTGATTAACCGCTAACAAGCAAGCGAACGCGAATCAGGTAGAGAGGGGCGTGTCGACAGCTACAGGTTAACATCAGCTGTCGATTTAAAAAAAAGAGGTAATACGAAACTCTTATTTTGAATGAACAAATCAGTTGAGCTCGGTAAACGTATACCTTTTCGTTTGAACTGGTTGTTTGATGGCGATCTCCGCGGCAATCCCCGCCAAGTAGCAACGTTAGGGTGAGTGGTTTTTTTGGTGTGTATCAGTTCAGTTATTTTTCTTATTTTGAAGTAATAAAGCCCGTAATAGGATGAATTTTGCGCTCCTCGGGGCGACCATGATCAAAAGATAATTCTGGAAATTTGCGCATGAAAGGAGTTCACAGAAGAAATTCGTACTTCTGAGATATAAAAAAAGCAATTACAAAAAACGTAGATCTGCTAATTTTGTTTACCGCTTTGTGAATATGTACAATTGAGACGGACAACTCATAGCTGCTCATAGCCGGCGCATCATGCTTGAAACCCCGGGTCTACACATAGCTGTGAAATCGGTTGTAATATTGGCTGAATTCAGAACTTGAGGGATTTGCTTTCATTTTTAAAGGTCCGAGGATATCTTCGGAAACTGAAGACATTCGGAAAGCGAGAAGGGAGCCATTTTTAACCTTAGGCAAAATGTTTCATTCATCCACGCTACAAAACAGAACTCATTAGTCAACTCTGAGTCAGTTGTAACGAATATCGATTTCCGCCGCTCACTCGGGTCCTGCTTTCTTCCCCGAAAACCGACTGGTAATCGAGCCTACAGACCGCGTCGTGTAAGACACTTTGCTCGTGTTTGTGACATAAATTTGCGGCACGGCTTCCACGTCTGTCTCGATTATTACTGACAAGATGCGCGGTTCAAAGTTGCAATCTGGAAAAAAGGTCACCGGAAGTGGCTGGCAAGTTATGACACCTCGCGGGTAAGATGGTTTGACTGTATAGTATTTTTTACCGTGAAAACAGCAATCTACTCTCGGTCAAAACTAAACACCTCCGAAGAATGTTCAGCGAAAGCACAGACTGCCTTAGACTTTCACAAAGTCCTTCGTCGACGCGCGGTTTAGGTAGGTCACGTACGAAGGACTTTTCCAGCTTGCAGCGCGCCAATTTTACCAACCCAAAAACGGGTCGGTGAATAAATTGTATCCGCGGCCAATCAGAATCGAGATCTCAAAGAAACTATCATTCAAATGTAAATGTCAAATGTCAAATGTTAACTCAGCTTTTCTCAGGGGACTATATTGAACAAAAGTTGTTATATTTTTTGGAAACGACAGGAAATCAATTGAATTGAAGCTAACCGAGAAAATGTTTTGTCACACTAGGCTACAGATTTTCAGCCATTCCCAGCTTAAATTAAGCTTAGTACGCTGACTTCAACGGAACTCTCCTCCTCTGATGAATCAAATAAATCTGCTTGTGTGGAGGTATCTCTTGTGAGAAGCATAAATTCTTGTTCGCTCGAGGTTTGTTTTTGTGGGGCATCCTGCAGGTCCTGCAGGAGAATCGATCTTTTACTCGAGCTACCAGAGGCATCAGAAGAGAGTCTTTTCGTGCTGGCTATCGCTTCATGACCTGTCTTCAACGGGTTCGTAACAAGGTTCACTTTATTCACTATAGTCTCGTTCTTGTCGGCGCAATTTCTACATATTATGTTAATCGTCAATTCAGTTGGTGTGAACTGCCGTCCAGCGAGGATTTCTAGATCCAAGCAAGCCTTGTTTTTTTCTCCTACCTGAGCCGATCATTCTACGCCTGGAATCGTTGTTAATCACTTTTTTGGCGCAAGGGAAACAAATTTGTTCTTTTGAGCATAGAGAAACGGCAACTCGCGTGATAGTTTTGGTTGAAGTTGACCCCGCGCTACTTTCAGCCATCACAAACAAGTAGTCTTGAGATTTGACACCCGCTAGTAAAGTCACGCGCTCACAGAAGGACCGCCCCCTTTTAAATTGATAATTCATGCCTTTTGTTTCTGGCGGGAAACGTGATTCAAAATCCTTCGAGCGGTACAAGTCGCCCTCTCGCTACTTCGTCGCTCGCGCTCGTCGCTTCGCAACTCGCTTTACGTCGCTTCGCGACGCATTTCGGCTCGCTTCGCTCGCCGATCCTAAGAGAGGGCGACTTGGTGCAAGTCTAAGACTGCCTGTAATTCAAACGCTCAGTGCGGCTTTCGCTGCCGATTTTATCGCGTTTACTCTGTTGAACACGAGGGAGATTAAACTTTTTGGGGTACCCAGTTTCTTAAGATGTGCATTTTTCCGAATAAGACTCGGCATTCCTGGCGTAATAGCATGTTCTACCTTTGCAAGTAACCTTTTTCTGCTTTTTGGAGGAAATATTCTCTGCTGAAATGATTCAAGCTCTCCCACCGGTTTTATGTCACTGTCACCGTTTTGTTACATTCTTTGTGGGGGGGGGGGGGGGGGGCTAGTTTACTGTCTTCTTCAAAACACATCTCAAAGTACAGTACTTTATTACCCTTTTTTGTTTCCTTCTGTGAAATTGCTAAACGTTGACGCCAGGAGGAATGACAGTCTCTTATTTATTACAATTTTTGAAGTATTAAATTTAAATGATTATAAAACTTCGAAATATTGCCCTTCGGAAATATGACATGTCACTGTCGCAAAAAAGCATTTGAGTGAATAAGTAGTAAATCTGATGGGTTTTAAACGATACTTTTAAAAGTACTTCATTTAGACACATTTTCTAAAATGACTGATGTAGCCTTAAACATTTTGCCTTTTCACGCTGTCGTGAATCCTTTACGGTGATTGCCTTACGACAACTGACAATGGCTTTTGCTGCGAATCTTTGCGGCAGTTCTGTCGCGAATCTTTTACGGTGAATGCCTTACGACAACTGACAATGGCTTTTGCTGCGAATCTTTGCGGAAGTTCTGTCGCGAATCTTTTCCGGTGAATGCCTTACGACAACTGACACTGGCTTTTGCTGCGAATCTTTGCGGCAGTTCTGTCGCGAATCTTTTACGGCGAATGCCTTACGACAACTGACAATGGCTTTTGCTGCGAATCTTTGCGGCAGTTCTGTCGCGAATCTTTTACGGTGAATGCCTTACGACAACTGACACTGGCGTTTGCTGCGAATCTTTGCGGCAGTTCTGTCGCGAATCTTTTCCGGTGAATGCCTTACGACAACTGACACTGGCTTTTGCTGCGAATCTTTGCGGCAGTTCTGTCGCGAATCTTTTACGGTGAATGCCTTACGACAACTGACAATGGCTTTTGCTGCGAATCTTTGCGGCAGTTCTGTCGCGAATCTTTTACGGTGAATGCCTTACGACAACTGACAATGGCGTTTGCTGCGAATCTTTGCGGCAGTTCTGTCGCGAATCTTTTACGGTGAATGCCTTACGACAACTGACAATGGCTTTTGCTGCGAATCTTTGCGGCAGTTCTGTCGCGAATGTTTTACGGTGAATGCCTTACGACAACTGACACTGGCTTTTGCTGCGAATCTTTGCGGCAGTTCTGTCGCGAATCTTTTACGGTGAATGCCTTACGACAACTGACACTGGCTTTTGCTGCGAATCTTTGGGGGCGTTCTGTCGCGAATCTTTTACGGTGAATGCCTTACGACAACTGACACTGGCTTTTGCTGCGAATCTTTGCGGCAGTTCTGTGGCGAATCTTTTACGGTGAATGCCTTACGACAACTGACACTGGCTTTGGCTGCGAATCTTTGCGGCAGTTCTGTCGCGAATCTTTTACGGTGAATGCCCTACGACAACTGACAATGGCTTTTGCTGCGAATCTTTGCGGCAGTTCTGTCGCGAATCTTTTACGGTGAATGCCTTACGACAACTGACAATGGCTTTTGCTGCGAATCTTTGCGGCAGTTCTGTCGCGAATCTTTTCCGGTGAATGCCTTACGACAACTGACAATGGCTTTTGCTGCGAATCTTTGCGGCAGTTCTGTCGCGAATCTTTTACGGTGAATGCCTTACGACAACTGACACTGGCGTTTGCTGCGAATCTTTGCGGCAGTTCTGTCGCGAATCTTTTACGGTGAATGCCTTACGACAACTGACAATGGCTTTTGCTGCGAATCTTTGCGGCAGTTCTGTCGCGAATCTTTTACGGTGAATGCCTTACGACAACTGACAATGGCTTTTGCTGCGAATCTTTGCGGCAGTTCTGTCGCGAATCTTTTACGGTGAATGCCTTACGACAACTGACAATGGCTTTTGCTGCGAATCTTTGCGGCAGTTCTGTCGCGAATCTTTTACGGTGAATGCCTTACGACAACTGACAATGGCGTTTGCTGCGAATCTTTGCGGCAGTTCTGTCGCGAATCTTTTACGGTGAATGCCTTACGACAACTGACAATGGCTTTTGCTGCGAATCTTTGGGGGCGTTCTGTCGCGAATCTTTTACGGTGAATGCCCTACGACAACTGACAATGGCTTTTGCTGCGAATCTTTGCGGCAGTTCTGTCGCGAATCTTTTACGGTGAATGCCTTACGACAACTGACAATGGCGTTTGCTGCGAATCTTTGCGGCAGTTCTGTCGCGAATCTTTTACGGTGAATGCCTTACGACAACTGACAATGGCTTTTGCTGCGAATCTTTGGGGGCGTTCTGTCGCGAATCTTTTACGGTGAATGCCCTACGACAACTGACAATGGCTTTTGCTGCGAATCTTTGCGGCAGTTCTGTCGCGAATCTTTTACGGTGAATGCCTTACGACAACTGACAATGGGTTTTGCTGCGAAACTTTGCGGCAGTTCTGTCGCGAATCTTTTACGGTGAATGCCTTACGACAACTGACAATGGCTTTTGCTGCGAATCTTTGCGGCAGTTCTGTCGCGAATCTTTTACGGTGAATGCCTTACGACAACTGACACTGGCGTTTGCTGCGAATCTTTGCGGCAGTTCTGTCGCGAATCTTTTACGGTGAATGCCTTACGACAACTGACACTGGCGTTTGCTGCGAATCTTTGCGGCAGTTCTTTCGCGAATCTTTTACGGTGAATGCCTTACGACAACTGACAATGGCTTTTGCTGCGAATCTTTGCGGCAGTTCTTTCGCAAATCTTTTACGGTGAATGCCTTACGACAACTGACGATGGCTTTTGCTGCGAATCTTTGCGGCAGTTCTTTCGCAAATCTTTTACGGTGAATGCCTTACGACAACTGACGATGGCTTTTGCTGCGAATCTTTGCGGCAGTTCTTTCGCAAATCTTTGACGGTGAATGCCTTACGACATCTGACGATGGCTTTTGTTTCGAAACTTTGCAGCTCAGTACTGACGTCCGCTGTCGAGTTTGTCTTTATCGATTTACTCTGTCTGGTTGATTGAACTTGTTAAGGTTGCACTTAACTAATTTGTTTTCTTTTGATATTGATTTATTTGCTGAGATTCCTGGTAATCAGGAACTGATAATCACGACATACGCTGGCCAACTAAATCCGAGTTTCGTCAAATGAATCTGCCTTAGTCCTTCTTTCTCCTTGTAAATGTGCAGTGTATAAAACTTCAGGTTCTGACCGCCTTGCATTTGTATAATTGTGATTCTTACACCATCGTTTAACTTGAAACTGAATTACGACTTTTTATTACCCGACACTTTTTGGGGGGTTTATGAGAATTTGCAGTGTGCAGCTTGGGCCTCTGGCGGACTACTTGGAAACTGCGAGTACCAATCTTTTTGTTTCACCGCTGTTTATTTGTTTGTTTGTTTATTGTTATGGGATATGCAGTGTAATCTGTGAAATGTACAGAAACTCTGTTTGTTTAATGTTAAATTAATTTAGGCACAATTATTGTTTGAAGCACATTTTTTTGTGTTCAATGTTCACGTGAGTAAAAACTTCTTCCATTTACACCGTTGCTATAAAAATTGAATTTTTACTGGATAAACTACATGTATTTCACGTTGGGTAGTGCACTTTGCTATGGTACATTTTAGCTTTTCAACGATTGTAAACTCTCCAAAAAATAATAAATAAATAAATAAAAACGTTGTAGTCAACGAAGAGTGTAGCTCATAAATAAATATACCGTTATATTAAATTCGCACCCCCTCCCCCCCAAAAAAATGATGTTGCGCACTCCCCCCCCGAAATGCAGTCATTTTCGCAAAATTTACTTCAAAAGTTCTCTGGCTGGCTAAGAAATAGTATACATGATCACTTGCTGGCAAACTGGAAATATTTCCTCTACCGCTGGCTGGATATTTCTTTTTTTTGGCGATTTTAATTTTGCTGGCTCGTTGACAAACTTCAAAATTGATGCTGGCTGGGATTTTTATTGATTAAAAGTCCTGCTCGCTGGCAGTGAAGAGCGGGTATTTTTTTCCCAGGAAAGTTAAATATTAAACAAGATTGACACGGAGACCTGCAGGTGATGTTTAGTTCACTCTACAATCGATTTTCCCTGAAGCAGTCGTTGGGTACTCCTGTTAAGTGTCCCCACCCCTGGGGATTTGCCATCCAAGAGAAAAAAAATGCTAATGCCTGTGGGTTAGCTGGGGGGGGGGGGGGGGCATGGGCGCAGCTGGACTTGACTGATGCATAACAACCCTATTTTCACTCCAACAAGTTGGTTTTACGAGCAAAAAGTAATCCCAGTCAGCCGAACCGGGACAATTAAATCAAGCCTAATTGAAAAATAAATATACATTGCAATATCTATTGTTTTACGCATTTACTGATAAATTGCTTTATTTCGTTCGTGGGGAGCTATTTAAAAGGATATGGTTTTGTCCCCCGTTTGGACTAGGGTAAGACACCTTCACTTCGCCATTGATCAACGGCGGAATATTTATTTCTCCATAATACAGACAACTTCACTTCGCCGATGATCAATGGCGAGATATCGATGCCTACTTTATACCGACAGTTTCACTTCGCCGATGATCAACGGCGAGATATTGAGTCCTTCATTATACAGACGGTTTCACTTCGCCGATGATCAACGGCGAGATATTGAGTCCTTCATTATACAGACGGTTTCACTTCGCCGATGATCAACGGCGAGATATTGTGTCCTTCTTTATACAGACGATTTCACTTCGCCGATGATCAACGGCGAGATATTGCGTCCTTCTTTATACAGACGGTTTCACTTCGCCGATGATCAACGGCGAGATATTGAGTCCTTCATTATGAGACGGTTTCACTTCGCCGATGATCAACGGCGAGATATTGCGTCCTTCTTTATACAGACGGTTTCACTTCGCCGATGATCAACGGCGAGATATTGAGTCCTTCATTATACAGACGGTTTCACTTCGCCGATGATCAACGGCGAGATATTGAGTCCTTCATTATACAGACGGTTTCACTTCGCCGATGATCAACGGCGAGATTTGCGATCTGTATTATATTAAGAATATTTAATCAAACTGATTGCGACATTCACATGAAAAAAGCCGTTCTATATATTGACACAATCACATAATATGTGAATGTCTATTAAAACAAACATATTTACTACTGGTAAGTTGTATTGATTTCCGAAAGTTCTCTTTTGATTGAGAGAGGCATGCAGTTCCTTTAAGCACAGGTCAACGACGATCGCGTTTGTTTGTGTTTGTTTGGTGACTCGCCGTCACCAAACAAACATATACTTAACAAGCATCGGAAAACTGAGAAGGAGAAGCAAGAGGAAAATGCCTCTCTAGCTAAATTCTACCTACACATTTTCATATTTCTGTCTTTAAATTATTTTTCTGGCCCCAGTTGTTCAAAAGTTGGATAGCGCTATCCACCGGATAAATCACTATCCAGTGGATAAGTGTTAGGGAAACCAATTGCGTTATCCACTGGATAGAGATTTATCCGGTGGATACTGCTATCCAACTTTTGAACAACTGGGGCCTGGTGTTCCTTTAGGCTCTCGTAAGTCTCGGTGACTTGCGGTGTCACGCAATTGTTTACAATGCGAAAGCCATATTTTCGACAAAATAGGGGTTGAACTCGAGCCCCTGCCGGTCACTTAAAGCGATTTGCCCAAGGATTTCTTTTCATATTCTAATAAAGCAGTATATAAATAAGCCACAGAAAGTCATTTTATGAAATTCTAAGTTATCGCCCATAGTCAAAATTTGCCATATTTTAGAGCTAAAATTTGGTTGCAAAAAATCTCAATTATAGCGTGTTTTTGTAATCTGTTTCAGGCATAAAAGTAACTTAGATTTTACAAATCGCTTTGTTAATCAGTACAAGACGACTTAGGAAAACCACACATGTTAATTGAAGTTTCGTATCTAGTTCTAGTTTGATATGCGAACCGATCAAATTTTGGGAAAATTGCGTCTCACCGGAAGTCGATTTTGAGCTGAACTCGGGCAAAACGGTTTTTCTCGAATTTTCACGAAAGGAAGCCGTATTTGGAAAAACTGTCGAGAATGTTTTCTTTGCGTGACTTGAAAGTAGATTTTGCGTGACATGCAAGTACATGTAAGCTTTGTTCGGTTAGCCTCGTTTTGAAGTTTCGGACCTCGTGGTCAAAACCTATCGGAGACGTTTTCGCTTTTGTAAGTTTTCTGGTGACCTGTAACTGTTGAGACTTGGATGAGGAATAAATCTGTGTACTGTGAGACTGAGCTGAGTTGATTTGGTGTACGGGGAGATCAACGAAAATATTTCCCACAAAACTAACTACAGCCCGTACGGCCTATCTATGAGCAAAATATGAGCGAAATCGATTTTTCCACTTGTGCCACCAAAAGTCGATATTTGTGGGAAGTCGCCCTTAAAGACTTACACATTAAAAATTAAAATTTACAATCCATTTATTAAATTTGCCCCATTAGTCTTACAGACGCCATTTTTCCTTAATATGTCGCTCAGAGTGCGAAAGAAAGTCAGCCAACATTTTCCGAAAGCGAGTAGCAGCTTGGAAATTCGGGGAATAAAACTGTTACATGCAACACATCTTCTGTCACTGAGGCCACTGCTTCGCTTATTAAATTAACACTTTCAAGCTGAGCGAAGAGAGGATATCAGACTTAAGACCTGAGCTAAGCATGAACGAGAGTGGACAATAGTTCAACCTCTTTGAGAAAGCACGATAATCAGTTAGAGTCCGTGAGTATTAACCGGTACGGCGAGTTCGAGAAGTTGAACTTCACTCGATTCCAATGACAATTTAAGTAGATTCAAACTCAAAAAGCGGACACGAGGCGCCATGAGCGGACGAGAGGTTTCAGGGCAAACAAAAGCGAGAATTGTCAACCCTTGTCAGCTCTCACTCTTGTTTGGCCCGGCTTTTATACACTTCCAGTTATCGACACACTCTGTGCTTAGAGTGACTTGAGATTACTCTTATGTTTGAATACAATTTGTTTTATAAAATATTTAAGATAGTACGCGCACTCTCATTGGTCGGTAGGTGTGTCTAGATGAGAGTATGTAAACACGGTTGTGACCTCACGCTTTCTGTGTTTCCCGGCACAATTTGAAAACATTTCAAAGCTTTCGCAAGACTAGCGTAAACAATTTCAAGTACAGATATAAAGGAAATGGAGACAAATTTGCCAACTGATTTTGATTTGGTGTTTGGCTATCGCTTTGCCACGAATTGCTCAAATCCACTGAATTACTTCGCTGAGTTCGTGGAAAGTCATTTTCATTCCTTTGGCTTTGTACAGACGGTAGATCAGCAACTCAGATTCTCGCCGTTCAAAAATATTCGCTGTCAGACAGACTACGACAACTAATCTCTTCTTTTTCCCTCGCAGTTGGTTTCTGAGAAGTTCAAACTTTACAGCTTACCGATTGTGTCCTCAATCAAAATCACAATATTTTCCCTTTTATTGCTATTATTTTACCCATTACTTTTTCTTCTTTTAGCAATAAATTTCCTAGTTTCTCTCTTTTCTTTTGCTATTTCACTTATGTACTTTTTCAAGGACACGACACGAGGATGTCGGGCAGAGACTCGGCGTCCACCTAGAATATCCTCGCTAAGTATTGCTTTGCCTCTGATGATTCACAACATCAGAAGAGTAATGGGTGTGGATTTATCCTTTTGTTCCCCAGCCTTTCAATTAAAGGAATACAATCGCTTTATCAAAATAAATATGTAACTGCTAGTTTCTTATGTTGGTTGTCCTGTGGAATCGGACCAGTCCGTCCGAGTATTTAGGTCACGTGATTTTATCGAGGTTCATTCCAGTTTAGGTCAAACCTCGGCGCTGAACGTTTTCTTTCGCTTCATGATTTTTTATATTGAATACTAAAGGAACACTAACTGGACATTTGTCATTTGTCAAGGAACTTACGGAGAAACTAAAGGATCGAACATTGCGTGAACTCGTGGATTTAATACGGTTACGGTAACACGGATTTTTGCATTTTATTATTCCACTTTTGCGCCATTTTACCATATAAGGTCAAGAGAACGCGCAAAATATACTACGTATTACACAGTAAAATTGTGTATTGCACTGCAAAATCCAGGTTCCACAGGTTTTCTGGCCCAAGGACTGAAAAAACCAAAGTTTGACGTGATTTTTCCAAGTGGAATAATAAATCTCTTATTCGATGGTTTAACATATAATACGCGCGGACATTTTGCTCATTGCTTGTACTACGCAACTCGCAAAATATTCGCGCGTATTATATGTTAAATCATCGAATAAGATGTATGTAAACCGCCGGACAGTGTCGAGCGTCTCGTTGATCTACAGTAAGCGAATAAAGGACGGATTTTACGGCTGTTACAAAATACTTTCTTCCCTTATACAATTTTTTTTCAATCTCTCTAAACCATTTCACATTAGATCAGAAATCAGGAAATAATATACAAAAACCATTGCCCCCACCTTATTATCTTCTAGCTACATAACATCTCCTCTATTTCTCTTCCATCCCTTCAATTTTCTGATTTCCTAGTTTTATTATTATTATTATTATTATTATTATTATTATTATTTTACTCGCAAACCTTGATGGACTCTAGCTTCCTCTCATATTAATGTAACATGATCTGATTGTTTTCATTTTCTGGTTACCTTTTTTTTTTTTCAATGAAACTCTAATCCTGTCGAGCTGTGGGTGTGGTCTCCCCCTCAATATAATTAATAACTTTAACAAAACATTTCTACTTTTATTTTTTCTCACAACAGCCACCCGTGCATACAAGAGAACTCCCCTTACCTACTGATTTCAGAGTCAGTGGAGACTTTGGAGCCCATTTATTTGGGATTCCATAAACTAACACTTGGCAGGCCAAATAAAATTGCTAGGAAAACTACGGATTTAATATTTATAAATGCAAGAACGATTCAAACCTAGTGCGCATGCCTTAGATTATCATCAGTCACACCAATCTCGTTCCCAGAGGCCGCATTCCTCTTGGTCAGCACCAAGGGTGCAAGACCTCTGTCAAAATGCTGGCGAATCGAAATCTGATTGGCTACTATGTTTTACAGGAAATGAAAATGTCTAGCGATGTGTTTAATAGGCGACTTCGATCACGTCAGAGACGCACAATGGAAAAGAAAGCAGAAAATGCGCGGTGCAAACCTCCAAAGAATCGAAACGCAGTCAAATTCACATTCATCTGAGAGAAGACGCAAAAAGGTAACGATATGTTGCCTCTTTCTTGACAAAGCTGAACGAATACTTGCTTCAAGATGAACGACGGTCAAAGGAGCACAATTTTTGGAATGGTTCCTCTGATTTCTAGCTCTGAAGTATCGTTAATGGTCAACGGTGGCTTTAAAATTGTTCTCAACACTGTCTAAAGCGGATGGAAGCTGGCATTCTTTCCGGGGCAATCGTAGAAGTTAAAATAAGTGACTTTGTATCCGTTCACTCCGCGGAGCCAAGTGTGAATTTGATGGAACAGAAGACAGAATTTAAGCTTACGTGGATTGGCTTCTTGAATTGCGTAAAAACTAAAACTGGAACTTCGTCCATGACTATCGCTTTCTTTCAAGATGCCGCTGAGAATTTATTGGGTTTGTAAGATGACCGAAAGACGTGAAATAAAATTTGCGGCGGCTCTTCAAACTCCTCGAAAATGGCTACGTTTTCCGTGCCCTTCAAAACTTTCATATTTGATATTTGTTTGTCCATCAAAGAGTTAATGTTTGACTACTAATAAAAGCGTGGATTTTCTCTTCACCACCGTTGCTAAAAAACACACACGCACAAACGTATGGAGGCAGCTAGTCACTGAGAGATTTTCCATATTCAGGTAGCAGTACACAAATGGTATCTTTACCCTTAACAACAACAACAACAAAATATTGGCGTTCTTTTTTCCTGGAGGTCCGGTATCCTTTCCTAACGTGAAGTGAAACAAATCTATAGAAGCCGGTGCCGCCATTTTCGCGAGACTGCGAGTGAAGAGCATTTTCATTTTCACGTGAGTCTCGCGTGAATGTCAAAGGCGCCAAAATCAAGCCAAAAACAAGGGGACGTCGTAATATTTCGAGCCTTTTTTGTCTTCACGCAACCCATAACGCATGCTCAGGCCATGCTCAGTGACACAGCCGCAAAATGAGTGCCCATGCTCGGCTTTTTGGCGGGCTTTCGGTCATTTTCTTGTTTTCGGTTATGATCAGAAAGCTACCTTAACAGAGAAAGTTCCAGTTTTGTGTAGTTTGTAACCAGAAAGCAAGAGTCAGCGAGGTAAGGTTTGTTGTGTTGAAAGGGGTTGAAACTTGTTGTACTCATACACTTCGCATAAAAGGTTTTGTGCTTGCAACAAAAGTGAAAATTAGTTTGGAGCCGCTAGTGTTTGATTAAGCTTATTGTGTGGCTTGTGTTGGATGCAGCGCGTTGATAAAAATGCATGAAGAGAGAGAAGACCGAGACTAAAACTCTATTGTGTCTCCAGAGATTACTCCTTTAATATATCAGAAGAGTTCAGTCGTTCACTCGGGCTGCTCAACTTCCAATGGACCGCACTGAAATCAAATTCGGAAAAACAACAACAGTTGCTCCGTCTTCCCAAAACTTGTTCACGATCACGAGCGCTACGAAAACAGCCAATTCCATCAAGACTTTTCGCTATTCAAGTTGAGGTTACATTAGCACCGGTACTGATACAAGGTAGATGGTGTTACGAGCGCTTGCTAAGAAAGAAAAATTGGCACGCATCAGTTATAAACAGCTGGATCACAATTTTTTGAATCGCCTTCTTCGGCTCGTATGAAATAAACCTTCAGCGTGCTATCAGCCCTTAAAATCATGTGTGATTATAGTTTCTTTCATTTTGCAACGAATTTATTTCTAAAATCATTTAAATCTAAATTTATAGATTTGTAGAAAACTCTTCCAGTACTGCCGTCTGATGCCAGAACGCCGTGATCGAAGATTATACTTTGCACATTTATTCAACTACTTCAGAAACTCATAAGGGGTTGCAAGCCCTTATGAGTTTCTGACTACTTTTATAACTTCTCCAGTTATATAAACCCCTTTCCGTTCGGTGATTCTAGAGTAGTTCTCGCTTTTATTTCTTTCTAAAAAAAGCTTCTTGAAATAACAAACTTTCTTCTCTTTGCTCTCCGTCTGTAAAAAGTCGATTGATTGTAAGTTTGAGTTGTGACTAAGGCCACCTTGTCTACCATGGAAACTAAACCTAGCGGAAAATAAGACTTCCCAATATTTTTTAATTTGCCTCAAGGTTTCAGAATTTTATTCCTGCAGTTATCGTGCCAAACCAAGTTAATTAAGCACTTTAGAAAGACGTATAAGTAAGTATCAATTCTGTACTTCGTGATGAATAAAGCAAGCAAAAGTGTCGTTTCCTCAGCGGTCTGCATGTTGTTTTCGCTTTATAGCGTTAATTTCAGGCGAGTTTTTCTGTGGCTTTAATTGTGACTACCAGCCTTTGCAATCATCTTTTGCTTGGAAATGGACTTATCCCGAGTTTGGCCCTTAAACAACAGCTAGGTAATTTACCTTTAGAAAAGGCGAAAGCTAGCACTGCTACGACAAAAGTATAAGCTTATCTGACACAATTCATGTTTTACTTACGAGCCATTGACTTCGAGCGAAAAATTTGCTACGGTGGCGAAGACAATTAGTTTGCTAAAAAAGATATGTGGAAGAAGAGTCTCTCTAGGAACTGTCTTCAAGGTGAAAACCTTATCCGTTTCGTGACGGCCTTATCTCCGTGACATGAAAACATATGACGGGAATTTTTAATTTGCCACCATTTTCCCCCGAATGGTTTCTCTTGAATCCAGTCTCTCTGCTTCCGCCCGCCCGCGAACGAGTTAGCGAACGCGCACTCATTTTGCCGCTGTGTCATGCTCAGTTATAAACTGTCGCGCATGCGCTTTATATACGAAAACGGCAAAAGTGGCATCCGGTTTTTGAATATCCCAGAGTCCGTGGCGTTTTCGTTTCCGCTTACCTTAATCGGCGCGGGCTCAGGGAACGAGATTGCAGTCACGCCTTAAAGTCTGCCTCGTCCCCAGGCGTTCCCACGATGCCCCACGCCCACTGTGCCTGCGCTATACCGGCGCCTGGGGACGAGGCAGCCTTAAAGTCACACCAGTTTTGTTCCCAGAGCTTCATTCTCTACTGGTCAGCGGCAGGGATGAGCGTAGGCTCAGTCTCCAGCCGTGAGTGTCTCGATGCGCCCGCGATTTTCGCCACCTTCACGGCTGGGCGCACGGGTTTGGTTGCATGTCCGTGACGTCATTACAATTTAATAATTATGCAGACAATTCACACGTCATTTGCTTAAATTTTATGTTTTTTTTTATCGTCTTGAAAAAAAGCGAAATGCGAAAAGTATGCCTGAAACGTCCTCCTAAAAGTGTGAAATTTCAAGAGAAAGACGAAATCCCGCTAAATTATGTCGCGCATTCTGCCCCGCAAATTTCAGGGGGCTTGTCTCTGATTGGTCAGTCTAAACAATAACCAAACCCGTGCGCCCAGCCGTGAAGGTGGCGAGAATCGCGGGTGCATCGAGACACTCACGGCTGGAGACTGAGCCTAGGATGAGCGAGGGCTTTGGGAACTCGTACTCGTACACAAGTCGAATCTAAAGGTCGCGTATTGTCAACACCCTGTGACATTATTTAATCGAAAAAGGATCAGTAAATATAAGACGAGCTCGTAACGATGAGTTGCTGCACTCTCAGTAACTCTTGTAGAACCTCGTTTGCAGTCGGTCGTTGTTGAGAGTCTATCGCATGACACCATTCCATTATTTCACGAAGCTGACTTTTTACAAAACTGCTTCCTTTCACGCCACCCAGTAACCTTTCCACAATCCAGGGAAGCTTCCAGATGTCGATTTTTTCGTCGTAAGCTGGACCGAAATTAAATGGTAATGGTTTTGACACTTTCTCCCACCGTTGTCGTTCAGTTTTCTTCTCCACAGAATGTGGCACATTCGGCCTTTTTTTGCAACCCCTATCCTTGGTTACTTCTTCTAAACTATCTACATCGTTCACGACCATATGGAAGTCATCAGTGATCAAGTATTGTGAAAGTAATTTATTAAGGGAAGCTCCATCACACATTACACGAACTCCAATGGGACTGTTGTGTAGGTAGTCCATAATCTTGACGTAATCCACGCTTAGCTGAAGTCTTGTCTGTATGTTGTTGTAGGGAGAGTGTATGGGTCGCTGAAGACACCGGTCTAGATGTCTTGCCGAACCATGTTTGTAATACATTGTGACGGCCTTAAAGGAAAAGAACCACATGTTGATTTTTATCTTGTTCCGTACCCAGCTTTGAGAATGAATTGGTATATTCTGTGTGAGCTCACTGACAGATGTTTTAATTACACGCTCATAACAAAATAAATTCATAATTATACGACGTCTTATAATTTATTTTCCTGTTTTGTCCAGAAAAGGCTTTAAAAAGCCTCAGGAAGGCTGAGGTCCGAAATTTATGCCTCCTTTTTTCAGTTGTCGACATTCGGATAAGCCTTCTCTTTGAAAAAAATGCTATTTTCTGTCCCGAAAGAATTATTTCTTTGCTTTGAGTCCTCTAATTTCCACTCTGTTTCACAATTGAGTCTTGTAGAGCTTTCCCATTTGCTTTCACCTTTGATCCGTATAATGTCCAAAAGCCTCTTCAAAATTGTTGCGTACAATAATCGGTCCGATCACCAGTTTTCAAAGCATGTAATTTTGACCGACTATAAACAAACTCTTTCTAGGGTCCTGCAATAACCTAGCCATGGCTCCAAGAACACCAGCGTCAAAACATAAGCCCTCCTCCGTCCCCTACTCATAGAATATTATTAAGCAATCATGTCATACATTTAATGAAAGAGGATAAATTGAAATATTAACAAAAGATTTTACAGATGTGATTTTTAAAGGACTGGGTACTGGGGTAACTTTTAATTTCAGGGCTCAGCCTGCAATTGGTTCTACTTTAATTTGAGTTGAAACAAAAGTGATCGAATGATCACTGGCAATCGATTACAGGCTAATGAGTCCCACGAATCAACCGGGAAGAACACATTTGTTCAACCAGAGTAACAGAGATGGTGTGAATGCCAGTAAGAGTGTTGAAAGCGAGTGTGAACTACCAATACAATATCAATATTACACATAATTGCAATAACGTTGTCATACAAAAATGGAAAAAAAAAATAAAGAAACACTCAAATAAGAATTAATTAGCCATGTAAATTACATTCTCATATTTTAATAATTCTCAAAGCTCTTATGTACTACGATATAATACTCCAATTTGATATCAAATGAATTGATACAAGGTATATTTGCCACCGTATAGACCTTTTGAACTTGACCCCTAGTCAGAGCAATTCCTTTATTTATTCCTATTTGGCTTTTTTCTTTTTTCATGTTTATATGACAACGTTATTCCAATTAGGTGTATATATAAAAAGCAAATTATTTAATTACCACGGCTCTTGATCTAAAAATTACGTATAGAGATTCGAAAAAGATTTTATACCAGAAGTCCAGTTTGAAACATATTAAATGATTACAAAATAACGAAACGGTTACGGTGCCAAGGCCATATCGAACTTCTAAGAACGTATGATAAAAATTTCTTATGTAAGTGACAACATGGAAAGGGTGATTTTCTCGGAGAAAATTTGCCTAACTGTGCATGACGGCATAGAATCTGATTTGTGAAAAAAAAAAAAAAAGAAAGTTTGCTGCAAGTGACTAGACAAAATAAACTAGCTTTTTTCTTTCCAAGATTTAGAGTCAATTTCAGTGTTATGAACACACACCCACACACACACACACACACACACACACACACACACACACGCACGCACACACACACACACACACACACAAACAAACAAAAACAGCTAACAACAAAAAATGAACAATTATTATTTGATTACATTATAACCAAATAAAAAAATTGCTCCATTCGTGATGGCTTACCTGTAGTTTTTCACGACACCTTCCGATCAGGCGAGTGACGAATTCCCCCTGAATCTGTTCCATGATAGATATTCCATTCGTGCAGCTTTGTCGCTTTTTACCACCTCTCGCAGAACAATTGATTAACACTACTTGATGTCCCTTCCAGTCAGCCAACCAAATCGGTTTAGTTATGCCGCCGGTTAGGCGTCTTCTGGGATAAACTTGAAGAGCAATTTCGGAGCAATTCAACCAGGGCGTGCACTCACTCCACTCAGGAAAACTGAACGTGCCACCAGGACACGGCACGCAGCCCTGCTGTGTGGCGAACATGTTTGATGAACACGCCGCGCGCGGTGGCATGGGTCTCAACACGTTCTGGGGAGCGCCGTCCCATTGGGTTCCACCGCTTGTGTAGTACACATAAATAACGAATATGACCAAGGTGGTTGTAGAACAAAGCTGAATAGCTCTACACAATCGCTTCACCATGAGCTGCATCTTTTGTAGGAGGAAAACCATGACCATCAACAACTGCCTTTAAACCCTAGGGAAAAAACATATGTCTTGTCACAACTGTCTGATTCACTATCTTCTTCTTACCGATCCTTTTTGTGTTTGAAGAAAGACAGAAATTTGTTCCCGTGTTATGAATGCTTTATATACAAAACGGTTGAGACACTACGTTACATTAATTTTAAATTCAGTTTTACAACACAAAATGGCTTTGTCGGACTTTTGAAGCCTTAAAGGCCGTATCTTACCCCCCTATTTGCTCAAATTCGAATTCAGAACTTCAAGGGATTTTGCGAATTTGACTTCGGGCATGCGCACGATTCAAAATTTTGAGAGCCGTTAAACGAAAACAACGCCGAACCAAACCAACTTTTCGGAATACTCCGTCTCTTTGTATTTAGTTCTTAATCCGTTTACTTTATTTCATTCTTGCTGTCTTTGTGGAGAGGGGCAGGTGGGTGTTGGCAATTTGGTAGTCCTTCCTTGCCTTTGGACGAGATTTAACGTCAACTTTGAGGAAAGGGAAACTTTTAAAAAAGAAGTAGGAAGCAGTGTCAAGGCCAATTCGCTTCAATTCCAGAAGAAATTTTTTTTCGGTTTTCTATGTGTAACTCTGATCAGCTTGATCTGATCAAATGCTCTAATTTTGGCACCCTTTGTTAAAATTTGTCACGTGGCAAAATTTGTCATTTGCAACTGCGAATAAAAAATCTGAAATCTGAAATCTGTATCAGTTGGCGATCAAAAACATCGGCTGCCACTAAAACAGATGACGTCACAACTTACAAGAACCGTGGTCCCTCACGGCCACATTAAGCCAAGAAGGCCTGGGCTAAACACGCAAGAGAAACAGAAACCAAGGTTAACTTAATTTCACTATTTATATTGCGCATTTTACATGTCACCTGGATTTTTGAAAAGGTAGCTCCTGAAAATTTGGTTATTTCACCGGAACGACGCTCAAACCAAGGTTTTATGACTCCAATCATCCTTCGTGAAACCACACGAAAGAGAAAGAAGAAGATGGGAAGAGAGCAGAGGAGAAAAAAAGGACTCGCTGGGGAAAAAAAGCCACTCGCTGTCCACCGCAACTGCGCACCTCAACCGAAGAGCATCGTTTTCAAAAATCCAGGCAGATGTTTATCTGATCAAATGCGCATTAATACAATCTAAGAATTATAAATATGAAAATTAAAACACTTCAATGTATTGTATGAAGAAAAAAGTGCAGAGAACTAAATAATTAATTCCGGGTTAGCGACAATCGACTTTTGAATAACGGGTTGTTGCACGGGTTGTTACACTGAGTGATCAATGGGTCATATAAAAGTCGTATAAAAGCGCAAATAAATGTCGGAGAAGAAAGTTTTCATGCGCACTACTAACAAATTTTTATCATAATCACTCAAGATAAGCTGGCTGCCTATCAACACATTTTTTGCTTGCAACTTTCAGAATTTTATTCAGGCATTCCTAGAAAGGAATGGATTTGGCAGTTCCTTTGTTCAGATTCATGCCTGACCATATTTTCTCATTCGTTACTACTTGAGGTTTATGGATTCGTAATATCAAAAACTTCTAATCAGAATTGTTCGCGTTCATTTTCGTTTTCATGTCATCATTTCAATCTGTTTCCATAAAAAGTAGATGATATCAATGATTAAAAAATAAATAAACAGTCTGATAAAAACTCTCGCATGCAACGCACTTACCTTTACGGCTGACGCGCGTCACTTCGCTTATTAGATTATTCGCTCATTAAATTAGCACTTTCAAGCTGAGTCAAATGCTGTACGTCGAGTTGCTGAGTATAGACCTCCTAGCTACTGGCTACAATGATATTTATTTACAAATACCTTTTTATAAAAGAAAATCAAAATCTTAAGATAATATAGACTAGTTATCGTCAATCGTTATTTTCGTCTATGCAGTGATCAAAGTCAGGGTATCGAGTGCGAATACTTGAAACTGAATAGCCTCTTCTTTGACTGTAACTTCAAAATGTAGCTTAAAGAATAGATCTCCTGCCCACGAGAGGATATCAGACTTACGCCTAAGCCAAACGAAAACCAGAGTCGGCGATAGTTAGTTGGTTAGAGCGCTGCACCGGTATCGCAGAGGTCAAAGGTTCGAATTCCGTACAAGCCTAAATTTTTTTAGGCTCTCTTTTCGCAACTGCAAAAGTTGCGTCTTTAACTGCGATGACCTTCTTTACATTTGCTAGTCAGGATTGCTCAACTTTTTCTCAGAGCCCTCGATGGTCAGTGAGAGTTTATGAGTAACAGACCAAGCAAAATTCAGAAATTAAACTTCAGTCGATTCTAATGATAATTTGAGTAGTCAGAATGATTTGAACTGTATCGAGAGCGAGAGCGAGAATTTTGAACTCTTTTCAATACCCGTTTTCATTTACCCCGGGATTTTGTACACTTACCTTTTATCGACAAACGCTGTGCTCAGAGCAGACCTGGGAGAATTGTTATGTTTGAACACAATTTAATTTGCAACACGAACAGCTAGCATTCTTGATTTCAGGTAACAACCAGACGTTGCCATGCCAGGAAAGCATTATGAATTAGTTGATATCCAAACGTGAAATATTATTTGCCTTACTGCTGACGGATGCAAATACAAACCCATAAGAAACTAATCACTTTTCAACTCAAAAAAATTTTTTTTTAAATAGTTCTTCCAATTACTGACGTTATTATTTGTATCAAGCGAATATTCTCTTTAAATGGTTTCACTAACTGTCCGTTCCTTCTCAACATGATCTCGAGACCAGAATTACGCTTATCATCATAAGTTTGAGAGCAAATAAGTTTGTGATAATCTTAATTCTGGTCTCGAGATCATGTTGGTCCTTCTTCAGGTTGTAATAACCGTCCCACGGACTGGAGAACTCGTGGTTGTTGATGCTTTTAATTTTTTGTTTCTTTAATAAGGAGAGGTTTGTATTTTATTTCACTAATATGTTCGTCTTCGTTGATAAACAATGAATCGAGGTTGATAAATTGATTCTATTGGTAACTTCCTTTTTCCTTTTAGTATCTTTTCACACGAAAATTTCGTTTTTTTTTTATTAAACGTGAAAGTGCGCCGCCAGAGGTCAGGATTCCTTTTTGTTGTTAGGCAACTGCGTACCACTCCTTTGAATATTAATTTTGTTATAAAAAGGTTTACGACATAAACTAACTGATGATCTACGGTATACCATAACTGAACACATCCGATGCATATACATATACTCTGGGCCAATATTTATCTTATCACCGGGAACTTTCAATCACTAATGAAATTTGCTTATACAGGATTACTTTTGTCACCATTTTAATATTTTTCCATTTTATTGCTATTATTATTTAACCACTAAATTTTCCTCTTTCAGCAATAAATTTCCTAGTTTCTCTCTTTGCTTTTGCTATTTCGCGTATCTACTTTTTCAATGATTCAACACGAGGATGTCGGGCGAAGACTTGGCGCCCAGCTAGAATATCCTCGCTAAGTATTGCTTTGCCCTTGATGATTCACAACATCATAGGAGCAATGGGTATGGATTTATCCTTTTGTTCCCCCGGGTTCCTTTATCCTTCTTTTTCGTTCTCTCCTTTTTTCTTTCTCCCATCCTTCCTTTCAGTATAAACTCCAACCTTTCAATTAAATGAATACAATCGTTTCATCAAACTAAAAATTTCTTCCCTCATACAAATTATTTTTTTCAACCTCTCTAAACCATTTCACAATAGATCAGAAGTTAGGAATAATATACAAAAACCATTTCCCCCACCGTAATCTTCAAGCTACGTAACAATCCCCTCTATTTCTCTACCATCCTTTCAATAGTTGATTTCCTAGTTCTTTTTAATTATTATTTTACTCGTAAACCGTGTACGACTAGCTTCCTCTGATATTAATGTAACATTATCTGATTATTTTTATTTTCTGGTTACCTTTCTTTTTCAATGAACCTCCCATCCTATTGAGCTGTGGGTGTGCTGTGTTACAGAGGTCTCCCTCTAAATATAATTAATAACTTAAACAAAACATTTTTACTTTTATTTTTTCTCACAACAATCACCCGTACATACAAGAGAACCCCCCTCAGAATCACTGGACACTATGGAACCCATTTATTTGGGATTTCATAAACTAACACTTGGCAGCCCACAAAGATTGCTAGAAAAACTACTGATTTAATTTTTATAAATAACAAGAACGAGTACGGCATTTCAAACCTAGTGCGTATCCCTTAGATTATCGTCAGTCACACCAGTTTTGTTCCCAGAGCTTCATTTTCTACTGGTCAGCAGCAGGGATGAGCGAGGGCTTTGGGAACTCGTACTCGTACACAAGTCGAATCTAAAGGTCGCGTATTGTCAACACCCTGTGACATTATTTAATCGAAAAAGGATCAGTAAATATAAGACGAGCTCGTAACGATAAGTTGCTGCACCCTCAGTAACTCCTGTAGAATCTCGTTTGCAGTCGGTCGTTGTTGAGGGTCAATCGCATGACACCATTCCATTATTTCACGAAGCTGACTTTTTACAAAACTGCTTCCTTTCACGTCACTCAGTAACTTTTCCACAATCCAGGGAAGCTTCCAGATGTCGATTGTTTCGTCGTAGGCCGGACCGAAATCAAATGGCAACGGTTCTGACACTTTTTGCCACCCTTGTCGTTCAATTTCCTTCTCCACAGAATGTGGCACATTCGGCCTTTTTTTGCAACCCCTATCCTTGGTTACTTCTTCTAAATCATCTACATCGTTCACGACCATATGGAAGTCATCAGTGATCAAATATTGTGAAAGTAATCTATTAAGGTTAGGTCCATCACACATTACACGAACTCCAATGGGACTGTTATGTAGGTAGTCCATAATCCTGACGTAATCTACGCTTAGCTGAAGTCTTGTCTGTATGTTGTTGTACTGGGAGATCTCGGGTCGCCGAAGAAGCCTGTCTAGACCTACTGGCGAACCATGTTTGTAATACATTGTGACAGCCTTCAAGAAAAAGAGCAACATAGTTTGTGTGAGATCCCCTTCAGTATCAGTTCTCAAAATAGGGCCAAAATGGTTGAGATAACCTAAACACCAGGTTCGAAAGTTAATAATTTGCAATCATTAATCATCAACAATTACAATCAATAAGAAACATTTTAAGAACATTCTAAACAAGAACACCTGTGGTTTATCAAAGACGGGCCTTTAAAAGCTGGAGTTTATTTGTGAGCCACTAGGTTCATGAGCTACACGAATTCTTAATTCTTAAAATAGTTTTTCTATGAGGTATTATAAATAAATTTTTTGGTATCTGTTTTAGAAATTGCAAAAAAAAAATACATCATGCAAAAATGAAAGCCCGCAAAAATTTCATACCAAACTGTAGTTGCTAGAGTTAACCCTTTGAATTCTCCTTCATCTTGCATCCACAGTACTTAGTTTGCAATAAAGTAACAAACGACATGCCTTTTATGAAATTGCGTTACCTGAATATTGACTACTTGTCGTAAGATGATCTCCAGCTAAAGGCCCGTGGTTAAAGGTTTGCCTTAAAAAAAACAAATCTTAAGCATTTTTTAAGTGCAATTTTGTTTTCACCGCCAAATGTGTTGATACGACAGAATTAACCCAGTGTAGATCTCTAGCGTTTATTCCGTCTTTATATGAGCTAATAACGTGGACCCCAGAATAATTACAAAAGTTGAAAAAGATCTGATTGGCTTGAACTTAATCGAAAAAAGTATTCGTTAGTTTCCATAGAAGAAAAAAAATGAATTTATTTCCGGCAGTTTACTAGCAATCATGAAAAAATGAATTAGTTCACATGGAAGGAAAATGAATAAATAATAAATATATAATAATAATAATAATAATAATAATTTTAAGCTTGCATTAGTTTTAGGATTCTTTTTATAGGATTTCTTAAGTTTGTACTAGTTGGGGTTTAGGATATTATCAACTTTTTCAGTGTTAAATTCCTGTAGAGCAACATAGGTCACGCTTTGCGCCCCATGTGGCTAACTTTCTATGCATTTGTACGTTGTACACTGCAGATAATAATAATGCAATTCTTTATACAGATGGCCTATATCACGCAAGGTGGTTTTCAATAGGGCACTGTGAAAATGAAACAAGATAAAATTTAACTAGAAATACTAAAATGCTCATTTTTAAATATTAGAAATGAATTAAGAGGGAGTAAACACCTAAGTTCTACTTAAGGTTACTCCAGACCTTCGCGGGTGTCCTCCCGTGTCCTCCGGGAAAAACATCGTATGCCTGCTATTTTAAAGGAAACATGGCAAACTATATATCATTAGAAAGCTTAAGAGGCTCTGACTGCAAATATCGAGAATCTGTGGACAAGCTCAAAAAATCGAAAATCCTGATAACTTGCCAGAAGAACACTTTTGGGGAGCTATCTTCGAAAATATT
The DNA here is from genome assembly GCA_964017195.1 of Siderastrea radians. Classification (NCBI taxonomy): domain Eukaryota; kingdom Metazoa; phylum Cnidaria; class Anthozoa; order Scleractinia; family Rhizangiidae; genus Siderastrea; species Siderastrea radians. The sequence continues at coordinate 37,960,555 of OZ024897.1, read as the reverse complement.
ACTTAAACCTTTTGGAATTCTATTGTTTTCGAGAAATTAGGAAAAAACGGTTTTGCTTAATTCATTATGCAAAAATCAGGTTTAAAATGAAACAAATTGAAAGCGCTTGCTTGTAAACAACTTGCAACGCCAGGAAACAATTTTAATTTTAAATGATAGCAATACTCTTCTACTTTCTATCGATGGGAATTGCATGGAGTTTTGCTTTATTTATGTGGTTTGGTGGTTCTTTGAAACAAAGGCATTTTGCGCACTTCGGAAAAAGGCAAAAATTAGTAAACTTCAGAGGCTTAAAATGGGTCTTGGTATGTCTAATATCGAATTGAAATAAACTCTGTGATAAAGTTTGGCCCTACTTCTATAATGATGCGAAATAAAAAATCTAGGCAATCCAGGCTCGCGCTGACAAAAACAAAAATTCGCGAACCAGTGTTGCCAAAATTTGCATAATTTGGATAATAGAAAAAAAAGCTGCAATGGAAGGACGACTTGAAATGACAAATCCTTTACCGTAATTATTTTCGGATGGTCTTTCTACTAGATGATGCATTCGCTTATATCTTCATTTATCTTTCTGAAGAATTACGAACAAATTTGGAAAATTGTTGGTGAAACTAGAGTGCAGTGGGTTAGGATATTTTGTCAGATGTCTATATTCTGCAGCACCAGTGGCCTTTCTTTGTTATTTGCAGTTTCTTTGGGAAAACACTGATGTTCTCGAAAATCCAAACGGTTTCTTTTACAAATCATTAAAGTTGACGTACGCGTATAAATTGAGAGCTAAAATGGCTGTGTAAAGTAAGGAACACAAAGTACCACTCAAAATAATCCAGTCACGCAACCGATCACTGCACGTTCATGCAAACGTGAAAATATTCTTCAATGAAAATCTTTTCCTTCAAAACTGTGAAAGAGTTCTCAGCGATCTTGCAAGGTAAAACCAAACAAACTGTGTATTGATATCTCTTAGATATACAGCCGCATTAAGAACTCATAAATACCGATCCCGCTGCCAGGACGTCCGTGGTTTGCGTTATTTTAAACATATTTATACAAGTGTAATAACATTGATAGAAACAGCACATTTTTTGACAAATACGTATAAATCATAATAATAATGATTCACTTTTGCTTCCTGGCCAAAATAGTGTCATTTCAAAAGGCCGCCCAAAATCTTAGTAGCCGTTTGAAAAGAGCGATCGAGTCACGTACACAACAACATACTATGTCGCAGTTTTCTTCTCTGGAAGAGAAAGGTGTCATATGTATACGAAACTAATTCTAGACTTGCCTGTCGGAATTTTCGTCCCAGTAGAATATCAGCTGCACATGACAGTATGCCCCAAACACAGGCCATGCATAAAACAGCGGCCAATGTAGGAGACCGCATTTAAAAACTGCCATAAGTAGGTTGACAAATTGACAAAAAATATTCACGTGACACCGGCCGGTCACGCAACAGCTTGTGTAGAACTTTTAAAACTTCTTCTCCTTGTCTTTACTTTTACGTAGAAATAGTATAAGCCCAAAACAATGCAAGAATAGATTAAAGGAATGTTTTAGTTCATTCTTTGTGTGTCTTCAGTAAATAAAATCCTCTAAATTGAGCTCACCCAAACTACTACTTTTCATTACGTTCATTTCATTATGCAAATTTTGGCAACACTGGTTCGCGAATTTTTGTTTTTGTTAGCGCGAGCCTGAATTGCCCAGATTTTTCATTTCATTTCATAATAGAAGTAAGGCAAAACATTATCACAGTGTTTATTTCAATTCGATATTAGACATACCAAGACCCATTTTAAGCCTCTGAAGTTTACTAATTTTTGCCTTTTTCCGAAGTGCGCAAAATGCCTTTGTTTCAAAGAACCACCAAACCATATAAATAAAGCAAAACTCCATGCAATTCCCATTGATAGAAATTAGAAGAGTATTGCTATCATTTAAAATTAAAATTGTTTTCTGGCGTTGCAAATTGTTTAAAAGAAAGCGCTTTCAATTTGTTAAATTTTAAGCCTGATTATTGCGTAATAAATTAAGCAAAACCGTTTTTCCGAATTTCCCGAAAACAATAGAGTTCCAAAAGGTTTAAGTAATATTTTCGAAGATAGCTCCCCAAAAGTGTTCTTCTGGCAAGTTATCAAGATTTTCGATTGTCTGAGCTTGTCCGCCGATTCTCGATATTTACAGTCAGAGCCTCTTAATAAATGTAGATTTCGGAAAAGATATGAATTGCCAATTGTTTTTTAAATTCTACAGCATTTGTAATGTTCAGCATTTGTAAACTTTCTTAATACTGATTGTTACTTTAATTTCCTTCTGATAATAATTTGTATCCGTCGCCGTAATTTTTGTGCCATCTTTGAAAAATCGTAATTGAGGAGGCCTAATTAACATAAGCTTTATAGTTTCCTTTAGCCCTCCTCGCCATTACTTTCTACATATTTTGTACCTTTTTGTAATTGTAATCGTGTAATTTATAATGTGTGGTAAATAAAAAAAAATTAAAATAATAAAATAAAATGACCACGAAAATAACCATGCGTCATTCCGGCACACAAGTGAATTAACAGCGTACCAAAATTCGGCAGATTTCTGTGGAATTTGGCCTGAACATTCCTTAGATGTTGTGAAACAAAAGTGTGTCGGGGATTTATGAAATTTATAATGTTTTACCCGTGGCGATCTTCAATGCAATGCCCATCGTACATTCTTTGCTGCTCGAACTTGACAGATTAATTAAAAAATAACCAGTCAGAATATCGAAAAACACACTTTTGATGATTGATCCTTTGGGATTGATTGATCCTTTGCCATTGGCAAAATAACTGCACAGTGTGCAGTTATTTTGCCAATGCGCTTGGATTTGATACTCTATTAATTCAATTGAATGACACATGGTCATTTTCATGGTTGTTTGCGATTTTCTTTTGCAGAATTGAAGAAACCAGCAATTTATATTTTTTCTGAGATTTACATTTATTAAGCTTTCCAACGATATATAGTTCGCTGTGTTTTCCTTTAAAATGGCGCGCATAGGAATTTTTTCCCCGTGGACACCTGCGAAGGTCCGGAGTAACTTGAAAGTTGAAGAAAATGGAAAGCTATTTTAAAATTTAAACCTATTATGTAACGATATTCCAAAAGCATTACAAGATAGGTTTCTCATCTCCATAGGCAGGGCATTCCAGTCAAGTAAGGCACTATTAAGGCATCTAAGCAGTCCCCAGTTGTTATGTGATTTTATAATTCGAATAGTGTCCTTTGAGCGAGTGTTGTGACTGTGACGGACGTCTGAACCTCGGATGACCATGTTGTTTCTGTTGTCCGAGTTTATCAATCACCCTGTGGTTAATTTGCAACTATTATCGCGATCCAGTAGCCTCTTTTGATTGCGTTTGAGACGGCGTTATTTTGCGATAATGTCGTCTCAAAATGCTGGCTTGTGATTGGTTTAAAAACTGTCATGACAACGCGGCCAAGGTCAAACTTTTCTTCACAAAAACGCCCGGCAAAATTTTTCTTTTGCTCAGTAATATAGTTGCAAAAACCTTTATTGCAATGTGATTTATCCCTACAAGCAACTTACCTTGACAGATTGCTGAAAATGTGAGTGCTAAAGCTTTAAAACTGTGTAATATATAGATTTTGCCAAGACTAAAAGCGGAGCCGCCAAGGAATAAACTGGTGTTCGTTTCTCAAAAATAGTCCTGAAACTTTTCCGTCCGAAATATATTTCGGGGCATTTTTTTTGGCTCGTTCGCTTTCGAAAAGTGTTTCTCAAAAAGCCCAAAAGTGTTCCGAATTGTCCTCCAATATTTTGGGGATCTGTTCTGTAAAACTAAGCTCGAAGGGTCATTCTAAAGGCTGAGGACAGCTTGGTTATTTTTTTTCGGGCATCAAACTGAACACATATCTTACTCACGAGCCGTCTTGCCTGGTTTTTGCAATGTTTCTATATCCTGTCATTTAACTGCCAAGGCTTGTCAAATCTCCTTGGATTATTGGCTGTTCGCTTGAATGAACTTGAAACGGTGCTCGTTTACAACAACAAAATAAAATCTATTCTGAAGCAAATGGGTTATCTTCATCGCGTTCGGATCGGATGTGAACAAATAACAAGAACTGCCACTATTAGTCTAGTCAAAAGTTTATACTCGCATTTTACCGGCATTTTACTGGGATTACCCGAAAGAAAGGATTTATGGAGCTTCCAAGCACCTGTAATAAAATTATCGAAGACATGTCGCGTAGGTTTTAGCGGCCTCGAAGAAATTCGAGCATTTTGAGGAACACACATTACTTACCGCATAAAATAGCTTTAAACCCAAAACTGCTTCGCTTATAGGTACTTAAGTAACTTTTATATTTCGTTCTCTAACTCTCATCGAGATTGAAAACAAACAAACACCAAACATGCTTAACTCTATGGCATAAGTTTTGCGGCTGCGAATTGCGGCTGCGAAGTAAGCCTATACTATGAAGTTAGGCCCTTTGAGGAACGCACGAAACTGTTTTTTGGAAGCTTTTCGGATAAAATAGCTTTAAACCGACAACTGCTTCGCTTAAAAGATTATTACTATCGAAAACTTCCAGGACAAGAAAGTCGACAATTGCACAAAGAGATGTAATTAGTCGCCGTAATCTTACTGAAGTGATGCTTGTCCTGTGCTTTGACCTACTGTTATTAATAAACAAACACAAAATACTGAACAGAGAAATCGTTTTTGAAAATGTTTATTCGAAAACTCGTAAGTTTACATTTAAATGCAATTCGCGTTACACTTCCAGCATCGTGGGTCCGTCCATGCGAGTGAAATCGGCTGAGCTTGGCAAAATATTCAAGACTACGTCTGTCACAAATCTGAGCGCGTTTTCTAATAATTTTTTAAAGTCAAAAGTAAATGACACTTTTCTAATGACATAAATTAAATTTCCGTTTCAAAGCATAATTTCTTCGACCGTAATACTCAAAATCATGTACCTTAAACCCTTTAAAAACTTCACTTACTCGGTTGTTTCAGAACAAGACAAGCTCTCCGCCGTGAAGAAAACCAACATGAAATCCTCGAAGGCAGATTTCGTAACTTGAACTTTTCGCCTTCCACTAAAAAGACTACTGAGTATTCGTTTGAACTTGTTCTTTCCATTTATCGATATTAGGTATTTTTCTTAAGTTTAAAACTTCAGTGCTGTCGAACAATCGTTTTGGTAAACAAGCTATTGAAGCTCATAAAAACACCTCTTTCTCAAAAGCGACGGTGGTCATGCGATTCAGTTTTTATTTCGCGATGAGCGCGCTATAATTGCGTTATCATTTGTGTTCCAGTTTTAACCTGGTAAAGAAGTTGTGTCACGCTATCCTATTGTTTTGTCGATCTCCGTCGTTTGAAAGAATTATGTTGATGCACTGAAAGACTTTAGTTTGCTTCATAAAGCAATTTTTGGTTAAAAAAGCGGAAAATTCAAGAATTTTGCTGCCAAACCCAAACTGTTTTCGTAAGCTAGTATCGGGCGTGCAAATCTTCATGACGAGTAAGAATTTATATTTTGATCAACACAAATTATTGCTCTGGCTTATAGTTTTTTCGCGAAAAAAGAGACATGGATCGCGATAAAAAACTTAATTTGATTTTAAGACGACATTACGGCTTTATCATGACGGCGTTGGGAGAAAATATATTCCGTATTGGGTGGAGTCATTAACAATTATAAAATAACTGGGAGTACGGAAATATGATTTGATGTCATATACGGAATGAAAGAAAATAAATTATATTAAAAAACGAAAGAATTACTGTGATTTTAAAAGGATTGGGTATACCGGGTGTTGACGGGACGATACCACCAAGACAGACGGACGGCAACGTACAAACAAGCTATTTTAATTTCAACTAGAAAAACTACAACATGACGAGTCAGGCAACGAGCGAAGATTCTAGCGAACACGGTTCCAAAGTTCAGCCTCGGTCGTATCTGATACTTAGTAACACAACAAACTACACTATCACGCGAGCGTCACGCACACCAGCGGGTTTTGACGCGAACATCCTCCCCTCCCCCCGTGTTCGACGGCGGTGAAACTACTAAGGCGTCAAACACTAATTCACAGTTTCTTCTAGTAAGCACAGTTTCACAACAGGTCAGGCGTATGTTCCACTCTTGGTACGCACTTCCGCCGCCTCACTTTTCCATCGTGTCCAGGAAGCACACGCGTGACACGTCCTAGTGGCCAGCACACGCGTGGAAAATTTCGTCGACCACGAGAACAAGATCTCCCTCAGAGACATTACGAGCAACCTTTCTCCACTTACGGCGTTCAGTTAATGCTGGCAAGTATTCCCGAAGCCAACGTTTCCAAAAATGTTGGTTCATTACCTGCGCATGTTTCCACCGCCTGCGACTGCACAAATCCTTGTGTTCACAACATCTGGCGGAAAAATTGGGATTGGCTCGTCCGAGAAGGAAATGATTTGGCGTCAAGGCTTCCTCATCCCGATAATCACAGGTTACATGCGTGAGTGGGTGACCATTCAATAATGACTCCACTTCGGCCATGAAGGTGAGCAAGGTCTCATCGTTGTCGCACTGCTTTCCCGTCACTGCTTTCAGCGCTCTTTGGCAGACTGAACAAGACGCTCCCACGCACCACCGAAGTGTGGAGAAGACGGGGGAGTAAAGTGCCACTGCACTCAATCGACTGACAATTGGTTACCAACTCGCTTGCGGTCTAGACGTTTCACAGCTTCCCGAAGCTCCTTCTCCGCTCCGACGAAATTAGTCCCATTATCGGACCAGATATGGGTTGGCCGTCCTCACCTTGCCATCATCCTTCTCATAGCCATAAAGTAGGAGTCAGTGTCTAGTGAGTGTACAATTTCGACACGCACCGTAGCGCTTCTATGTCTACCTTCCGTTGCGCACCAAAATGGGACCGAAGTAATCAACGCCCCTGTTCGTAATGGGAGGTAGTTGATATCCCAGCCTCGAATCCGGCAGGTCAGCCGTGACGGGCGGTACGGGTTGTACTCCTTTTCTACGGCACGATGGACAAATGGACGAGATCCTCTGAACAGTGGCTAACCCTTTCAGGATCCAATACTTCTGCCTAAGCTCATTTAGGACATGCTTGTTGCTCGTGCAGTACAAACGGAGGTTGTGATGCATCACGATTAGACGCGTTATATGGTGCTTCGGGTGTAATATCAGGGGGTTCCGTGCATCACTTGAAACAGGAGCCTTGCGTAGATGGCCTTCTACTCTCAAGAGCTGTTCTTCGTCAAGATAGGGTAGTAGTGAGGAGAGTCTACCTTTGACCTGCAGTCGCTTGTTCGCTTTCAAGGCGTCAATGTCGATCGGAAACGAATCTCTTTGACTCCTCCTGATGGCGACCATCTCTGTGTTGCGGATCTCTGAGGCGGTCAAAGGCGTTCGAAGGCGGTCTTCTGCTTTTAACTTACAATTTCGGACGAAGCGGCAAATCCATGCAACAACACTCACATGTGAATCGTGTCCAAGACGATAACTTCTCCGGGTCTGGAAAGTAGGCTCTGTTTCACTAGTGGATGTGTGACCCGACCACTTGTTAGTCTTCACCTCTGAATCATCTTCGCGCAAGGGTTCGACGAACGTGTCTTGGGGCCAGTGGTCCTCCGAGTGAGACAGGAAAGCAGGGCCAGCAAGCCATCGGCAATGATGGTTCAAATCAGTCACTCGAAGACCACGGGTGCAATCATCACCAGTGTTCAAATATCCCGGTACGTGTCTCCACTGGGATGGCTTAGACGCATCATGGATCTCCGAAACTCGGTTTCGGCGTTCTGGGGGCTTGTTGCTTCGCGAGATGGAGGTCGCACACCAGACAGGTCTGAGTTGTGGGTGGGTTTTTCGATTTGTTCCCTGTAGTTAGACCTGAAAATCTGTAGGGGCGTTCTGGGGGCTTGTTGCTTCGCGAGATGGAGGTGTCACGCGAGATGGAGGTGTCGCGAAGCAACAAGAAAGTGCGAAACCGCCGACTTTCATTTGCTATGTACTGCAACACAGTTTTGGAGTCGCTCCGAAAGACGGTGTCTTCAGTGTTGACGGTCAGTTCCCGTTTGATCAGGCAGTTTAAACGCTCGGCCAAGACAGCTGCTTGGAGCTCTAAGCGAGGGATGCTTAACTGCTTCTAAGGGGCAACGCGGTTTCTTGCCATGATGAACGAGACCTGCACTGTGCCATCTGGAAATACGTATCGAGCATAACACACAGCACCAAAGCCTTTCTTGGAGCCGTCGGCGAACACGTGGAGTTGTATCAATGCCTCAGGACAGGCGGCGGAAACAGCGGGGCGTTTCAAATTCACTGAGCTTCGACAGTCAAGCTGAGCTTCAAGCCAATCCTCCCAGACGCTCTGGTCGTCTTCATCCGATGGTTCGTGCCAGTCCTTGTTCTTATGCCATAACGTCTGGATCAAACACTTCGCAGGCAGCATGTATGGGGCTAGCACTCTTAGCGGATCAAACACAGTTGACAGTCGACTCAAGACGCCGCACTTAGTTGACTCAGGTGGCTGGCGTGAACAAACGAAGAAGCGGAAACAATCAGTCTTGGTGTTCCATTGTAAACCCAGGGTACGTTCAGTCGGCAGGGCATCAAAGTTTAAATCCACAGACGGGCTGGCTTTCTCTTGAGACGGGATCTGCGACAGGACTTTGCGCGAGGAACTGATCCACTTTGTAAGCCTGAAACCTCTAACGGCCAAGAGAGTGGTCATCTCACGGAACATTCGCGCGCCAGTCGCATCATCGCATACGGACTTTAGAAGGTCATCCACGTAGAAGTTCTTCTCAACGGATTCAATGGTGTCAGGAGTGAAGGCACTGTTCTCGCGATTGTCAGCGGCTGTCTTTCTCAGAACATAGTTCGCCATACATGGAGAAGACGCAGCTCCAAAAATCATGATGAGCACCTGATACACATCGGGAGCACGTTAAAGCTCAAAATTACGCCACAGAAACATCAAGGCAGGCTGGTTCTCTTCTACGATTCGACACTGATGAAACATGGCTTCAATGTCCGCAGCTAAGCCAACTCGCTGTTCTCTGAATCTCAGCAACACACCTACCAAGCTATTTAACAGGTCAGATCCGATGAGTAATTTGTCATTTAAGGATACTCCATCGTGTTTGGCAGCGGCATCCATCACGATTCGGTCTTTGTCCTGCTTGTCGGGATTACGAACCGGATGATGGGGCAGAAACCACTGTTTTGGTGTTGGAACGGACCTTTTTCACGTAATCATCAATGATTGAGCAGTATTTCTCGGCGAGGACTTCTTCACGTTTTAGCCTCCTTTCAGTAGACTCCAGTCGCCTTTCAGCCAGAAGACGGTTGTCAGGAAACTTGACATCTCTGTCCTTCCATAACATGCCCACTTCATATCTGTCGCCCACGTGCTTGACAGTTCTTTCTAAGGTCTTGAGAGCGCTTAAGTCTTCGCGAGATGGAGGTGTCACGTGTTCGTACTTTGTACCAAGCGATTCCGTTCACCACCATTCCTCTACTTGCTTGTTTAACGTTTCGTCAGCGTCTAGGACACGGTGGACATGCATGACGTGCAGGCGTTCAGGTTTGACAACAGAATTGACTGAAGCGGCAACAGTCCATCCAAAGGCTGTGAGAATCATCAAGATCAACAAGCGTGGGAATTGTGGGATGCATGACGTACATCACGTTGTAGTATCGCCTCCAACATGTTTGCTCCCAGTGGAACTGTGATGTCTTCAGAACTCCCTTCGGGAATGTTGAGGTCATTTAGGTGAGGGAAAGTTGCCACCATTGTGCGTGTCACTTTCTGCGGAGGCAAGTTCAACTGAGATACTGTCCAACCGCCATTTTCACCATCAACGCCAACAGTGTTGGCAAAGTTTTCCACGATAAGTGACGTTTGGCTACCAGAATCGAGTAGCGCAAATGTATCTACTTTGACTCCAGCGGGGGTTTTAATTGCTATGGGCACTATTTGCAGCAAAACGGTAGCGGGAACGCAGTTCACTGACGACGTTCCGACGAAAACGGGTGCGGCACCGTGAATTAACAGGTGGTGATATTTGTTACAGTCCCCCACGTCACATCGCGTTTTACGTGGGCAGTAACGAGATTGGTGGTCTGTTGGACCAAAGCAGGAGAAGCACAGTCTCTTTCTTTTCCTAGCTGTGCTCTGTGATTTACATCCATCACCAGGAACCTTTCACACTTTTCAATAGCATGTCGCTTGTCGCACACCAGACAGGTCTGAGTTGTGGGTGGGTTTTTCGATTTGTTCCCTGTAGTTAGACCTGAAAATCTGTAGGGGCGTTCTGGGGACTTGTTGAAAGGTCGTCGCGGAGGATTTCCATCACCAGTTCTCCTGCGCTTTGACGGCTTAGCACAGTTAGGTAAGGGTTCAATGACTAACGATTTGGCGCGTAGTCGCGCACGTAGTCATTCATCAAGATCAACAAGCGTGGGAATTGTGGGATGCATCTCAATCTTCCTCTCACGCCACTTTTCCATTAAAGGGACGGGCAACTTCTGCAACGCAGCTCGGGTGTTGGTTGAAGACGCCAAATGGTGTGAGTATCCCAAACTCTTCATTATGATGACAGCAATGTGTACCGTGTTATAAAGCGAACGAAGTTGTACTATATCTCCCTCGGCAACCGTTGGGTGATCGAATATAGTTTTCATAAAATCCCGGCAACAAGTTCCTTGTTTCCGAATTGTTCCTCCAAGTTGGGGAGGGTTGACTGATAAAGATGTCCATGGTTCAGCATTCCCCCGACAGCTTTCTTTGCATTTCCAGTCAACGCCCTTCGTAGATAAGTCCTTCTCTGTGTACCAGTAAGAGGCTGGTCATGTACTAAACATTTAAACAGATATAAACTGGAGCCACTCTAGGGGTTCTCCTGAAAAACGCGGTAATTCCAAACATGGAATGGATTTCACAAACGCTGTTCCCTCTTTGACTGTATGCTAGCTGTTCGAAAGCTCTTTAATCCATGACATGTCGACACGTTCTTCCGTTTCACCAGCACCTTTTTCTCTTTCATTTGGGGGGCTTTGTTTGAGTACCGTGGAAGATTTAAACGGTAGAAATAAACGAACTTCAGGAACAGGATTGTCCACTTTCTCTTGTTTCTTTGTTGAAACTTTGCGGTACTCGGTTTCGGGTTGAGTGTCTTCGAAGTCCCGCAATCGGTTTTTGAGGTCTTCCCGGTCATCTCGTTTACCAGACTCATGAAGCTGTGCTTCCAACCGCAATCTCTCCTCTTCATATTCGAGTTCCCTTGTGTGTCTTTGTTCCTTTAATTTCCTTCTTCTTCCTGAATTTCAGCTCGCGTACGCTCCTCTTCTTGTCGGCATTTCGCTTCCCTTTTTGCCTGTTCGACCTTTAAACTATCTACTTGCGCGCGCCTCTCAATTTCACTCGCGCGCGAAGATGAACTATTGCCGCTGGACGTTTCAAAGGGAATCGTGGGCACATCCCTCTCGTTGAGGGCAAATTCAACGTTTTCTAGGCAACAATTCGCCCTTTCAGAGGCACGGTCGATTTTCGCGGTCAGTTCGCGTAGCTTTCTTTGACTTCCTCGCGATTTTAGTAGGCTCTCGGCGACGTTAAGGTGTCTTGTTAAAGCCGCCTTTCGACGAGATAAGTTACCTTTCGAGCTTTTCTTGCGTGATCTAAGATAGTTCAGTCACAGTCAGTTATATTGTATCAAGTGACGGCCATACTGACAATGAAACAAGGAATCTAAAGTATATCTTCACAGAATCTTTTTGGATGTCCTCCTCCCTGCTCTGTATCATTCTATGAGTAGTAATGCAGAAAAGTCATGACCACACTCACAAATCACTACTACAATCCCCCCTAAATAAATTGTGATCCTTCTCTCACGCTCATTATGTTTGGCAAACCGATTCAGTTACAGAGAAGTGAAGTTTAAAACTTGACAAAAAATACCAAATATCTATAAATGGAAAGAAAAAGTTCAAAATAATACTCAGTTGTCTTTTCGGTGAAAGGTAAAAAGTTCAAGTTACTAGATTTCATCTTCGTTGTCGGTTCTGCTGCGAACTCGGTCGGCACAACGCTCGCGTTCGCAGTATTTCGCAGCTGTCTCGACCCCAACTATAGCAGAGTTAGTTCCTTCTGTTTTTTTTTTTCTGTCCACAACCATGGTTTTTGCGGCGGTCCGAACACATTTTCCCAGAAAAACACCCTCTCTTTTTTTTGTAATTACTTTAAAAATAAATAAGTTCCAGCAATAAAAAGAAAACAAGTGGGGCTCCGCTTTTACGCTTGGTTAAATCTATATATTAAAGACAGACATTATATAGCTCTATTCACCGTGGCTTACCTGTAGTTTTTCAGGACACCTGCCGATCAGGCGAGTGACGAATTCCCCCTGAATCTGTTCAATGATAGAAATTCCCCTCGCACAGAGGTTCCGCTTACGAAAATTTGTTGCAGAACAATTGATGAACACGACTTGATGCCCCTTCCAGTCAGACAGCCAAACTCCTTTAATTCTGCCGCCGGTTAGACGTCTTATCGGATGAACTTGAAGAGCAATTTGCGAGCAATTCAACCAAGGCGTGCACTCACTCCAACCACGAAAACTAAACGTGTTACGAGGACACGGCAAACAGCCCTTGCGTGTGGCGAACATGTTTGATGAACATTCCGCGCGGCGTGGCACGGGTCTCAACACACTCAGCCACTGCGGGACGCCGTCCCAGTGGGTTCCATCCCTTGTGTAATACACATAAATGATGAATACGATCAAGGCGGTTGTAGAAAAAAACTGAATAGCTCTGCACAATCGCTTCAGCAAGAACTGCATCTTTTGTTTGAGGAAAACCATGGCCATCAAAAACTGATTTTATACCCTAACGAAAAACATATTTCTTGTCACAATTGTCTTATTTACTTTCTCGTTCTTACAGGTCCCTTTTTGTGTTAAATTTTCCCTGCACTTTGCAGGCTTTGAAGAAAGACATTTGTTTCCATTTCATAAATGTTTTATAAATACTTATGTATAAAAAGTGGTCGAGACATCACGTTATCTTTGAATTCAGTTTTACAATACAAAATGGCTATGTTTTTACACATCCTTGATGCAAGCTGTTGAACTTTTTGAGGAAAACTGCCACTCTAAGCCTTCAACGCCGTATCTTAGCACCTATTTGCTCAAATTCCAATCTGGACATCCAAAAACGTCTTTTGCGGTATGAAAAGTAAGCTTATCTTTCGGTGTGGACAAAGTTTAGGCCATAGCCCATGGGTTACCCTATGGACTACCCCTAAAAATATAAAAAAAATTAAAACTTGAAAAAAATAATATTTAGAATATTTAGAAAAAATAATAGATAGTTTATATCGCTTGAATTTGCAGCATTTGTCTGCGATATCGACGCCAGGCCTAACCTAGCGGAGTGAGCGGCTTCAGGTTTTTTTCCATCCACAACCATGCTTTTTGCCCTGGTCCGTGGTTGATAAACGGACGCCATCTTGGTTCTGATGACGCCCTGTGCAAAGAGACTAGCACAGCTAAGTATTACAACAAATTCGTCATGGCTAACGAGGCATTGTGGGGATGTAGCGAGGTTTTAGAGAGTGCAGGTTCGATCCTCTACGGGGGATCACAAGTGATTTCCTTATATTATTATTATTATTATTATTATTATTACAAATGGGACCGGAAAACAATATTATAATTATTAGTTAATTATTGGTAATTTACACCTCTCATTAAATTAGAACCTGTTTTGTAAATTTTAAATAAGCCCCTGTTGTAGGTCGTAAACTTAAATATTGGGTGCAATTTTTGTTCACTTTGCCTCAGGTGAATCAATTCATTCACCTATTTAACTACCAATCAGTCTAGCAATCAACCCCTCAACCACTCGGTTGATGAATCAGTCAATCAGCCAATTAAAAATAAAAATCAATCAATCAATTAACCAATCCGTGACTTAGAAGTGTTGCCAATGAGAATAACAAATAGTCCAGTAATCATTTAATAGTGACTTTATTCCATTCACAGATTATGACTCACTCTGTCACTATCCCAGACCGTGATGGAAGGAAATGCTGCGATTTCAGTTTTGTTTTTGGTTTGATTATTAGCCTTTGCACTGTATCTAATGCCACCAATAAGCACTGTTACTGATTGCCACAATCTGGCACTAAAGAAAAACAAAAAGAGAAACCTTTTCCTAAATCATTTCAGAATAGTTTGAAACCTATCAGGCAGTGAACTGACAAGAAGGGATCAGCCTGTGGTGAATCAGTCAATTGAAATAGTTTTCCCCATAAAGTGAATTTAATCAAATAGGTCTGAATCTTCATTCCTGGGATGGTGGCGGGGTGTGTTCATCAGATATTTTGAAGTAGTGTACATGTAAAGCCCTAAAAGGGTCCAAGGTATTGTTTTGTGGGCATGGCTCAAAGTTACTTTTACTTCTAAGAGGTACTCCAGGATTCATTCCATTCTCACACATCAACCACTGAGTAGTACTGAGGGAACAAAACGTGTATGCAGAACCTTTTCAATTCCTTATGAATTACTGGTGTAGGTGCTTACAGTCAAACTATTTCAAAACTGTTCTTCAAATTTTTATTTGAATTGATGTTTGTCTGGGAATATAGCTCAGAGTACATATTTCTTAACCAAAGCCTTGTAATAAACTGCCATATTTTCCTGACATCAGGTTGATGGAATAAAAAACCTGAAAAGGAAACCAAAGCAGATTTTAATTACCTCAATTGCCATTAGTAAGCCCATGGCTTTTTGGAGGTTTTTAACCTCTTGGTGACACCAAAGTAATATCTACAGATAGGCTAGCCTAACTGAGGAGCTCGCAAGGGCTAATTCATGCCAAAGAACAAGCACAGCTTGTCACCTGAATGGAATCGCCATGTCAAAGATCTTGTTCATGGCCCAGCGAATTCCCAATAGCCCACGTTAGATAGCTCCAAATTCTAGCATGACTCCAAGGCTTTACAGACAAACCTCTATATTTGGTTTGGCTTTCTTTCTCTTCAGTCTCCTCTGGGAAACAATAGACAAAGGAAACTTCAAAAATTTGCATTATTGTTCGTAAAAGCATTGCTCATTACCCGTAAAGATCTTTTTTTAGAGAATAAAATATCCATAGAAGTATATATCCCTTCGACTTGTAGCCCCCAGGAAAGTTTTAAGGGTTTGAACTACAGGCTGTCTGTTATTTCACCAGAACATGTATGTTACTGCTCAAGGACACCTTGAGACTTTGTATACAGCTATTTCAATTAAGGTTGTCGCATTATTTCAAGCTTACACGAAAAGACTGAAGGGTAGTGTAGGTAGCTGTAAATCAGTCTTAGTTTTATGGCTGTCAGCAGTTGGTCAGGAACTTCAGATTTTTTAGTGCAAGTGATAAATGGGTGCCATCCGATTATTGTCAGCGGCAATCCTGATCCGGCTTTTCATTTTCAGTTGTTAGTACTTGTTATGACGTGCGAAAATTCATGTTCCATATTTTTCATGATGCTGTTTTTCCTACTTCAAATTTACATATCAATGCACGTGCTCCACGTGTACCCACATAACTTAAATTTGCCGTTCTAACTGTGTAGGCAAAAAGATAAGTGAGATTAGAAATTATGTTTTAAACGAGAACTCTCTCTGAAAATATTTCTTTCAGGGTTTTTTTTAGATTTTTATACTATAAAAACTCTTCCATATGCTTTGCCATTGCAAATGCCATTGCACGGCAAGAAAGGTACTGCTGATTTTGGTGAACTTAGGCATAAAAATCTCATATTACCCTGCGGTCTTGTCGCATACGCTTAAGCTTTTATGCAACAACATTAATTGAAATAGCTGTATGAATGCAATTTCATCCAGGGCAACATATATACGTATGGACAGACGGTGTGCACGCACCAGAGAAAATTGAGACTGCTCGTAGTCTATGAGAATGGTACCAACTTAGGGTGGTACAACTTTAGAGCAACTCCATACTGACGCTTGCTTCTGTTTACATGAAGGCGATAAGAAACGTGAAACCGGTATAAAATAACTGTCATCTGGGGCTGGTTTGATTACCATTGCCATTGCTGAACTAATATGAATGACTCACAACGGTCTAAAAACAGACTGGGGAACCACGTAAACATGAATTGACTTCAAACCGAGTCTGAGATTTTTGTTTTGAGCATGCGCATTTAATAAGTGACGTTGAAGCATTCCAAGCTGGAGAATAATAGATAAACTGGGTTTTTAGGGATGGTTGGTCTCATGTAAACACTTTATGCCAGCCTGACTTTCTCACCAGTCTCATGTAAACAGCAGCGAACCATCATGCTACAAATAGTGACACGTAAACAATCGACCTCATCGCCTGATGAAGACTAGCAGTATTGCAGTCGAAACGTCGCGATCAACAACTCAAAGCGATTCCATCGTGAGACAAACGAATAAACGTTCATCTTACCTATCTTACACCACGATGAACAATAAACACATCTTTAATGACCAAAAAATACCAGTCTGAGTTTGCGCTACTTTCATGAAATCAGGGGGTTACGGCTCCTGGGTCTCTAAGGATGTTGTGAAACATCCTTGATAGCTGCTCTACTTTAGTCTAAGGGGGTTTTTTAATTTACATGACACCAGTATTATTTTCATTCCGGTACAAGTTCATCCCAGTTCCCTCTTGTTTCTCTGTATTTGTTTATGCGATTACAGCACAATTTCTCATGATAGTGTGAGCCATACCTGTGTGAGTTCACCCCAGTTGTGGTACCGCATCAAAATTCTCATACTGGTATGTAAACCCATACAGGTATCTTGCAAACATGGTATAACTGTTTGATTCATTCTGCACTAGGTTTTAACCATTTAGCCATCCAGAATATACCACACATCACCATGAAAAATGGATTCTGTAACTTAAGTGGGTATAAGGTTTTCATTGCCCACCTGAATGGACGTCTTGATGGAACACTCATGTGATTATCGTCAGACAATTTTATCCTTGGTTCAATTCTTATTTTCCTTTGCGAATAATAGGATTTGCAAATTTTCTTTGGCCAAAAAGGCTGTTTTAGTCACTCAGTCTTTTATGTGTTCACATGACATAACAACACAGATCATGGTCAAATTCCACACACTAAAAGGCAGATGGTTTAAATATCTGGTATATTTGAATGATTTTAACGCTGTTAATTGTGCTTAATTATGTTTGACTGGGTTCAGAAATTGACTACCGAGCCCAAATTAACCCGATCACTGCATTCCATCCAGTTCAATTTACTGAACAGTAAGTAGGTAAGCTGGGATAATTATATGACTGATATCCTCCACGTACTTTCACTGTAAGAAAAGGCTCCATCACTGATCACTGCTGACATATACTTGCCTAGAACAGATAAAAAAGGATCAGTGAAAACAACAAATTCACGGCTAAAAATTGGCAGTCGCCCGGTTGCCAGTGGCGATTTAAAACTGAACAGGCCCACTAAAAGTTGAGGTTTGATCGCCTGACGGGCGACTAGGATTAAAAAATGTTAAAATTTAGTTGCAATAAAAATAAAATAAAATGTACTTTCATTAGAGTACCTTTCTTTCCTTTCCCTTCCTCAAATCTAAGTTCATAAATGTTGTTGTAGTAAAAACAAGTTTTAGTTCTTGGAGTTCAGAATTCAAAGCCATTCTGGAGTATTTATATCAATCCACAATATATCAAGACGGCATTTTGTATTTATTGACACGTGCCTCCAGACTTACCCATAGTTCAATGTTGTACTTTTTCCCACATGATTATTGGCAAAATCCCTCGATAAAGGACATACTTCTCACCCAGATTGGGAGGGGTTTATTAAAGTAAATATGCTTTTTTTGTTTTAGACTAGAGGAATTAAAAGCCACTTTATTTTGGCCTGGGCTAAGAAATCAGGGATACTAGCCAAACAGCAACCAAGCACAGAAGTTAATTTTTAACCCTGCAAATTACGGAATAATCCGTGAAAGTTGAGACGAAAATATATAGAAATTTACACCCACCTTCTTTTAACTCTATTATCTTAAACGTATTTTCCCAAAACTGATCAACACATAATCTGTAATAAAAGTTATACCTTATTCAAAATTTAAATTTTTTGTTTGTCATCAAAACATGCCAAAACTATAATCCAAAGTTTTGTTTAAAAGACAAGATTCTGTAATGCTTTTGAACGTTACTTGATATAACAAACATTCATAACACGTTAGACCTATATAAATATTTTGCAAGCAGTCAAGAAAAGCCCAGCTAATCACCAATCGAGTGGGAGATGTGAACAACACTTAAATGATGCTACACAAAAGAATTTAAGCTTATCTGCCAATATCAACACTTGGGGAATAGCCTGGATTTCTTGCTTTAAGCAAGAACTGTTTGAAATATTAATTTTAACAGCAACACTGTAATCAAATCTTATTGAAAACAAAAAGGATGCTTTGTTGCCCTTTTACTTGGCCAACAAATAATATATGATTTTGCAGTCGAGTGAACAAAAAGTTAAATTAAATTAAGCGCTGGACTAACGATAAATAAGAACATCAAGCTAATGATCGATCAGAAAAGCTCTAAAAGGCTGTTCACTGAGCTCAACTTAGTATAAAGCGTATTTCACAACAAAAACCATTACACGTACCTGACACTGTAGCCTGTTTGACTTGACAACTGACCAAAATTTCTGAGCAATGCAGCCAAAAATGAAGCGTTGTCCACTTTCCGAGAAACTATAACCAATTCTTAAGTGGAAATACGCGACAGAAAGCTAGGAAAAACACCTCTTCAACCCATTCTTCTGCCAAGTAGGAGTATATACCGCCAAGTACGAGTTCAGCTGTGCGCCCGCGCCAGAAAAGGGCACCAGTCTCCCTCAATAGTCCATGACATTGGTGCCCAGTACTCCGCGTGCGTGCAAATTCGCATCCCTAAGCTATATGAAAACGAACTTTTTCAAAAAAAATGTTAACGTAGTTTGAAAGAGTATAGTCTGAAACCAAATATGCTGATTCGTTTTTACATTTACTACGATTATCAGTTGAGTATGACAAGCGGAAAGTTTCGCGCCTAAGTTTTACCGTTAAAATTTTGCTGTTGTCAGGGGTGACGATACTAGTTTCCATTGGAAACATCCTGTGGTTTTGACGTCATCAGTCTTCTGTGCGCGCGAAATCTCTTACTTTTTCGAAGAAATGGCGGAGTATCAAGTAAAAGTTGAATATACAGGAAATCAAAGAATAGATGAACAGAAGTGGATCAGCTTTATGATTCCAGTTGGGTTAGTGCACTCCGGCCATTATGTCTTTCAGTCACTGGTGCAAGACATCAAGAGTAGATGCACAAGTCTGAATTTTTTGAATGAACATAACATGAGACTCCGGTACTTGGACGATGAAGACAACTGGATAAATCTAAACAACGACGACGAGCAAGGCTTTCAAGAATTTTGGCAAAGCGCACGAACTGTTCCAGAAAGGGAATTTAAAAGAATTAAAGTAAAGGCTGGGGTTCTCGGTTCTCCAATTCAAGCTGTCCCTACTCGAGCGAATTCTTCAAGCACAAATGTCCAGTTCGATGCAAGTACTCCTTACGTATCGTCGCCCGCTGAAACGCCTACAAGCAACAGTCTCAACTTTGGAAAAAGTACTGCTACTCGAAACACTGCGCTATCAAGCACAAACTCCAACCCGGTGGATCGGATGCTTTTAAAAAAAACTTGCAAGCGTTGAAAGTGCGAAGAAGGCGTTAGGACATGCGAAAGTCCAAAAGGACAACTTTGAGAGGGAGCTTTGTCGAGCTGTGCTACATAACTCAGGTTCTCTTTCCATCTGTGGGAGATGTCATTTGAAGGTAGGACACACCAGAAGAAACTGTGACGGAGAAGATTGTACATTCATTATGCTATGTGGAGTCATTGAGAAGCATCCCAATGACAAAGCTGAAAGACAAAAACTATCACAGCAGGTAACTAAATGCCAGACTGAAGTAGCAAATCTTGAAAGCGACTACAACAACAAAGTTAAAGCTTATAAAGCGGTTGAAGATTCCTTTGCAAGAAAGATTGAGGCTGATATCGTCGCTTCTGATCCAGAGAGATACATTGTTAACGGTGTAAAAAACTGGGTGCTTCTAAATAAACACGTAGCGCTGCTTCAGAAGAAATGCAATGGAAAGCTGCCTCCAAGGCAAGGCATAACCCGTCTATTGAGAGAAGCAGTTGAAGAGCACGAAATGAAATCAACAAGCCGTATGGCGCACAACATGGAACATTGTGTAAACCCAAAAAAGCGAAGCTTGGAAGAAAAGTACGCCATCAGATTTCCTCGACGTAGTTCACCAGCCACAGGTACTTTAACAGCAATGGAAGAAAGTGATTTTAGACTAGCAGTTCGTCTACAAGAGGAATTAAATAGCGAAGATTCGAGCGATGTATTGGCCGCTGATTTTGTTTCCCCCGGCAAAGATAACCCGCAGTCTGGTATGTATGTACCTGGTCAGGGCTGGAAATCGCCTACATTTGAACCTGAATCATGTCAGAGGGCACAGGAAGCGGCGAATGCCCTAGTAGAACTTCAAAAAAATAATAAATGATGCACAAGAACGTTATAATTTCATTAACCTGATTTGTGTAAACGAAGCCTCCGTTAATTTGTTGCTCTGATAGGGTTCTCGTTATGTTGGAATTTGTTCCCTGTTTGTTTAGATTGTGTATATTCATGCTTTTATCGGGAGAGACAATACAGATTTAGTAGTTTGGGCCAAGAAAAGACTTTATTTTTATGAGCATTTTCTTTAATATCACTACAAGTTGAACCGTATAAAAGTAATCGGTTTTCACATGGTTTAAATTTGAGATTGTGTCGTGTTTTGTAATAATCACAAATAAACATGCAACGTTTTTCGCCTGGATTTTTGACAAACGCGCTTTTGTTTGTGACAACAGTTCAATTTGAATCTAGATACTCTTGAACTATATAGTTGTTGTGATTTGGTACTATTTTTAGCGACAACTTAATTTAGTGATTGCCGACATTCCCCGCCAGCCTGGAGACTACAACGTTTTAGTAGTCGATGCTTTCGAAGATTTTCATCACTTATAAGGCAAATCATAAATTTAGCGAACACTAAAAGTGAACGACTTTATACGTGAATTAGCTGAAACTGACTACAAAATTAAGAATAGTTGCCTTTGTTAACCTTTCAATCGGCGCCAGTATGTCTGCGGCAGTATTCTTGAGAAAATGATTGAGTTCTTGTAAAAGTAGATAAAGTAATTTATACACTTACTTGAATAAAGTTGTTGTAAATTAGAAGTATTACATTTGTAATTGTCATTACGCGAATGAAACTCGAAAACATTTTTAAATGTGATCATATAAAATCATAGACCAAGACGCTTTTTACATGCTTTTGTACACTTGGCGAGAAAGACATCAGTTTGACGGTGAATTATTCGCCAGAGTAATTCTCTGAGGAAACTGTCAAAACACTAAATATCGATGTATGAAGTGAATCTGAAAAAATTCACCATATCATTTGACGTTATGAAGTCTACTGCTGCTTGGACTGCAGCAAGTTCAATGTTCCCGTTTGTGAGTTCCCAAAGTTCATAACGCATAACGCTTCTCATTTTATTAAAAACAAACTCAACAGGGTTAAAATCAGGAGAATATGTTGGCGTATAGACAAGTTCAATGTTGCGCTCATTCAGCCACTCTTGCAATGCTTCGCGCGCCACCTGCAAAATGGTGAGTAGCGCAGTTATCCATCAACAATATGTCTCCGACTTCAAGCACTGGTCTTCCTATTTCCATGTTGGCTGCATTTCCTGCTTCACCAAAAAACTGAAGAAAATGGATGGTATCGGATGCACCCTGTACAGTGTTCATATATTCTACCCCATTTAGTCCAGCTAATAAGTTAACTGTTACGTTAGGTGAATCGTGGTAACGTAAGAGCTCTATGGATCTTTCTCCGACTGGTGCGTGACCGTACAACCGCTTACCATGGAAAGGTAATTTTAAACCGCATTCATCGAAGAACTTGAGCTTAAAGGGATCTTTTGCATGGAGATAATCAATAAACATTTGAGTGTATGCCATATTTTCTACACTAAATCTTTCCTGAGCAACGGTACTAATTTTTTTCTTGAATATTTCAAACCAGACAACATACTGTTATTCAACGCACGCGATATCGCGGAAATGGAAGTTCCGTTTGGAATATCGCCAAATTCGTTTAAACCGTCGTAAATTTCCCTCAGTGATGAAGTCGGTCTTGCTCTCTTGACAGTCTCGACAAACTGCAAGTCACCTTGAGTTAAATGAGAGTTCTTTCCTCCTCCATTTCTCCGTGGTTCAATGGTATGTTCTGTATGTAGACGCTGCCATAAGTTTATCACAGTGTTTCTACTTACTTTGAAAGCGTTTGCTACACCCGCAAAGTTACCAGGAAAGTAGCCGGTATATATGTCGCCACCATTTCTATCGACTATTTCATCGACTATCACTGTTGGCAGATCACGCGAAAGTGCACAGCCCTTGGTAAAGGTTCTGCCTTTCGAATTAAGCCTTTCCATGATAGCAGGCGTAGCATGAACGCGACAAAACATACTAGTACACCGATATAAAGAAGACTTCAGTGACTAAAATTTCGCGCGCTTTCTTTTAGATGACGTCAATAACACAAGGCGTTCCAATGGATAATAGCATTGTCGCTCCTAACAACAGCAAGGTTTTAACGGTAACACTTAGGCGCGAACCTTCTCGCGTGTCATACTCAACTGATAATCGTAGTATATTAAAACCTCACAAAACAGGGGATTATCAAAAAATTCAGGTTTATTTTTTATTTCGTTTTTTTTTTCAAAAGAAAAAGTAATAACGGTCGTTTTTGAATAACTTACAATTTTTTCTGCAATATGACTGTGAGAAACTACGGATAAATTGAGTTCGATGCAGTTTTAAAGTGATTTGAAATATTCCGTGCGCTCTGGTCACGTGTCCGATGACGTCACAACAATAAGGCCGTCATGGACGTTACTTTCATGTCAAGTTCTATTAAACAGCCGAAGTTTGCTTCTCTCCGCCTTAAACTGCCATAGCTACAGACTTCTTACCAGTCCCCTGGGAAATGCTCCTATACAGAGCCACCTTAACTTTGAAATGCCAGATATAAACTGGCAATTTCCAAATTGCTCGTTTTAATGACCATCAGGGTACGTTATCTGCTTTCGTATTGATGGAAGCCTGTTCTTGCAGTGAGCTGAAGCATCTTTTAAGGCCACAGTCACGTGACTAACGACGTCATCACCGTGACATTGATATGAGGGGTAGTACCTTTCACGCAGGTGTAAATACCTTATGGTACAGCGTCCTCTTCGACCACAAGTTAACTATGTTTTTTAGCACGGAAAATTTTTCAGGTGCAAAGCATGCTGGGAAGGTTGTTATTATAATTATAATATTGTTTTTAATTACTATTATTTATTTTATCATTTATATTATTTATATTATTTGCTTTTATTATTTATTATTATTTTTGATTATATATATATATATATATATATATATATATATATACATAACTTTTACAGTATTTGTTAGACCTCTTTAGCTTTTCATTACAGAGTGCCTATTTTGGAACAACTACTTTAAAACATATTTTTAAATACGAGTACGTAGCTTGTAAGTTGAGAATTCATTAACTTTATACCATTTTTGATGTTAAATGTACATAAGATTTTTCATTAGATTATGTTAATAGTTAGTAATTTTGTAATAAAAATTGTTTCAATTATTATTATTATTATTATTATTATTATTATTATTATTATTATTATTATTTTCGTCACAGAGCCCCTACCGGCTATAAAAGTATGTTCACGTAGCCAATTAGAGGCCCCATCTTACAAGCGTGATTCCTCATCCCCACCTTAACAAACAAGATCCGAAATTGGCCTGATCAGCCCTGTGCTTAACCAGCCATCAGCTGTTTTTGGAGACTTGTAGTGCATGCATAGATTTTATTTTTGCCATCTAATTCTAAGACAATTTAGCGGTCATGTCCAAAATGAAGAAGAATATCAGATATTCGAGCTGTTTCAAGCTCTTTCTATTTCCAATGAAGCAGTGGTGCTTCAAGTCACTGTAGTAAAAATGCTACCCAATTATAGTCAATCACACACACTTCATGTGAAAAGAAGAACATGTTACCCCGAGCCGGAATCGAACCCGCGTCTCCCCGGTTACTAGTCGGGCGTGATGACCACTACACCATCGGAGCAACCACGCTGGCAACGTGGCCACCTTACGAAGTGGGTAGGATCTTACGAGGGCCATTCCATGGGACGTTCTTTTCGAGGCATACGTGCGTTTCATGACTTCGAAAACCCTACATGGGATTAGGACAATATAACAAGATATATTTTCGAAGCCAGAAAAGTCATAAAACAAAGACAAATAAATATCTGACAGTAAACAACTGTGCAGTTTGACTTCCGACACACACCTCATGTGAAGAGAAGAACATGTTGCCCCGAGCCGGAATCGAACCCGCGTCTCCCCGGTTACTAGTCGGGCGTGATGACCACTACACCATCGGAGCAACCATGCTGGCAAGGTGGCCACCTTATGAAGTGGGTAGGATCTTACGAGGACCATTCCACCGATTGACCCCTATGATTCAGACACCGTTCGCGTTGTTCTTCCATTTAAAGATCAGGCTTCAGCTGACATTTTACGTGGACAACTCAAAGACCTGAGTCAGAAGATTTGTTCAACTATCCAGCCTGTATTTGTCAGCCACAAAATCGAACAGGATCTTAAATTGCTCGAAGCCAAGCCAACGATTGTGAACCAACAGCGTCTTGTTTACAAATTTGAACGTGACCTGTGCGGTGCAGGTTATGTTGGTTTTACGTGTCGCCATTTGCACCAACGCGTTGATGAACATAAATACCCCTCCTCTTCAACCGGCAAGCATTTTCGCGTCAGCCATGGTTTGGTTTCAAAGGATCTCAGCAAGAACTTAAGCGTTTTAAAAAAGTGCAAAAACAAGTTTGATTGTCTCATTCTTGAAATGTTTTTTTATCGACGAACCCAAACCCATTCTTAATGTACAATGTGACTCAATTCATGCTAAGGTTTTTAAATAATTAATTTTTCTGCATGCCTCTTATTGTTCCTTTATTATACATTAGATTTTTTAACCTTTTTACACATTTTAACACTTGTTACATCATCGTTTCCCTTTTCACACATATATAGCTTAATCTTCTATCGTAATTATTCTAAACTTGATAATGACCGAAGTGCGGTCGAAACGTCGTTTTTTACCATTGATTTTTCCCATAAAGTGTCTTTTTAAAACCCTTATTGAAAAGGAAAATGAGATTTTTTGCGGTATCTTTTACTTTTCAACACGTCTGTTTTCTGCACTTTTTGTGTTTTTAAGTCGTGAAAGGTAAGATTAGCCTCTTTGCACATGACATCATCAATTCCAGGATGGTGGCCGTTTATCGATCACAGCTTGATCCTCCACTGAGATAAATACTGCCGTTTTCTTACTGGGAAAAAGTTTTCAGACCAGTACAAAAAGCATGGCTGTGGATGGAAACAACCTGAATGCCGAATGCTGCGAACTCAAGCTTTGTAAACTGAGTTCTTGGCACAAATTATTTTTATTTTGTTTTTGCTTTTTTATTTATTATTGACAGCGGAGTTCTAGCGCGCGGAGCACCATGAGTAAGAAAATCTCGTAACCTATCGATTCGAGAAATTTTGGTTCTTACGTCAGCGTACGCCCGCCCGTCCGTACAGACTGGGGGAGGGGGAGGGGAATCCCAAGACAACCCGGCGGGGGGTGGGGTTGGTCAAAAGTTGAGTCTTCAGTTTTAATCTCTGCCATGTTACTATTCTTGCAAGTCAATCACATTGCTTGAACCGCTTGCTGGGCTTTTCTGCACTCAAATAAATAGCTTCTACTTGAGGAAGCTTTTAGTCGTTGCCGTGCAAGTGAGTTAATATACCTCAGACGGCAAATTTCAGATTGTGGGGGGAGGGGCGGAGAGCGCACATTTAAATCAGTGTTTGAATTCACTCCCTGCATGAGTGCATGTCTGTGCTTGTCACTCTGATTTGCAGGTGTTTTTTAAGAGTTGAAAATAGCTGCAGAACACCGATTCAAGACTCGATTAGCTGTTTGATGGCCAGATCACCCCAGCTGGTAAGACGTAGCTTGCAGGCTGTACTTTTAGGTAAAGTGAGGCATCAGTTCCTCAGCATGTCAGCACAACTGCAATTTTGCAGGTTGGCCCAGTTTTCATAAATCAGGTAGATTATCTTTTTTGTTTTATTTATTTATTTTTTTACATTTTTCGGGGTAGCCCATAGGGAAGCCCATGGGCCATGGCCCAGTTTTGTCCACACCGCTTTCCTTCCACTTACACTTTTTAGTGTAACACGTAAACTAGTTGAAACCTTTCCTTAGTGATGTTATTTCCCTTTTATTGTTTTTTTTATTGTAGATTCCCCCTTTTTCTATTTTTGATAGTAGTATACGTAACCAATAAAATTGTAAATAGATCTTATCATAAATTTTGATCTTTTTTTAATAACATATTGTAAATGGTTATGCAATTCAGCCCGCTGGTTGCCATTTAATTGTTTCTAACAAACCTATCTATCTATCTATCTATGTATCTATCTATCTATCTATCTATCTATCTATCTTTCAACGTATTTTGCGAATTTGACTTCCAGTATGCTCACGATTCAAAATTTTGAGAGAGCCGTTGAACGAGAACATCGCAAAACCAGACCAACGTCTCGAAGTGTTCAGTCTCTTTGTATTCGGTTCTCAATTCGTTATTATTATTATTATTATTATTATTATTATTATTATTATTATTATTATTATTTACATATGTATTTAGTATAATTTTAATGTTATATTCACCGCTTCCGCTGTGAATACAACATTTTAAAGGCGCGGCTGCTAAGCTAAGTTACGTTTTTCGAGTGTTCTTTGTCAAGTTTTAGCCCCTTTTTTAATTTTTGATGTCCACATCTTAAAATTATACTAAAACAATTATTCGCCTCAGGCTCAGTAAATATTGGCGAATATTTACTGAGTCTGAGGCGAATAATTGTTAAATATATATTTTTGGGTGGTGGGGTGTTGGGCTGTTGGTTCTTTGATAGTCCTTCCCGGCTTGATAAATATTCGCCAATATTTACTGAGCCTGAGGCGAATAATTGTTAAATATATATTTTTGGGGGGTGGGGGGGTGGGGGGTTGGGCTGTTGGCCCTTTGATAGTCCTTCCCGGCTGGAAAAGATTTCACCTAAACGTTGAGGAAAGGGGAAATTTTTAACAAGAAGTAGCAGGCAGTGCCAAGGCCAAGAAAAAGGAAATTTTTTCGGCTTTCTGTGTGTAACTCTGATCCGCTTTATTGTTTTATTATAATCATTCAAGACTAGCTGGTCGCGTATAGACACACTTTTTTGCAAGTAACTCTCAGAATTTCATTCAGGAATTCCTCGAAATGAATGCATTTGTTTTTCTCTGTTCAGATTCATCCTTATTCGTCTTTTCTCAACCGTCAGTTGACGTTTATGGATTCATAATATCAAAAATGTCTAATCAGAAATGTTCGCTTTGATTTCCTTTTCATGCCATTAATTTCAATTATTCCCATGAAACTTTGACGGGGGCTCTCTGGAAAAAACGTCGAAAGTACTGGCAGCAAAATAATGACATAATAATTGAAAAAAATCAAGTCTGTTTAAACTGTTACATGCAACGCATCTTCTGTCACAGAGGCCACTTACCTTAATTTAAGCAGAGGTGCGTCGCTTCGCTTATTAAATTAACACTTTCAAGCTGAGCGAAGAGAGGATATCAGACTTAAGACCTGAGCCAAACATGAACGAGAGTCGACGATAGTTCAACCTCTTCGAGAAAGCACGATAATCAGTTCGAGTTCACGAGTAACTGGTCCAGCGAGAGCGAAAAGTTGAACTTCAGTCGATTTTAATGACGATTTAACCAGATTCAAACTCAAAGAGCGCACGAGATGCCGGCTATGAGCGCACGAGAGGTTTCAGGGCAAACAAAAGCGAGAATTGTCAACTCTGGTCAGCTCTCACTCTTTTTTGGCCCGGCTTTTATACACTTACCAGTTATTGACACAGGCTGTGTTCAGATTGACTTGAGATTACTCTTATGGTTGAATACAATTTGATTTTGAACACGTACACCTAGCATTCTTGATTTCACATAACAACCAGACTGTTGCCAGCTAAGCATTTTGAATTTGTAGTTGATAGTGATTTTCTAAATATCGCCGTAGGCACTGTAAAACACATATTACCCATTTAAAGTGATTAATATCGGTAATATGACTGAGTGGACTTCAAATCAGTCATTCGGGTTTTTTTAAATTAAGAAATGACGACATGAAACTCGTTTCCCTTGGACGATGTTACTCAGTTACTATTCGGTATCTCGAACTCCCGTTATGGCGAAAACATTTTACTTTCCCTTGCGCGTTCAAGATTGTATGAGTCTACAGTAATTCCTTTTGTGTTCAGCTGAAACATTTGAACCGATCAAACTAGCTAGGGTAGCCGGGCAAACAAATATGATTTTTTTTCCTACTCTAACGTCCTAGAAAGAGGTTACCATGAAGACCCCTACGTCACACAGCATTTAAGTGGCTGTCTCCCTAAGATCCTCGTAACCCAAATTGGTCACAAAATAGATTTCCTTCTAATCTTGTATGTGAATTACACTTTGTCTGGATACTTTAAAACCACTTTTCGTTTCGGCTCTAAGTGCTTTCTTCTACAGTTTACAAGGGGAGGTCCCCTGGTGGACAAAAATGGATGTTTTATTAGTACAAAAATGTCAATTTTCAATGACTTTGGTAACTCCTCACAACACTTAAAATTTGATGCAGGACAAAATTCTACTGTTGGTTGATAAGTACAACTCTTCCTCATCCTACAATGTGACTGACATTTCCATGTAGTTGTTTTGAGTAGTTAAAACAGTTCCTTTTATCAACCTAATTTCACAGCTTTAAAAAAAAAACCAGGAAAAATGGGTACACAAAAAAACATGTTGATAAAAAGTGAGACCTCGTATAGCAATTTCCTTGCAGTCATGGAAAGAACTTGGACTTAACTATAATAAAATAAAATCGTGCGGCCAGAAGTTTTCAAGAACGTGGCGCCGTAGACTTGCCCACAAGTCGACCGCGAGAGAGCGCCGAAGGCGCGAGGAGCTTTCGCGAACGGGTATCCTCAGATTTTTGTTAGGGATTGAATAGCGGGTGATATACGCGAGCTCGCGCAAAAATTATTCTACTATAAATACTATCTCTACTAGACTACTCTAAGACTAGCTGTTATTATAAAGTGCACTGTAGACGCCCGTTACCTAGAACAGAAACTCGTTTCCTCTCTGAATACTGTTTCCGGTCGTTTACTATTGGCTTTGTCGAAGGAATTTTTGCTTTCCTTGAAAGCCTACTTTATTTTAAATTAACCCTAAAACTCTATCTAGACGGCATGGGAAGGTGGGGTGGAGGTGGGGGGGGGGTGCACGGATTCTTCCTTTGCGGACTTGAAACTTTCAGTTCTATCTTATTTTTTTAATATGTGAACAAGCACCGCCAAACTTTTATTTAAAAATTTATTTGGGAACAAATTGGTGTGGTAGGTCAATGTACAGTGAGACTGACGTTGCTAAGGCAATCAAACTTTGACAGGCGTGTTTTTTCTGAAATAATTTGGTATATTGATGTTTTAACTGGAAACAAAAATGACTTTCTTACTGTAGATGTCATGTTATTAGATAATTTTAGAGTTCTTTTATTATTTTTGTTCACGTTTTGGTCAATTGGGTGGCTTTTCAAAGTTTTAGGGAAATTACGAAAACCAATACGGTGGATCCAAGATGGCTGCCAATTGGCAATTATGACGTAAGTCTGACGTCAAGTGTCGTCATCGGTATCCCTTGCCGATCTCAAAAGAAACATTCTTGGACGTACTTTGACCCTCTAAGTTTCATTTTTATTGCTTTATTGCTATCGGAGTTATGGAGGCCTGCCCCACAACGGCCACAATAAGACCAGAGAAGGCCCGGACCAGATAGGGTTGAGGTTGTCTCTTAACTGCTGCTGATTTCTTTCTCAAAACTGAAGGAAACTTTCAAAACCCCAGAAATCTAAAACAGGAGAGTTTATTTTCAAATCTATGAAGACGTACGCAGCTGTGCGAGTTATTTCACCTAGCTGAAAATACAAAAAACTCGAAACCATGTCACTCATTGTGGTTGTGTGCTTGCAGATCTAAATTAAAAATTTGTTTCTTTTCCCCATGAGCTCCAACCCTTATTTTCAAATAAATTCACTCTTAATTGGTGAGCGATCATGCATTCAAGATTTAGATAGCTAAGAGAAACGCGAGCGCAAGGCTTTTTGTTGACATTAGCTACTGGTTAGCTACTGCCTGGAAAATTTAACACCAGACGAGAGAAGTAATCCATGGAAGCTTGGTCTAAATGAAGGTTTTTGAACGAAGAATTTTCCCAAAACCAACTGTTTTGACGCTTCGAAGATGATCTCTGAAATGCACGGATCTATTTTTGATCAAAGATGACAGAATTATCGAGGTAATGGGTTCAAATGAAGACAGAACAAGGCACTAAGTGTTCGCTAAATTAGTTTGCAAAACACAGGCTATGATATACTCAATATGACTTGCTTTTATTGCTTCATTCTCGGATTAATAGTTCTAAATCAAGGTGGTTTTGTAAAGTTACTTGCTAAGCGCAATTAGCAATCATCAAGTGACGTGTACTTTAGAACTTGTTTATATTGTGAATCAAGAATAGTTAATGAGCTATTTTAATGTTGCTTACAATTATTTAATTACAGCTATATGCGAAATATTACCAGTGTACATTTGTGTCCTGTTGTAGTTTAAAACTATTTTGTGCTGTCCTGATGTAAGGGAGCATTGCTCGCATTACATTTGCTCTCGAATTTCACGCATAGGTTGTGGTTCGTAATTTGCATAATTTAGAAATACTGGTGTTCGAAAGCGGCGCCACGTTCTTTAAACCTTCTGGCCGCACGATTTTATTTTATTATAATTAAGACCAAGCCCTTGCCTTTCCATGACTGCAAGGAAATTGCTATACGAGGTCTCACTTTTTGTCAACATGCATTATTGTGTACCCATTTTCCTGTTCTTTTAAAAGCTGTGAAATTAGGTTGATAAAAGGAACTGTTTTAACTACTCAAAACAACTACATGGAAATGTCAGTCACATTGTAGGATAAGGAAGAGTTGTACTTATCAATCAACAGTAGAATTTTGTCCTGCATCAAATTTTAAGTGTTGTGAGGAGTTACCAAAGTTATTGAAAACTGACATTTTTGTACTAATAAAATATCCATTTTTGTCCACCAGGGGACCCCCCCTTGTAAACTGTAAGAGAAAGCATTTAGAGCCCAAACGAAAAGTGTTTTTAAAGTATCCAGACAAAGTGTAATTCACATACAAGATTAGAAGGAAATCTATTTGGTGACCAATTTGGGTTATGAGGATCTTAGAGAGACAGCCACTTAAGGCATTTTTTAATGCCTTAAAAGAAGAAACCCTTAACTCTTTTCCGTCAAGAGTTGTATTTTCCCGACGTTGAAGTCGGGAACCATTGAGCCACTTGTAACGTCATCATTTTTTGACGTCACCAGATTGTTTTGATAAGCAGCTAGCACAGCAAGGACAGATCCATCCATACGTGTGTCCATTTTGAATATCGACCAAATTCTGGCAGAGCTGTACCAGAAAAACGTGTCCAATTTTGGCTGCAAAGTTGGTGGTAAAATAGGCCAAGTCACCTAGTTGATCAATGTTCCATTTCCAGGTTTTTAGAAGGACTGAGGCCAAAACTTTTCCAGTGGATAGAAAGGTGATAAAGGGTAGAAGATAAAGAGAAAAGAAAGGGAGAGTAAAAGGAAAGCAAAAGAAGCGAGAAAAAATTAGAAATGAATCAGCAAAAAAACAAAGAGTCCAAATTTTGGCTTATGCGCATGCGTGAAAGCAAAATAATGTACAATTTACAACAGAAGCTGGCTCAAAATTGAGCTAAACTGTAAGAAAACGCTTTTGTAGCAAAGTTTAGTGGCATTTGGCATTATAGCACTTCAAAAACCGCTTTAGCGGTAAAAAATGCGTTTTTCTAAGGGAAAAATGCTGACGGTAAAGGGTTAAAGGAGCTACGTCACGGACAACGCATCTTGAAAAAACTGGCAGGTTTTTTCAAGTTTGTCATTCGTAATCCATCTTAACCTCCCCCAGTCGTAACCATCCTTGTTTAGTTTTGGTTTATTCTTACTTCTTTGGTGTTTTTCTGCCTTAGGAAACTATTCTTGTGAGGTTTTCCTCAATGAGAAAATAATTTTGTCAGATCAGAAAAGTGAATGAAAATACCGTGACATAGTTCCTTTAAGGTGCCACTGGGACCAGAATTTTGGTATTTTATATTTTTGCATTTGCGAAAATAGTCTCTGGTTGTTAGTCACCATGCCAAATTTCAACTCATTACGACGACTGAAAGTCGCTTTTTTCGGACGGGTTTTGTCGAGATTTTACGGCCGCCATTACTGGCCCTTGTTCCGGAAGCTGGCTTGCGAATTAGCGGAAGTGACGTTAGAGGCTCACCTCAAACCTTGTACCCTTCACGGTGATCAGACAATCACATATTATGTGACTGTTTCAATATATAGAACGAGAAAAAATTCGCCAACTTCGCAATATGTATTATTTAACAAGTTATCTAATATAGAACCACCTCCTCGCTGATGGACAACGGCGAGGTACATGCGTCTGTACATAAAAAAGACTGATATCTCGCCGATGTACAACGGCGAGGTAGGTGCGCCTGTATATAAAAAAGACTGATATCTCGCCGATGTACAACGGCGAGGTAGGTGCGTCTGTATATAAGAAAGACTGATATCTCGCCGATGTACATCGGCGAGGTAGGTGCGTCTGTATATAAGAAAGACTGATATCTCGCCGATGCTCAACGGCGAAGTACATGCGTCTGTATATAAGAAAGACTGATATCTCGCCGATGTGCAACGGCGAGGTAGGTGCGTCTTCATATAAGAAAGACTGATATCTCGCCGATGCTCAACGGCGAAGTACATGCGTCTGCATATAAGAAAGACTGATATCTCGCCGATGTACAACGGCGAGGTAGGTGCGTCTGTATATAAGAAAGACTGATATCTCGCCGATGCTCAACGGCGAAGTACATGCGTCTGTATATAAGAAAGACTGATATCTCGCCGATGCTCAACGGCGAAGTACATGCATCTGTATATAAGAAAGACTGATATCTTGCCGATGCTCAACGGCAAAGTACATGCGTCTGTATATAAGAAAGACTGATATCTCGCCGATGATCAACGGCGAGATATTGAGTCCTTTATTATACCGACGGTTTCACTTCGCCGATGATCAACGGCGAGATATTGAGTCCTTTTTATACAGACGGTTTCACTTCGCCGATGATCAACGGCGAGATTTCCGATCTGTATTATATAAAATATATTTAATCAAACTGATGTTAAATAATACATATTGCGAAGTTGGCGAATTTTGTCTCGTTCTATATATTGAAACAGTCACATAATATGTGATTGTCTGATCACCGAGAGGTAGGTGCGTCTGTATATAAGAAAGACTGATATCTCGCCGATGTACAACGGCGAAGTAGGTGCGTCTGAATAATATCTCGCCGATGTGCAACGGCGAGGTGTATGCGTCTGTATATACGAAAGACTGATATCTCGCCGATGTGCAACGGAGAGGTAGGTGCGTCTGTATATAAGCAAGACTGATATCTCACCGATGTACAACGGCGAGGTAGGTGCGTCTGAATATGAGAAAGACTGATATCACGCCGATGTGCAACGGCGAGGTATATGCGTCTGTATATAAGAGAGACTGATATCTCGCCGATGTGCAACGGAGAGGTAGGTGCGTCTGTATATAAGAAAGACTGATATCTCGCCGATGTACAACGGCTAGGTAGGTGCGTTTGTATATAAGCAAGACTGATATCTCGCCGATGTGCAATGGCGAGGTATATGCGTCCGTATATAAGAGAGACTGATATCTCGCCGATGTGCAACGGAGAGGTAGGTGCGTCTGTATATAAGCAAGACTGATATCTCGCCGATGTACAACAGCGAGGTTATTAAGTGCGACTGCATAAAATTGCAGCTTGAAATTCCGCCGGCGTAGTTCATCGGCGAATTATATAAAATGGAGCATGATGGAGATAAGTCTGTTGGCCGATGCAAAAAAGGAAAGATACATTTCCGCTGCAGAAGTTACACAAGCACGGATTTCTTAAACTATGGGGCAGTGTTCCGTTGGCCAGTGAGAAATATTTCTTTGACAATTGAAAAAAAACAAACAAACAAACAAACAGAGTAACAAACAAACAGACAAACAACAGGTTACGGAAATTGAATGCTCGAAGTTATTTATTAGCCTGATCATTAGCAAAAGTCAGTTTTATATTCGTGATGAAGGACCTAGGCTTGTAACATGCCTGTCACATCGCTCATTTTTCTTGAACTAACAAGCCCAACCCTATATTCACTCCAGTCTTACAAGGAGTTGGTTTTACGAGCGAAAAGTAATCCCAGTCAGCCGAACCGGGACAATTAAATCAAGCTTAATTGAAATAATAAATATACATTGCAATATCTATTGTTTTACGCATTTACTGTTAAATTGCTTTATTTCGTTCGTGCGGAGCTATTTATAAAGGATATGTTTTTGTCCCCCGTTTGGGCTAGGGTAAGGTTTTGTGCTCTGTGGAACCGGGGTCTGGAATTGGGTATGTTTTTTGTCACTCGTCTCTTAAGTACAGCGGTTCTGGCGACCGTTTCTGGAGACTCCCGATAACTTTCCGGGCCCGAAAACTATTTTAGGTGCACAATATTCTCGAATAGCTATACAATTTTTATTGATTTTGAAAGCTAAATTTTAATTTTTTTAATTTCTGACAATTAGCTGACAAAGTGAGCTCGAAAAAATAGTTCCCGGGCCTGGAAAGTTATCGGGAGTTTCGAGAAACGGGTCCCAGGGGTGCGTTACTTGAAAGCCCCCGGAACGTTTTCGGCCCCGAAAAGCCATTCGTAAAAATATGGACCTCTCATTCTGCAAAGCTGTTATTTTAGCTTGTCTTTAAGATAAGAAATGTTTAGCTAATAGCAAAGGTTCATGCTTAGAATCTTCTTTGTTTACAAGATACAGTGTGAATTATCGTGCCCGAAATAGACCCGAAAAGTTTCGGGGCTTTTGAGAAATGCACGCCAGGTCTGAAACAGAGTACGGAAATCACATATTTTTGTCTGATGTAACGGGGTCAAGTATTCTGGTAGCAGAATGTTTCTGGTTGTAAAAAAAAAAAACATTTCTTCTGATGTATTGCCCAACGTTTCATTTGACATATACTCTTATGTTGAAACATAATATCCAGTTCACTTTGTATTGAACAAATGCAGAGCAAAATACAAACGTTAAGACGGAAAGTTGTAACTCGAGTTCCACGCAGTAAGCGATCATGTGATGATCATCTGATGATCGCTTTGTGCTTGAAACTCGAGTTACAACTTTCCGTCTTTACATTTGTATTTTGCTCTGCATTTCTGTGCATAGAGCACTCATAGAACTACACATATCTTTTTTTCCCTGGAATTAGTTATGAATATATGTCAATTTTGACCGTCTGGGGAAGTATTGAGCATTGGTATTTGCCCTCTTTTTATTAAATTCAAGATCTGGATTTACTTTACGAGAAACTTTACGAGAATGGCGAGTCTGAACCATATGCTTGGGTTCATCATGACCTGATTTCTTACAGTAAGCGATCATGTGATGATCATCTGATGATCGCTTTGTGCTTGAAACTCGAGTTACAACTTTCCGTCTTTACATTTGTATTTTGCTCTGCATTTCTGTGCATAGAGCACTCATAGAACTACACATATCTTTTTTTCCCTGGAATTAGTTATGAATATATGTCAATTTTGACCGTCTGGGGAAGTATTGAGCATTGGTATTTGCCCTCTTTTTATTAAATTCAAGATCTGGATTTACTTTACGAGAAACTTTACGAGAATGGCGAGTCTGAACCATATGTTTGGGTTCATCATGACCTGATTTCTTACGTTAACCAAACAGTGTAACTAAACAAGATTAAACAAGGATTGTAGTCATGAAGACATATCATTTTCGTGACTTATAAAATTCGAACATCCTTCTCTTCTACGGATGTCAGCCACTCCTGGTCCCCGTCTTCATAATTCACCAAATAACCTTCCGAAGGATTCCAGGCGACAATGGTGCCCTTAATCCAGCCCAGGTATTCAGTACTTCCATCGCTATTTTCGCGGTTGAATTCTACGTCAATCGTACGTCCAATAAGAGCGTTACCTGGTTGATACAATGCAAACATTCCATCAGTTACGTGGCAGCCTTAGTGTCGCACAGATTCCAGTACTGACAACAGGTAAGAGTTGATTAAAACCGATGACATTGCGAAAAATGACTAGTCTTGCTCTCTAGGATAAGGGTTGTATTAGAAAAAGAGAGTACCCGGCAACGATTGTTACTTTGTTTAATACAAACAAACAAACAAACCAATTACCCACAAATTAGTCAATGGTCTATGAAATTTTGGCTCAGAAGAAAGCGCCTCTGATTGAATACATGATTTTTTATTTTGTGAAAACTGTTGTCACCATGACTCCATAGCTCTTTCTATTCTAACGCTTTTTTCTCAACGAAGCTGGTTTTCCCCTTATTTTATTGATGAACAAAATTAAACACAGCTATAATAGCAGAAGCATCACCGTACCGTTCTTAAGTCGTTCCTTCCTTCCTGGCGCTGCAAGTGTCGCAGTTTATCTGGTGGACCTGGATACATTAATAGAGAGCTAATATTAGTCGTGCTTTTTTCTTAGGTAAACGTAGAGGTTAGGGGATTGCATGCACCCCGGCCAGTATCAAAGCTCATAGTCATTTCAAGGTTTACCCTTTTTGAAAAACATTCTATTGCTTTAGAAACACAAATAATATACAGATTTGGCCAACCCTAAAAGCCGAGCTCCCAGGGAATAAGCTGGTGTTCGTTTCTCAAAAACATTACTGAAACTTCATACTCATCGAATAACTGTTAATTGTTTTTGCCAATTTTTTGTCAGGGACATAAGGGAGAGTACAGTTTTTACTGTGCTTGAGTGCATTGTTTTAAATAACTCCAGTGCACTGAGCCACTCTGTAGAACAGTCACCTTTAAATGTTGTCATACTTTTTACCAGTTCGATTCTGGATTTTTTGAAATGGTTAATGCTTCAATAGACCCCTTATCGGCATGCCGTTGCCTTTTTACGTGAAAAACTATAGTCACCTCTCATTTCACATTATTATTTCTCCCGTTTGCTTATTGCTATCAGTGCCCATTTGGACACGCAGTAACGGTTTCGAGTTATTACTGTGTTTAAGGAAAATTTCTTACCATCATCCGTCGTCATATAACGTTTTCTTTTTCGTCGATCGTTTCTCCGTCCTCTAGCCTCGTCTGAATTGTCTCAGTAGGATAGCGAGTCATTCATGCGCGCTCCTACAACCTTTGCAGCCTGCACCCAATCTTCGCGATAGATATTTTCCAATAACGGTTCCAGGCTATTTGCTTTCTCCGGTATTGATTGCCTGTTGATAGACTCGCCTGGGTTATTTGTGTTTGGCGCTTGCTCCCAAGTTTCTTCAGGTAGTAATGTGTACGCCTTTGTGAACATTCCTGTAAATGATCGGTACGAAACACGTCAGTTTAACTTCTCAAGTTTTCATAATGTCATGACTACAAAGACAATGCTTCTGCAGACCTAGTAACCCAAAGGAGCTAAATGAAGGGTGTTTCGTGCGAAACTCACTCAAATGATTAATCCTCTTCTAACAACGAGACCACGGTTTCAGTTTGCGCCAAGAATCGTTGGTTAATCCCGAAGGTACCTTGAAGTCGGAGATAACGTTCTCGCCATCTGATAGAGGCCTCTCACCAGCCAGAATGTCAAAGAGACGGAGTACATTATTTTTGTCCGGTTCCTCTGTTATTCTCGAAGAGATCGTCCTGAAGACGGTCTTCTCTTGCGCAGTCTGGCACACGAGCTTCTCGACCCTTTGAAGCGATCTTATCCAATGCACCTGTGGAGATATTATGATGCATTGCACAATAAATTTTCTGTATTCCGTATTCTGTTATGATACATTACATGTACTTATTTTGTTATGACGAAGCAGGGACTTGGGATGTAATTAAGTATCATAATTTCTTAATTTTAATGCTTCTAAAGAAAAATTAAGTCTCATTGTTAAAATATAACAATACCTCTAGCGATAGAAGAATTTGTATTTATAACTGAATCAACTCCTGACATTGTAGGCATGATTGGGCACATACATGGCAACCTCTAAGAAGCTTTCCGGCCAGTTTCTCTCCTATGGCATCCCGGAAACCGTTGCTTTCAGCGTCACTGAAGTCAACCACAATCTCCTCCAATTTTCCCCCCATTTTGAAAGTTGGGTAGTCTGCAGTAGTCTTCGTAAAAACGTCCTTTATCGCCATGGCATACGAGCTTCCATCTTGCTTGTTTAACAGGATACGAGCAACAGCGTTGTCTACCCAAATCAAATAGAAATTAATATTGGTAAAGACAGTTTGATAAAAGGATTATCTTCAGGACACTCAGTACAATTTCTCCAGTTTCTTATCCTTATATCTAAATGGACAGAACCTAAATTCCAACTGACCATCTATGTGTTTTGATACGTTTTACAGGTAACATATATCAACCTGTTTAGAGAGGCAAAGGTTAATTTTAGACTAAACAGCTGAAAGGAACGTTACTAATAAGTTGTATCATCATCATCATCACCATCATCATCATCACCATCATCATCATCATCATCATCATTCTCATCATCATCAAGGAGACCTACAAATACACAACAGGTTACCAACTTCTGTATTCCCATGTCATGAAAAATACAGCCAATCAGATGCCTAGAAAGCCATTATATTTGCCGTGGTATCCCATGGGTTTTCCATGGGTTGTATTCAACGGTAGTGCTGAACTGGAGGAGTGGTCTGCACTAAAAGTAGTTTACCACTCGAATAATGACTCTTTTGTAATTAACAATTGATTTAAGGGTTTCTTCATTTCACGTTATCTGACATACTCATTGTACGGTAAAGGTAAAGTCGCACACTAGCTAGGGAGGCCCACACGGCCGGAGCTTATCCCGGTTTCTCTCGCATGAAGCAACTAAGAGCATTGCTTCTCCCCACTGGATAGGCTGCTAGTCCATCGCAAGGTTACCCCACACAGGGTTACAAGCAGGGTTACCCCCAGCGGCCTTCAGATTTGAAGTCCGACGCGCTGACCATTACACCACCTCGCTCCCACACAACATACCCATTGTACATACAAAATAATTATGAACATGTTGTATAAAAGAACATAGGGACTAATTATGCCTAAAAAAAATTTGTAAAGAGGTAGGTATACTAACATTGCAAGGTGTTTTCGTTGAAAGCCGCCATGTTTAGTAGATAAGGAAATCCTTATTCCCCGTATAGGTTATGTCAGCAAATAATACTTTAGTACAACTTAATTGTTTCAACTGGAAAGGAGACGCAAAGAACGCCATATTTCTTCCTGGTGTGAAGACGTATTCATGTTCCTGCATCTGATAATGTCCAACCAGTTGGTTTACTTCTGCGGCTAATGCGTCCTCATCTGCAAAACAAGCGAGTGAGACAAGTTTTGCTTAATTATGTTTTAAAAATAGATACGTAATTTTCTTTGTAACGTTCAATAGGACGCCTATGACATCGTCTTTGTTTACAACCAAAAATATTGTTTTCCTGCTCCGGAAACATGATTTTAGAAAAATAATAAAATATTTCCTAACTCAGAGCGCAATAAAAATTTTTAAAAACTGTTGAAGTGGAATATTTCGTCCGGACCAACCAAACTTCATCAGCCACGGTAGAAATGTGAATATTAAGAAGGGTTATATCGCTTCATAAGGGTCTCAAGGGGCCTAAAATAGTGTTATAGATGTTGGCTAATTTGAAGCCATTGTCTCTATTCAAAGAGGGCTTTCGTAACCGGATCTCAATTGCTTCCCTTATGCGGCGTTTGAACGTGTTGCTTTCCGTGGCGAGAACTTTTGTTTTGCTGGAATCCACCGAATGTCCCGTGAGCTGGCAATGCTCGTGAACGGCTGATGAGTCCCTTGAAAGGTGTTCCCTAATTCTGGTTTCAAGCACGCGAGAAGTTCCTTGACACCTGCTTACACGTGAACCAAGATGGCTCAACAAAAGTCACAGTGTACCGGAAACCGACCCATACGGATCAGTACCTGAATTTCCACTCTAACCACCACCTACAACATAAAAGAGCTGTGGTTAACACTCTGCTACTTCGAGCTAAGACCTTGGTTTCTGAAGAAGATGACAGAGTACATGAAATTCAGCATGTTAAGCAAGCTTTGAAAACTAACAACTATCGAGATTGGATGCTAACAATACCGAACACTGAATCCGACACGAGAGAGTCCAAAGAATCCCGCAACGAGAAGAGAGTATACGCCTCAGTACCATACATCAAAGGCATTTCGGAACGCCTACAAAGAGCATTTAAATCACACGAGGTCACAATCGTCCACAAGCCTGTCAATTCTCTCAGATCGCAATTGGTACAGGTTAAAGAAAAAACTGAAAACCTAAAGAAGTGTGGCACAGTTTATCACATTCATTGTGATCATTGCAACAAACAATACATTGGCGAAACTTCTCGCGTGCTTGAAACCAGAATTAAGGAACATCTTTCAAGGGACTCATCAGCCGTTCACGAACATTGCCAACTCACGGGACATTCGGTGGATTCCAGCAAAACAAAAGTTCTCGCCACGGAAAGCAACACGTTCAAACGCCGCATAAGGGAAGCAATTGAGATCCGGTTACGAAAGCCCTCTTTGAATAGAGACAATGGCTTCGAATTAGCCAACATCTATAACACTATTCTAGGCCCCTTGAGACCCTTATGAAGTGATATAACCCTTCTTAATATTCACATTTCGTTAGGAAATTAGGTTAGGAAATATTTTATTATTTTTTTAAAATCGTCTTTGTTTGTTAAATTGGGAGGAGGGGAGGGAACCTCCACCCAAGGTTTTTGGTGTGTTTTTGAACTAGGTAATAGAAAAAATATTATTTTTTGGTAAAAACTAAAGGGATTGGGAACATAACAACAGTTTTTTTTTTAATCACAGCTCGCAGCAACACTCTGCCAGCATCAGTGGAAGCTCCAGAATGCTTCATAATTTCTTACATTTAGACTCATCGTCCACTTTTGTCTTGATTTTTGGGAACTGTTCGATGATATGAAGCATTCTGGAGCTTCCACTGATGCTGGCAGAGTGTTGCTGCAATGCCACCTTTCGTTCCCTCCTGATACGGTCAATGTTCAATGCCGCGGCACTGTTCTCACCAGGAATGTAGTCCATACCCTGACCTACATCAGTGTTGACAGTGAGAAAAGTAAAATGAGATTGATTAACTAAATATCCGACAGTTTAGCGATTTTCCATGCAGGGATGTATAGCCTTGTAATCTGAGAGAGATAGCACGACCGTGTAAGTGCGAAAACATGAATGCTCTTCTCTCTTAAAAAATGACTTAAACAATTTTCACCGTTGAAAATTCAGAAACACGAAATTTCAAGTATAATATGCACAATGAACGTAGCACACCTTTCAGTAAGTCTTTGGATGTCTTAGTTATGTCTTGATGAACTACTCGCTGAATATCCTCTGACACTTTACTGGATATCTTGTGTTCAGCAGGCTTGGGATGATTATGTTTAACGTTTCCATTTGAGGAGAACACTCCAAGCCATCTACGATTATCCCCTTGCTAGATGGCCAGATATAAACAAAATGGATGGGACACTTTCCAGTTTTGGTGAACGGTTTGCTTGGACCATGCTCTTTACACTTGTTCTTTAAATGCCTATTTGCCACAGTATAATTACAACTGTCTCCCCCACATATTTTTACTCCCTCACAGGATCCTCTTTTTATAAACACCAGTCTCCTTCCCATCAATCTTGGTGACAACTTTTTGTGTCTGCGAACCTCGAGCTGTCAACTGGTTATCCTCAGAGATGAAGTGTATTCTATTTTTGGCCGCAAACGGAAGAGTTGTAAAATCTGCTGTGAACATTAATTTCCCGTTATCACGGGAAAATCCTGGAAACTCGTAATCATCTTTTGAGGCGAATTCGTCCCAGCTGCTTTTATCTTTAAGTAATTTCCTTACTTTAGGAAGAAAATGGATTCCCCGGCTGCTACTTCTGATGACCCTTTTTTGGTCTGTCTTTTTTCGTGGATGGAAGGGATCGATTGACGGATCCAGAACAGAAATGTCCTGTGGCTTTAGCAGAAAGCTTTTTCCTTTTGATGACGTGACATATCTCCTTGATGTTTTATAGAATCTGTTGAACGAAGAGACCTTGAACTTCATATCAATAAGGCCTAAGGCCACACATTGTCGCAGTACTCTGCCCCACCAGTTGCTATCATGCCCTGTACCTTTTCCATACGATTTGGACGCTTCCACGACTGGCTGGACGTCTCCCTCTTTCAACCACTCCTGGCTAGAACCGCGAACAAAGGAGACAAGTTTCTTTTCGTTTACGCCACCGTGAAACCTAGGTAATTCACATAAGTCCTTGACTGCATTTAAAATTATCAAAGCATCTTCCTTAATGTTGATTAGCGAGGTACTACGACCTTCATCTTGGCAACTATCGCAACAGTTATTTCCTGACGGCATGCTTGAGCTGTCCGGGTTATCTCCAAACACTTT
Organism: Siderastrea radians; assembly: GCA_964017195.1. Taxonomy (NCBI): domain Eukaryota; kingdom Metazoa; phylum Cnidaria; class Anthozoa; order Scleractinia; family Rhizangiidae; genus Siderastrea; species Siderastrea radians. Next base: position 37,917,455 of record OZ024897.1, on the reverse strand, counting down.
TTAAGTGTTTGGTTTGACTCACAGCTGAATTTCAACGCCCACATTAGAAAAACATGTAGTCTATCCTTTGGAACACTATATAAAATTAGACGCATCAGAAAATACCTAACGTTCAAGAGTGCACAAACATTAGTCCTTGCATTAGTAATTGGACGCTAAATTACTGTAACAGTCTGCTGTACGGTTTACCAGCCAGTTACATTAACATGTTGCAACGGGTACAAAACGCTGCCGCAAGACTAATCTCGAATACCCCGCGTTTTGGTCACATTTCTCCGGTTATGAAAGACCTGCATTGGCTACCTGTTAAGTACCGTATAATGTTTAAAATAGTTGTATTCACATTCAAGGCTATACATGGTAGTGCCCCCACATATATTAGTCAGTTAATAAGACTCAAGCCAAAGTCAACTTATATGCTTCGTTCAAATAAAAAAGACTTTCTGCTCGATCAGCCACGCAAAATGAAGAAGACAACAGGAGACAGGGCGTTCCTTGCCGCTGCACCAACTTTGTGGAACGCTCTCCCAGATGATTTGAGAACTTTGGACAATTTAAAAAGTTTTAAGTCACAGTTAAAAACTCATTTTTTTAAATTAGCATATAATTTGTGTTCGTAGTGTTTTTAACATTTATTTAAGTTTTCAAGCGATTTCAATGACATCGATTTTTTATAGGTATATATATGTATGAATAATTTTTATAAGTACATTATTGTTGTAATACTATGATAATTATTTATGTAAAGCGCATTAGATCATATATGCATAGATTTTTGCGCTATAGAAATAATAAAGTTAAAGTTAAAGTTAAAGAATTCTTTCCGCAGGCAATGTCCAGTATAAATTTGACAAACGAATCTCCAAGCAGAAAGAAAGTCTTCTTCCAGTTGTCTTGTTTCTTTATCTGAACATCCTCCGGTCCAGTAGCCAAACCGCTGATCATCCTTACTTTCGTTGACCAAAAGAACGAAATGTCCATCATTTCCTTCTCTTGCCGCCCTTCCAAGCTCCTGCACAACGGCCCTCATTTTACGGGCGCAACCAATTCGTAATACTACACTCACATGTGGACAATGAGTGCCAAGCTCGAATGATTCCGTAGCAACTAAAATCTGAATTTCTTTGTTATTGAAGGCTCTTTCAATCTCCACTTTTGATGCCACTGACATGTCTCTCCCATGGTATCCTTTAACGTCTTCTACACCACACTCCTTTAACGTTTCAACCAGCTTTTCGACATCGTTCTTAAAGTCTACATAGACAATTGCATAGTTGTGGCCTACCATTGAGCATATCTCCTGGGCAACATCTTTCCAAGGCCGAGCATTTGATTTGCAACTACTTCCATCAGTATTCTTTGCCTTGGATTTCTTTTGTTCTGTTACAAGTTTGTATTGGCCGAGAGACATCTTAATATTTGGACGATCAACAGTTCCTTTAATAACTACAGGATGCCGGAGATAAACTGAACACAGCTTACTCAGCGACTGACTATCGATCGTAGCTGTCAATGCTATCACCGGTATGTCGACAAACGTAGCTGGAATGTCTTTCAGACAATCGTAGCATTTTCGAAATTCAGAGTTCCCATCGAAAATCTTATGGGCCTCGTCCAAAACGATCATTTTGATTTCATTTTTGTGCTCTGTAAAGAAGTCCATATTCGTCGCAAAGCATTCTGGGGTCATGTACACTAAAGATGGCTTTCGCTCTTCCATTTTGTCTAGTCGCGCAAAGTGTTTCTCTTTTTCTTGACCAGCGGGACTACCAAATGGTATAGCGTCTACTCCCTTTTCTTTCAGATGGTTTACTTGATTTAATATGAGAGAGATTGTTGGACAAATAACAATAGTGTACTTCACAGAAGAAAATAAAGAGGGCACCTGGTAAACAAGACTCTTTCCACTTCCAGTCCTTTGTATAACAACCACATCATTTCCTTCTTCTATGGCATTAATTGCCTCTATTTGAAACTCTCTAAATGTCGCCAGACCGAAGTTTGTCAGGTGGCCTTTCCAAAGAATTACCTCAGAGTCGGTTGGTGGGAGAAGACTCGATGGGTGTATGTAGTCGGCTTGACTGTTGGTCTGTCCTTCGTCTGTTTTAGTGGCTCCCTGAGTATTTTGTGATTTCTCAAAGTCATCAAGAACTGCCAATAAATCATCTTCACCATCACTGACATCTATCTGGACAACTTCTCTTTGTAAGTCAACCTCTAGTAAAGATTGGGGGGCTGGTTGGCTAACAGACGATGCGATTCTCTTTCGAACCCATCTTGCAAGCGCGTTAGTTACGTTTGATAGCTGTTGGCCACGGTAACTGGCAGAAGTAATTACGCCATTGCCATTTCCACCAACTGCATAAGAAACTTTATGGGTGTCTATAACATAAAAACGATTACAATCGTCGTCTACTGTGTGAACAATAGTGAAGATAATTGGGGGACAAGTGTAAACAGCAAACGCATTTTACGATTTGTTAGCCATATGTCGAAGGGCGTCTTCCAACTCAGTCACCCCTTCAGCAGATTGACCCACGATTAAAGTGGAAAGTGACTCTTTAAAATTATACCGGCGCAATAGAAGCTGTTGTGCGTGAAGTATTTCATAAGCTTCGTCCACAGAGAAATGTTTGCTTATGTCCCGCAACCTATTAACCTCAGTGGGAAAGGTGGTAATGATTTTCTCTATAGTGTTCTTGAGTGTTGTTGCATTACGGAATGCTTCAGAATTGGTGGTATAAAGGTTGTCTATGATTTTCATAGTCAAGAAGGAACACGAATTAGTACCGTCCAAGGCACTGGCGTTTTTCTTCAAATCTTGCACGAGCTCTAGATCTTGGTCTAAAACTCCTCCGTTTGCAGCAAAACCTTGAGCTAATACTTCGCTAGCGTCCTCTATAACTTTATTTTGATGGTACGATAACGGTAAAACAGATATAATGTTCTCGTCTACTGCGTCTGTGTCTACGTCTGCGTTGATTGGAGTAGTAGTCGGAGAGGACTGACCTTCCAAATCACTGGTGTCTGAACATGCTATTTCTTTTAGCGATGTCGATATCTCTGACATGTTTGGTCTCTCAGATGCGCTTGCTTTCCAACACTGCGTGATTAAATGCAGAAACGAACCTGACTGCCCTCCCTCAATGTTCAGTTCTGATAGCGGTGGTCTTAATCCCTTCTCAGCAGTGGACACAATGAGTTCTGGAATATCGCATACCCCGTGCCATGGATGAGGTTTTGAAGGGTAAGCCAGCTCATAAAGGAAGAGTGCGAAGCTGTAGACATCAGATGCTTGCGTGTGCTTTGCACCAGGTCTTGCTATTTCTGGCGCAAGAAATGGTACCGTGCCAACTAAGCCACGACTAGACTCCTTTCTTGCGTTTCTCCCTTGGGAGGGCTGTGACGAAGTCATTGTCAGAGTAGTTTGCTTATGGTGATAAACTGCTTCCCCAAAGTCGCCAATCTTTATTTTCCAGTCAGTGTTAGTTGGTCCCCCAGAGTTAAAAAAATTGGCAGCTTTAACATCTCTGTGGATAATATTTTTAGAATGAAGATAGGCCAATCCTTCAGCTCCACTATGAGCAATATGGATACGGATATTCCATGAAATGTTATCTTCCATCTCGTCCAACAGCATTCTTACAACAAACACGGGTATCTCTTCTTCGTCAATGGTTATACGTTTTGCCATTAATTCATATGCCAACATGTACTTAGATCTCTCGATGCCATAGAATTTTATGACGTTTTGGTGATCCAGATGTTTAAAAAGCCCTACTTCCTTTTCTATAGAACGTTTGACTCTTCTCGTGACGGGGACAATTGATTCCTTAAGGGCGATCGGGATATCACCAAATTTGCCAAACGAAGCTAACGAACCCTTATACATTTTGCAAGTTGCGCCTACTGCAAAATGTTTCTCGTCCATTTTAACTTGTTCCGGGTTAAGGAAAAGTTCGTCACCTCCTCCCCTTAACTTAATAGCTGTGAAAAAAATAATAAAGAGATTTAGCAAGACGTTTACGGCAAACGCGAAATGAGGACGTGATCACAATTTTCCCTCCATTTTTCACATTTGCCGTCTACCGATTTCAACGTGAGATGGACTGTTTTTGCGTTCGTCAACAACGTCAGCATTTATTCTAAGTTTTTAAATCGTTCTGATACAATTACCGGACTTTGCTCAAGCTCAGTGTTGTTTTATTTGTTACTCTGTGTAAAATAACCGGTTAATTGTCGGCGTTTACACAAAAAGGAGAGAAAAAGTACAAAGAAGCGAGCTGATGTTTCATTGTCACCTTCACCGAGGCTGTCAATTCTTTTACAAACAAGGCGCTCAAATTATACAGCTACATCAAGACATCCCAAAGAAACTGCATTCATCCGTAAGTAGTATTTTAGTTAATAGCTAGAAAGATGTTTTTGGTGTATTTTAGCTTTAAAGAGTTTACGCGAAACTTAAGAGGAAATGTTCCATTTTAAAAAATCGCAGACGGCAAACGGCAGACTGCCGTTTGCCGTTTGCCAGTAACATCATGCTAAATCTCTTTAATAATAATAATAATAATAATAATAATAATAATAATAATAATAACATAACATTTGCAAATGGACAAAGCAAGAAAGCTACGGTAGTTAACAACCCCTGCGGTTGAGGAAAAGCGAACACTCGAGTGATTGTTTGCGAATAGCAAAAACCATGCGTTTTTGTTTACAAACGTATGTGAATTCCTCTCACTGAAGTTTTAGAACAAGGGAAGTACTCCAACGCTTACCTTCGGATTAGAACACTTCGACTTCTTGGTCTTCTTGAAAACTCGATTTTTGATGGATTGCCGCTGAAAAATAGCCAAAAACATTTGTCAACTAATTAGATATACCACTTAGTGAAGTTCTTTTCACACTGTGATGAGTGGATACTTTCTTTCGCTAAGGTAACACGAAAAACGTCTATGGTAATTGATGTATCATTGTTTAAAGGGCCGGATGCCGTAAGGGTGGGGTCCACGTAAAACCATGTGAAGTGCGTGCTGGGCACTCTGGACGCAATAAAAGCACGAGCACATACCACTTATGTAGAAAGAAGGGAACCGTGTAGCTGGGTAGAGGTGCCTTAATTTTGTCTGTAAGCCGCAAAAAGTCGGTCAGGATCGCCGGAATATGTGGAAAAGAAAGATCTTAGCAAGGAACATCAGAATCCAATAAGAAAATTTAGAATGACCACGCATATTTAGAGCTAATTGATATTAAATTTGGATAGAAAGTGCCACACATTATTTGTATTTTAAAGGTTTTTCCGTAATTACCCTGCTGTCAGGACGGGGTCTGGTAATACCCTTTTTTTTTTCGTGGTTTTTTTTTTGGTGGTCACTTGCCCCAGACCTCCGGTTTTCGCTCGGCCAAAGAAATACTCGTCGTGTCTTTCGCTACACAGCCAAGGGCTTTTATCTTGAATGACCGTAACATATTTTACACCCCCCAGGGGGGGGGACAACGGCGGGGTCTAATGCCCCTGGGGCTTTTGTTTTCATTCATTACTCCGCCGTGAGGACGAGGTTTTTTTTTTTGGTGGTCACTTGCCCCAGGCTTCCCTTGGACAAACAAATATGCGTTGCAAACTTTCGGTCAACATAAGCAATGTCTCCAGTCGTTTAGGATCGATTCGCTAAAATCTTTATGGAAGACGGTGTAGAAAATTACCAGGGATGCAATGGTCTAAAAATCTCTTCGACGAGAGCACGGACAAAGATGATAACAAGCTTTGAAAGGCGCCGATTCGATACCCGAGCCTGCTAAACAGACATTATTCAATATTGAAATGCTTGCATTTCTTGGCAGTTTTGCTTTGCCTCGCCACAATCTTTAAGGATGTTTGTGTAGAAAACTACAAGGAATTCAATGGGATTAACTTCTCTTCGACGAGGGGAAGGACGAATGTGCTAGCGAGCTTTAATTTGAAAGCTGGCACGAACTCACGATCGCTATAATAGTACGTTATGATGTAAAGTGTATCATCTATGAGTGCCAAGAAGTAAGCAAAACTACCCTCCATAATTCCCCCGACCACAGACCTTTAAAAAAGAAATTAGAACTGAGAACCAGGATCAAAGAAAAATCTTTGACCCCGGCGAGATTTGAACGCAAGACCTCCGGTAGCCTGCGAGCAGGCTCTCTATTCGGGGGGGCAACGTGAATTATTTTCTTTGAGAGCGCCGAAGGCGCGAGTTTCGGCGAACGAAGTGAAGGCGAGCGAAGCGAGCCCGCGGTGAAAAACGAGAGCCTGCACGTGAGTCATTGAATTTCAATTCCGGCCCCTCGAAATGTGACAACTTGTTGACAACTCGCCACGCTTCCGGTGTCAAATAACTAGCCAATAGGGAACGAGAAAAATATAAACAAACATGACAGAAAGATGCACGTGGAAGTTTTCTCGGGATTTCGTTTCTCGGGATTTCGTCTTTGTGGCTCTTCATGGAAGGATCGGAAGAACGCGTTTTAACTCCGAAAAAAGTTGTCAACAAAGCAAGTGGACATTGCCGTATCTGCAGTTGTAGTTTTTTGGTGAAATATGGAACTGGAAAATCGGGTCGAATGTCCACGGAAAATCTATTTGAAGTTTCAAATCGCGATGGAAGTCGCGGACAAGTATTGGCGACGATGTGCGAAAACATTGGTATTTATTTCGTAAAATTGTCTTCTTTGTCGAGCCGTGTGTGTAATTCTTGCACCCGAAAAATTAGGAACTTATGCATATTAATTGAGCCATATGCATATTAATTACTCATATTAATTGAGCCTGTCATTTTTGACCAATCAGAGTGCTGCGTTCGTGGACGAACGCGCCGGATTCAAAATGCAATGGGATACGTGCAGGCTCTCAATTTTCACCGCGGGCTCGCTTCGCTCGCCGAAACTCGCGCCTTCGGCGCTCTCGAAGAAAATAATTCACGTTGCGTTGCCCCCCGAATAGAGAGCCTGCTCGCAGGCTAGACCTCCGGATTAGATCACAATCGCTCTACCAACTGAGCTACGAGGTCAAGCTGGGAGCAGGTATCCATCCGCTGACCGATGATCGGGCAGACTCTCAATAGCGTTTGATGGTGCAATCGGCGTGGCGTTTGATGGTGCGTTGAAAGTGGAAGTTCCCGCCATCGAAGGAACGAGGGGAGAGAGAACAGCGGCGGGGTTAATGCCCCTGGGGCTTTTCTTGTTAGTTTTTTTGGTGGTCACTTGCCCCAGACCTCCGCTCGGTCAAAACAATACTTACAGGTAATTTTCGTTCGTTTAGCGTTTATTCGCCAGAATTTTCATGAAAGTTGGTGTAGAAAATTACTGGCGATTTAATGGCATAAAAACCCCTTCAATGAAAGCATAATGAAGGTGCTAGCGAGCTTTGAAGCTGGCATGAATTCTAATAACTTTCCCTGGCACGTAAACATTACATCACTGAAACACAGAAGCCGATTCGGGGAAGGCTAAGAATCAACAACAACAACAAACTGATATTCTCACCCAGTCGGCGATCCAGAAACATAACGAATATTATCAAAATCACTTCCTGTGTGGTACTGTAAGTTCTTATTTCAGGAAAAACGTGCTAGTAACCTGTACGATATATTTATGCAAAGGCCATAAATGCCGTAGAAAGTCTTCGATTCATTGAAATACTCGTTTATTACGGAATTGAAAGTATTCGGATATAAAGCAGACTCGTACCCCGTCGCTATTTATGAATCTGGGGGAAAGGGATAGAAGATTCGATTCTATTAAGGCGCGCCCCTTCCCATGTCACCCTGCGCGCCTTAATAGAATCTTTCCCCCAGACTCATTAATAGCGACTGGGTACGAGACTGGATATAAAGTACTCACTTTTCTTGTCGTGTTCAAAGTATTCCGATTCGTGAGCCAACCCGGGTAATTTTTAATTCCGGATTCGTCCTTTTGCGCGTAGACGCGAAAGCGAATCCGGTACCAAAAGTTACCGGATTCGTCATTATTTAAACTCAACGTTAATAAACATTAAGAAAGTTAAATTATAAATGAGATTAAAGTTAATCAAAGTTAAATTTCAAAAAGTGTTAATTTGGACAGATATTTTTCAAACAAATTCTAGTCTGACATGTACAGCCACCGGAACAGTATACACGGGCGAACAAAGCTTACATTAGTGGTCTCTCTCTGATCTCGACTGTTAATTCCTGTTCGTTAAGGGTTTTGGACAATATTAGACATCCTTACCTTAGGTTTTGAATGCCATCCGGATGGTAAAGGTAATATAGGCTCTCCAGGCTCGCCTTCATTCCAACTTTCGTGACCTACATTCTTTTCCTGAGAAGGAAAGAAAATTCACTTTACAAACTGGTCGATGTTAAGAGGGGATTGGACACTTTTTTGCTCCTATCCCGTGGCTCACCGTTTCAGAAATAAACCTTTCATTGTGCGTTGTGAATGGTTCAATTCCCGCTGTTACCACCCTCCCCCCCTCAGGGAAGTAGAAGGTGGAGAGATAATTTTTAAATCTAAGTCTAAGAATGGCCGAGAACATGGATGTGACCAGCCTCGTTTCCGTAAAATTATGTCAATGGTTACTATTCCAAATATGACAATTACTCCATTGTTACTCCCAGCTAACATCTCAATTACTATGACAACTATGACTGCTAAAGGGGGGAAACTTTCTGTAGAAACAAAAGCGACGGAATAAGATGAGAGTCGATGGTAAGCGATTTATTTTAAAGTGAGCAGCTGGGTGTGATTATCTATTAAACATCGATTTCTGACATGAAACGATAACAATTAACTAATTTCTTCGATTGCAATCTAATTATATCGAATTATTCATTTGCAATTAATGATCGATTTTCATCGATTAATTGCGCCGGGAAACTCGCCCCCTACCAATCTTTGTGATCATATGGAACACTCACCAACGGTTGTTGCCGGTGTGTGGTCAACTACAATTACGATCGCAAAATTTAAAAGACGTAAAATATTATTAGACACCGCATATCCACCTCGACGCTACTTGACCAGAAGAATCGCGATATGTTGAATGACGCTTTGTTCGGGCTGGCCAGGCATCCGGTGTTCTATGTCGATTAATTGCGCCGGGAAACTCGCCCCTTACCAATCTTTGTGATCATATGGAACACTCACCAACGGTTGTTGCCGGTGTGTGGTCAACTACAATTACGATCGCAAAAATTAAAGACGTAAAATATTATTAGACACCTCATATCAACCTCGACGCTACTTGACCAGAAGAATCGCGATATGTTGAATGACGCTTTGTTCAGGCTGGCCAGGCATCCGGTGTTCTATTCTGGAAATTACTTAGATAAGTTTAAAAGACCAATAAATGAAGCCAAAATATGTGATGATTTGGAATCATGATAACCGTAAACGTCGCTCAAGATCTTCGGAATAAGTAGTTTCCTCACACTTAAAATATATGAAGTGATATCATTTACCTGGATGGACAAAATCCTTGCTATTTCAAGGGTGTCTTCTTCATCTTGTTGCTGATACTGCCGAAGCCACGTATCAACTTCCCTGGCACAACCGCGGACACAATCAGCATAACTGGACCACATCTTTCTAAGCCTCGAAACGTACAAAACGAAACCTCGAACGAACAAACGAACTCACACGCTAAGAATACGGCGGATTAACGACGTGCGAAAAATGATTACTTGTAAGTTGTGTTACTGTAACAAAATACCCTTTTAAACACCTTCGCGATAGAAAGGGTGGACACATTGTAGACAAAAGTAGGCTCTTTGATAACTTTTTGGGCCCAGAGCTATAATTAGAAGTCAGATATACACTGACAGGTAAGACCCACAAATCAATCAATGGATTTCAAAGACGTGCTTTTCTCGAAAGCCCCGAAGCTTTCCCGGCTGATTTCGGCCACGATAATTGTCATAATTCACTTTGTATCTTGTAAACAAAGAAGTTTCTAAGCAAGAAACTTTGCTAGACATCATCGATCGAATAATTATCGATCGGTTCATCGATCGGCTGATCATACAGACAGGACTCAATATTTCGCCGCTGATCATCGGCGAGTTTTGGAGTTCTTCATTATACAGACACCTTCACTTCGCCGATGATCAACGGCGAAATATTGAGTCCTTCATTATACAGGTTTCACTTCGCCGATGATCAACGGCGAGATATTGAGTCCTTGATTATACAAAAGGTTGCACTTCGCCGATGATCAACGGCGAGATATCGATGCCTACTTTATACCGACGGTTTCACTTCGCCGATGATCAACGGCGAGATATTGAGCCCTTCATTATATAGACGGTTTCACTTCGCCGATGATCAACGGCGAGATATCGATGCCTACTTTATACCGACGGTTTCACTTCGCCGATGATCAACGGCGAGATATTGAGTCCTTCATTGTATAGACGGTTTCACTTCGCCGATGATCAACGGCGAGATATCGATGCCTACATTATACCGACGGTTTCACTTCGCCGATAATCAAAGGCGAGATATTGAGTCCTTCACTATATAGACGGTTTCACTTCGCTGATGATCAACGGCGAGATTTCCGATCTGTATTATATAAAATATATTTAATCAAACTGATTGCGACATTCACATGAAAAAAGCCGTTCTATATATTGAAACAATCACATAATATGTGAATGTCTGTACTCCCGGCCTTGAAATTTTCGTTGCTGCAGCAATTATAAAGGGTATTACTTGTGTTGTACAATTCTACAACAATAAATCCAACCACCGAGCTGGTATTTCACTTCATCAAAGCCTTCGAGCAGACCCGCAATGGAAAAATGGATAATGTTCCTACTCACACACACTGCAAATTTCAACCCGAGAGGTATTTTTGTCGGCTGTTCTGATCACTTCACGGACGAGTGATTCCAGACTGCTGTTCATGTCGAAGGATCCTAGAGGTCGATTATTCCATTGTCCATTTCAACTATATGGGAAAAAAAATATCCGGAAAAAACGAGACGAAAGGTACCTAATCTTAACGCAGTTGAAGTGTTAGTTTGTTTCTTTTTCAACGCATCCACCATTGTGCAAAACTTATTTTCTTTTAACGTATTTTAAAATTTATTTTGCTTGTGGAAAACCCTTTTAGTTCTTGAAGATGTTCGGCGAAGTCCTCATAAAATGCATCCTGGGCGAATGCAGGACCGCCGCGATTAAGCCAATAGTTTGTATTGCTTAGCTTTTTTCCTTTTTTTAATTTCGCGTGTGTTAATTTCAAAGCAGTAATCGCTTAGAAGCATGGTTATTTATTTTATAGGATACCATCCTGAATGTCGAGAAACTTTTCTCCTTATTCCCTGTCGGTGAAGAGTCGATTGACATTATTGTTCTAAATATATAAAGGCTTCAACAGGTCGGCTCGTCTTTGCGTGGAAATTTAAGTTGGGAAAAAATGTAACACGCCACTCTTTGTCTAAGGGGTTTACAATGTTATTTCTTTTAACTGTCATAGCAATCTTTGTAAATGAACTAACAAGAAAAATGATTAGATATCAAGTTATTATTTTTACGCAATGAATAAAGCAAGTGAAAGCTTCGTTTCCTCGGCGATCCGCATGTTGTTGTTGAGCAGCAGAAAATTTTCCTTGTGGCTTTGACTTGCACTACAAATATTTAGATTCCGGTCACACAGGGCCTCCAGTTGTTAATAAAAGGTCTTGGTTTATTTCACTTTTTTCGGCTCAAGTTAAGAATTCTACAAAAACTGTTCAAAATATTTAGAAACGCCAATGCAAGCACTTGTGTTGCAATGCATTAAGCGATCACTGTACTATGGTGGACACGATAAGCTTCATCAGCTGACTGCCAGATGACTACAGCATTACGGTTCTTCAAGAAAGTTTCCCATGCTATGCTAAGAATAGCCAAAAATCTCAATGCTTGCAATATATAATGAATATAAACAACGGCAGACAAAATATAGCTTCCTTTGTTTCTCCAACGAAGCGAACAATAAAATCAATCGACCGATGCTTGAGAATTCGCGAGCATCAAATTCTAGAGTTTTTATAGGCGTTTTGTCTAAATTTCCAAAGCTTAAAACATCAGTTTTTCGAATAGCTGGACAGCGATTCATCCGTTGGATAAGAGTTATCCGCTCTTTGAGCAACTTGAGCCTGAACTGTAATCACTGTATAAGCATTGTTTCCCGCATATTTTGAACTCCCGCCAATAAGGCGAGAAAAACAACTTTGAAAAGTCTGTTTACAAGCTTATGAGCTGAAATCTCCTGACATCAGTTCTTACATCGTACGGTAAGAAGAATTCTTCATTTGCCGAATGAAATGAATCTTCTGATGATTCGGAAGCTAAAGACTGTTCCGAATCGTAGAAATACTCTTCGGAGGTTTCGCAGTCGACGGTAGGCATCTTGAGTCAAAACACAAGGAAACGCGACTGAGGTGAGCCTCTGACGTCACAAGCTATCAAATTGCGCAATCACCCAGGAACACGTTTTTAGTAATGGCGGACACATTTTACGCAACTTTGGAGCTAAAAACTATTAGGATGGACGGTTCCTTGTTCAGTTTTCCGGGTAAATATAGAAACAACGCGATATTTTGCGACAGAATTTGGCAGAAATAAACCTACGAATTTTCGTCTCAGTGGCACTTTAAAAACCCTTAAAAGGGTTTCGCAAATGTGTTGAAGTGATTTATTACAGTTTTTCTCCCCGCCCCCAAACACTTCAGCCCAAACAAAGTTAATGACGCAAGATTATTTTTTCAAAATGTCAAAATTTTTCCGTTTTATTGCATTTATTATTTTACCATTACTTTTTCTTTTTTTAGCAATAAATTTCCTAGTTTCTCTCTTTGCTTTCGCTATTTCGCTTATCTACTTTTTCAAGGATTCAACTACCCTGCGAGCAGTGGTTCCCGGCGAACAAGAGGACGAGGAACCACTGCAAGCAAACGTTTAGCTTCGTCCCCAACTCTGGATGAATAAATTAAGTCACAACCAGGAAAACCGGTTTCAAACCGGTTTGACGCATGCGCTAACGCTTAGGACTGCTGTGATTCACGTGCCCATTCTATTGAAGGATCTTCTTGCTTATCGTACGAGTCAAGCAAAGGATATCCAAACAGACAGAAGTGCTAGTCAAGCTTATGCGCCGATATTTTACTTCATTACGGAGCGCATTCTTCACGCGCTAAATTATAAATGCGATGAGCGGACTCACTCTGCATTGCCGGTAGGGAGCTATCTTCTGTATCTTCAGTAAGTTTTGTTTTCATCGACTCGTGTGTAATTTCAGAATGAAATGAATATCCATCTTGTGCGTTAATAACAAAGAAAATAAAAGCTGTTAATAAAAGAGTTTTTTGTATCTGAAAAGAATGCGAAATGTTCTCGTTTTATCTAGTGCTGATTTTCAAAACCTCCTTGATCGATCCTAGATTCGTTTGTAAATACAAATGGGAAATAATTTTCTGCGAGCGTTCGCTGAATATTTTATGTAGCGCGGAGGAGGCTCGCTTTAATACGAACACAAATATTCCTTGATTTCGTGGTCATTAAAAAGCTGCCAAAATGCTAAAATAATCGAAAGCCCTTTTACTGGCACAAAAAATCGAAAATAGCGGAGAAATTTCAGCAGCTTATATTTTTACCAGTTGAACTGTTGACCTTTTGTCGCGCGCTCGTCCAGGGCGCGTGTTTGCTCTGATTGGCCAAAATCTGACAGCTCAGACAATGGGCACTCCGTCACTCCCGCATGCTCGATGGAAATCCAACGTTTGCTTGCAGTGGTTCCTCGTCCTCTCGTTCGCCGGGAACCACTGCTCGCAGGGTAGGATTCAACACGAGGATGTCGGGCAAAGACTTGGCGCCCAGGTAGAATATCCTTGCTCAGTATTGCTTTGCCCCTGATTGTTCCTTTTGTTCCCCGGGTTCCTTTACCTTTCTTTTCTGTTCTCTTCTCTTTCCCTTTCTCCCATCCTTCCTTTCAGTATAAATTCCAACCTTTCAATTAAATGAAAACAATCGTTTCATAAAAGTCAAAATTTTCTACCCCAATACAAATTAATTTTTTCAATCTCTCTAAACCATTTTACATTAGATCAGAAATTAGGAAATAATATACAAAAACCATTTCCCCCACCTTATTATCTTCTAGCTACATAACATCTCCTCTATTTCTCTTCCATCCCTTCGATTTTCTGATTTCCTAGTTATTATTATTATTATTGTTATTATTGTTATTATTATTATTATAATTATTATTATTATTATTATTATTATTACAAGTGAGACCGGAAAACAATATTATAATTATTAGTTAATTATTAGTTATACACATCTAATCAAATTAGAACCCTTTTTTATAAATTTTAAATAAGCCCCTGTTGTAGGTAATGTAAACTTAAACATTTTACACATTTTTTAGAAATGCTTTATTCAATAAGTGATTGGAAACCAGGATACTACAGTGTAATATGCTCTCATATTTTTCTCCTTTTATGGTAAAATGATGCTATAGTTAAATAATTGTGTAACTTGTTTACTTCTATTAATTCCCCGGGACGTTTAATTAAATTTCCTGACTGCCCAATAGTGGTAGTGATTCAGAGGGAGTCGCTTTTTGGAGTAAATATGAAATATAATTACTGTAAAAGCTCTAATAAGTCAGGACTGCTCTCTAATACGCCTTCTTTCGTACAAGTGGTCTGAACTAAAATGAAACTTGTTAATTACATATAAATTATTTGTTACTAATTATGTCATGACATTAGAGCTTGTAAATTATTTTATGTTTTGACTGATGCCGGGGATAATTTTACTGCCAGAGGAAGATGCAAACATTGCAGCATGATACATGTAATTTCTTACATGTAATTTCAGGTGAATCAATTCATTCATCTATTTTAAGTACCAATCAGTCAATCAATCAACCACTCGACTACTCAGTTGATAAATCAGTAAATCAGCCAATTACAAAATCAATCAGTGAATCAATCAATCAATCAACCAATCAATCAATCAATTAATCTGTGACTACAGTTTCGCCAAATAGCAAATGGTCCAGTAATGACTAGTGACTTTATTTGATGCACAGATTATGACTCATTCTGTTACTACCCCAGAACGTGATGGCAGTAGATCTTGTGATTTCAATTTGTTTTTGGTTTGATAATCTGTCAACAATAACAGGGCTCGAGACTAACGGTAGCCAACTAGTCACAGACTAGTAAAAATTCCATTTTGGCTAGTAGGTTTTGTGCTTTCACTAGCCATTTTGGCTAGTGATAATTTCAAAGCAGTAAAGCACCAGATGAAACCAAACTGACTATTACCTCTGACGATTGGATCCCAAAAGTAAATTGAGTGAACGGAAACTAAAACTTAATTATTCCGTAAAAGAATATCATAAGTAATGTTCGTATGATACTTAGCACTTGTTCAGCTTGTTTTGTCCTCTCAACGTTTCTCCGTACTAATTCTTGTCTCACTTGGCAACGTTTAATTTCTCTGTCATTAGTACGTTCCAATGAAATTAGCCGTCTTCAGAATATTTCATCAGACGTTTCCTTGAAAGGTCTATTAGTGCGTTCCTGATATGAAATTCTTTAGTCTTCTCTTGTCGACTTTTTTCCATTCATTACTACGTTCGCACAATAATAGTTTCTCTTCCCATGCAGCGTTTCTCTCTGCGTAACGTCGTTCGTATGATATTAGTCTTGTCTTCACATCTTGGATTCTCAACGTTTCTCCATACGCCGTTATCACGTTCGCACGATACTGGTCTTCCCAAGTTTTCAGTGTGTTAGTGCATTCGTACGTTAGTATATTCACACGGTATTACTTTTAAGTCTTGTATTCTCAACGTTTATCCGTACATTAGTGCGACATAAGTTGTCTTCCGTAATTTATTGTCCAACCGAATAGGTTTTTCCTTTCGGCGTTCTTCCGTACGTTACAACTTCTTACGGAATTAGCTTTGTCTAATAACGCTTCTCCGTAAGTTAGTAGTTGTGTATTTTATTAGCCTCAGTGTCTCCTCAACTTGTCTCTGTACCTTGCTTCGTTGGCAGTGTTTTCTTTACTGTAGTGCATTTGCAACCAACGTGTTCGATACGACAACCTTAGTAATTTCGAAACTTATTAGCTTTGTCTGCTCAATGTTTCTCCGTACTAAAATACACTCACAATTTACTACTCTTCTCTTGCAGACATTTTTCCATACGTGACTGAATTGAGTGCTGCTTGGAATGATTTAACTTAATCAGTAAAAGTAGAGAATGAGATATCTACAAAATTAAATCCACCTTCTTTCAACTCTATTATCTTAAGTGTATTTTCCCAAACGTCATCAAAATATAAGCTGAAATAAAAGTTGTAAGACCTACCTTATTAGACTGAAATTTTAATTTGTTGTTTGTCATCAAAACATGCCAAAACTATCATTCAAAGTCTTGTTTAAAAGGCAAGACTCTGTAGAGCTTTTGAACATTACTTGATTAAACAAACATTCGTAACACGTCAGTCATATAAAAACATTTTGTCAGCAGTCAAGAAAAGCCCAGCTAATCAATAATCGAGTTGGAAATGTTTGCAACACTGTTAATGATGCTACACAAATAAATTTAAGCTTATATGCCAAATTCAGCATTTGGGGAATAGCCTGAATTTCTTGCTTTAAGCAGGAACTGTTTGAAATATTAATTTTAACAGCCACGCTGTAATTAAAGCTTACTGAAAACAAAAAGGAATGCTTTTCCACCCTTCAACTTGCCCAACAAATGACACGATTGAATCGCAGTCGAGTGTACAAAAACTACATCTCTCGGCTGTTTACAACCGGAATGAGCTTTCAATTATTTAGGCACTGAACTAACTATAAATATGAAACATCAAGGTAATGATCGATCGGAAAAGCTCTAAAAAGCTGTTTACTGAACACAAATAATAAGCTCAACTAAGTGTGCACTGTATTTCCCAACAAAAGTCATGAATCAGAATTTAAAAGCACCGTACCTGACATTCTGACTTTGCAGCCTGTTTGACTTGACAGTTCACCCAAATTTCTGAGCAATGCAGCGAAAAGTCAAGTGTTGTCCACTTTCCGAGAAACTATTAACAATTCTTCGGTACAAATGGACGAAATAAAGCTAGCAAATTGCTGGCGAAACACCTTTTCACGCCATTTTCCACCTTTTGCCGCGAGCTGTGCGACCATACCTGAAAAGTGCACCAGTTAAGCACAAGTCTCCCTGAACAATAAGTGGCATTGATGCCCAGTACTCCGCATGCCTGCGAATCACATCCCTGAGCTATATGAAAACGAATTTTTTTCAAAAAAACTGTTAACGCAGTTGGGAGGAGCATAGTCTGAAACCAAATATACTGATTCGTTTTTACATTTATATTAAAACCTCACAAAAACAGGGAATTATCAAAAGTTTAAGGTTCATTTTTTATTTCGTTTTTATCAAAAGAAAAACTTTTAACGGTTGTTTTTGAATAACTTGCAATTTTTTCTGCCATATGACTGGGAGAAATTACGGATATATTGAGCTCAATGCAGTTTTAAAGTGATTTGAAATATTCCGTGCGCTCTGGTCACATGACTGATGATGTCACAACAATAAGGTTATCATGGACCTTACTTTCATGTGAAGTTCTATTAAACAGCCAAAGTTTGCTTCTCTCTGCCTTAAACTGCCATAGCTACAGACTCCTCACCAGTCCCCTGGGAAATACTCCTGTACAGAGCCACCTTAACTTTCAAATGCCAGATGTAAACTGGCAATTTCCAAATTGCCCATTCCAATGACCATCAGGGCACGTTATCTGCTTTTAAATTGGTAGAGGCCCGTTCTTGCAGTGAGCTAAAACATCTTTTTTGCCATAGTTACGTGACTAATGACGCCATCACCCTAACATTGATATGAGGGGTAAGTTTCACACGATTGTAAATAACAGATGGTACAGCGTCCTCTTCGACCACAAGTTAACTAAGTTATTTAGCATTGAAAATTTTTCTGGTGCAAAGCATGCTGGGAAGGTTCTTATTATAATTATATTGTTTTTAATTATTATTATTATTATTATTATTATTATTATTATTATTATTATTATTATTATTACAAGTGAGACCGGAAAACAATATTATAATTATTAGTTAATCATTAGTAATACACCCCTCATCAAATTAGAACCAGTGTTTCATAAATTTTAAATAAGCCTCTGTTGTAGGTAATATAAACTTAAATATCTAAGCAATTTAAATGCTTTATTCAATAAGTGATTTGAAACCGGGATACTATAGTGCAATACGTTTTCTACACTGTAAGACGCTCTTATACTCATATTTTTCTCCTTATATGGTAAAATGACGCTATAGTTGAATGATGATGATGATGATGATGATGTACCTTATTTACTTGTATTAATTCCCCGGGATGTTTAATTAATAGTAGGAAGTAGTGAACCCTAAAACATCCCAGGGCATTGCTTTCTTTCTTGACTGTCCAATAGTGGTAGTTACTCAGAAGGAGTACCTCACTGGAGTTAATACGAAATATAATTTAAATTACTGTAAAAGCTCTAATAGTCCTGCTCTCTAATACGCCTTCTTACCTACTACTTGCTAATTACAAATAAATTATTTGCTTACAATTATGTCATGACATTGGGGCTTGAAAATTATTTTATGTTTCGACTGATGCCGGGTATTATTTTACTGCCAGAGGAAGATGCGAAGAAGTGCAGCATTATGCATGTAATTACTAACATGTAATTCAGGTGAATAAATTCATTCAACTATTTTAAGTACCAATCAGTCAATCAATCAACCACTCAACCAACTGGCTGATAAATCAGTCAATCAGCCAATTAAAAAATAAATCATTCAATCAATCAATCAATCAATTAATCAGTCAATCAATAAATCAATAAATCAATCAATCTGTGACTTCAGTGTTGCCAATGCGAATAACAAATGGTCCAGTAATGACAAGTGACTTTATTTGATGCACAGATTATGACTCACTCTCTTACTACCCCAGACCGTGATGGCAGTAGATCTCGAGACTTTAGTTCTTTTTGGTTTGATAATTTGTTACCAATAAGCATTGTTACTGATTGCCATAATCTGGTACCAAAGAAAAACAAAAGGAATAGCCTCTTCCTAAATCATTTCAGAATAGTCTGAAACCTAACAGGCAATGAACTGACAAAAAGGGATCAGACTGTGGTGAATCAGTCAGTCAATATAGTTTTCCCCATAAAGAGAATTCAATCAAATAGGTCTGACTCTTCATTCCTGGGATAGTAGTTGGGGGGGGGGGGATACTCCCCCAAAAAGAGATATGGGGCAGGGTGTACTCCAGGATTCATTCCATTTTCATACATCGTCCACTTAGTAGTACTGAGGGGACAGTCAAACTAATCAATGACATCAAAATGTTAAGCAGAAAAAGACAAAAAAATATATAACCTTATTTCAAAACTGCTCTTCAAATTTTTTATTTGAATTGATAAAGTGTGTCTGGGAATATAGCTGAAAGTATAAATTCCTTAACCAAACCCTTATAATAAGCTGCCATATTTTCCTGACATCAGGTTGATGGAATAAAAACCTGTAAGAAAAACAAAGTAGATTTTAATTATCGCAATTACCAATAGTAGGACAGTCAGTGTGCACGCACCAGAGAAAAATGAGAGACTGCTCGTAGTCTATGAGAATGGTACCAACTTGGGCCGGTACGACTTCAGATCGACTCCAAATGCTTACCTCTGTTTACGCGAAATGTACGAAACATGAAGCTAGTATAAAATAATTATCATCTTAGGCTGTGCTTACATGAGTGATTTCATCCCGAGATGACTTTCATATCGGTGTCTGGTCATTTACCTGTAAGTTTTTACATGGTTTGGAGCTGAAATGGTGTTTACCCCGGGACGATTTCATCCTGGTGCTGAAGACCGGGATGAAATCATCCTGGGGTGAACACATTTCAGCTCCAAATCATGTAAACATTTACAAGTAAATGACCAGACACCGCAATGAAAGTCACCCCGGGATAGGATAAAAGTCATCCGGGGATAAAGTCACTCATGTAAACAGGGCCTTAGGCTGGTTTAACTCATCACTGCTGCTGAACCAATATGAATGACTCAGAACGGTTTGAAATCAGACTGGGGAGCCACTTAAGCATGAACAGGGTCCCAATTGGTCTGAGATATTTGTTTTGGGTATGCACGTTTAATAAGTGGCGTTGGAGCATTCCAAGCTGTTGGATAATAGATAAACTGGATTTTTAAGGATGGGATGGTTGCGGACCATATTAACACAAACAGAGTTTAGATTGGTCTCAGGTAAACACTGCATGCCAGTCTGACTTTCAGACCGGTCTCATGTAAACAAAATCACACCAGTCTGAGTTTGCACCGGTCTCATGAAATCAGGGCATTACTGCCCCTGGGTCTCTGAGGATGTTGTGAAACATTCTTAAGAGCTGCTTGACTTTAGGCTAAGGGGGTGTTTACATAATACCAGCATGATTTTCATTCTGGTACAAGTTCCTCCCGATTTCCTCTTGTTTCTCTGTATTTGTTTCATGATTACAGCACAAAATCTCATAACTGTACAAGTCATACCTGTGTGAGCTTGCCCCAGTAGTGGTACTGGGTCACAATAATCACTGTGGTACGGAAACCCATACATGGTATAACTGTTTGATTCATTCTGCATTAAGTTTTAACCCTTTAACCATCAAGAATAAATCTTACATCACTGTGAAAAATGGATTTTGTAACTTAAGTGGGTATAAGGTTTTCATCACCTACCCCAATGGAAGTCTTGATGGAACACTCATGTAAATGTTGTGATTTAATTTTATCCTTGGTTCAACTTTTATTTTCCTTTGTGAGTATTAGGATTTCCAAATTTTCTTTTTCCGAAAAGGCTGTTTTAGCCACCCAGTCTTCTATGTGTTTACACGACAATATAAAACAGATCATGCTCAAATTCCACACCACAGAAATTTGTGCTTGTTCTCAGACACTTAAAGGCAGATGGTTTAAATATCTGGTATATTTGAATGATTTTAAAACTGTTTAACTGTGCTTAATTATGTTTGACTGGGTTCAGAAATTGGAATCAAACACTGCTGTATGCATATTATTGGTTTAATTGTGTTCAACTACCGAACCCAAATTAAACCGATCATTGCATCTGACCCAGTTCATTTTACTGAACAGTAAGATAGTATGTAAGCTGGGACAATTATATGATTGATATCTTCCCTGGCATACCTTCACTGTAAGAAAAGCTGCATCACTGATCACTGCTGACATATACATGCCTAGTATAGATAAAAAAGGATCAGTGAAAACAACAACTTCAGGGCTAAAAATTGACAGTCTCCTGGTTGCCAGTAGCAATTTAAAACTGACCAGGGCCACTAAAAGTTGAGGTTTGTTTTTATTGACATGTGACTCCAGTCTTACTTAGAGTTCTACAGTATGTGGTACTTTTTCCACATGATTATTGGCGAAATCCCTGGGTAAAAGACTTACTTCTCACCCGGGTTGGGAGGGGTGTATTCAAGTAAATATGGTTTTAAATTTTTTGATTTAGACTAGAGGATTTTGAAAGCCACTTTATCTAAATGGCCTGGTCCACTATACTAAGCGAGCAAGTGAAAAGACGCTGGGGACGAGGTTGGAATTCAAGGATACTGGCCCGAGTTGCAATTCAATGATTCAAGCACTGAAATTAATTTTTACCCTGCAAATTATGGAATAACTTAATCAGTAAAAGTAGAGAATGAGATGTACAAAAAAATTACATCCACCTGCTTTGAACTCGATTATCTTAAACATATTATTTTCCCAAAAGTGATCATACCTAATTCGAAATTTAAATTTGTTGTTTGTCATCAAATCATGCCAACTACTTGTATAGCTTTGAAACTTACTTGATCTAAGAAACATTCGTGAGTCATTAGATGTATATAAATAATTTGCAAGCAGTGAAGAAAAGCCCAGCTAATAAACAAATGGAGTTGGAGATAAAATAAAGTATGTTATGTGTTATGTTATGTTGTTATGAGATGTTTACAACACGTAAGCTTAAATGATGCTACACAAAAGAATTTAAGCTTATCTGCCAGTAACAACATTAGGAGAATAGCCTGACCTTCTTGCTTTAAGCAATAGCTGTTTGAAACATTAATTTTAACAGCAACGCTGTAATTAAGGTTACTGAAAACATTAAGGATGCGATGCTACACTTTTACTTGGCCAACAAATAACATACGATTCACAGACGAGCGTACAAAAACTACATCACTACATAATACGTTTATTTAAAGACTTACGAAACTTAATAAACTTTAGTTACCAACCTAAGTGTCTATCTTTCGGCTTTTTGCTACCGGAACGAAAATGGCAAATTATTTAAGCACTGGACTAACGGTAAATATGAAACATTATACTATAAAGATCGATCGGTAAAGCCCTGCTAATATATTTTAAAAGCTGTTTACCGAAGACAATAAAAAGCTATAACTACACGTACCTGACATGAGCAATGCAGCGAAAAATGAAGTGCTGTCCTCTTTCCGAAAAACCATTAACAATTCTTTAGCAAAAATGGACCACAGAAAGCTAAAAAACCTTTTCACCCGATTTTTCAGCTAGCTATGCCGCCGCGCCTAAAAAGTGCACCAGTCTTCCTGAGCAATCCGTGACATTGGTGCCCAGTACTCCGCGTGCCGGCAAATTCACATCCCTAAGCTATATGAAAACGAATTTAAAAAAAAAACTGTTAACGTAGTTAGAAAGAGCATAGTTTGAAACCAAATACGCTGATTCGTTTTTACATTTATATTAAAACCTCACAAAACAGGGGATTATCAAAAGTTTAAGGTTCATTTTTCATTGTGCTTTTTTCAAAAGGAAAAATAATAATCGACGTTTTTGAATAACTGGCAAATTGTTCTGCAATATTACTGTGAGAAATTACGAATTTATTGAGCTTAAAGCAGTTTTAAAGTGATTTGAATTTTCTGTGCGCTCTGGTCACGTGACCAATGACGTCACAACAGTGAGCATATCATGGTCGTTACTTTCATGCGAAGTTCTATTAACCAGCCAAGCTTTGCTTCTCATCCGGCGAGAAGATATCATCATTAAACCCGCAGACAAAGGCTCGGGGACGGTTGTCATGGACTTGGACTGCTACGAAAATGAATGCCTCCGACAACTCAATGACACAGAATTCTACGAAAACATCGACAAAGACATTACTCCGCTCACTCACGAATGTGTCAAAAGATACATTTCCGGATTACAATTTGACAAAATGATTAATGACGAGACAGCGAAATACCTCAAAGGAAACTCTCCTAAACCAGGTCGCTTTTACACCATTCCTAAAATACACAAACAGGGTCATCCTTGTCGCCCTATAGTCTCTAGCAATAGCCATCCCACAGAAGGTATTTCCCAATTTGTCGATTTTCATCTTCAACCACTAGTTACCAAACTTCCTTCTTACATAAAAGATACCACCCATTTTCTCAACAAACTCAACAGCATCGGTCAACTACCTGATGGTGTTTTACTCGTTACCCTTGATGTATCTTCACTCTAAACAAACATACCTCATAATGACGGAATCCAAGCCTGCAGCGAATTTCTGGACCAACGGCTCAATCCTACTATCCAGACGACCAGACTCTGTGATCTCATTCGCATGATACTTACTAATAACACTTTCACTTTTAATGGACAGCATTACAGACAAATTAACGGAACAGCTATGGGGACCAAAATGGCTCCCTCATACGCCAACCTTTTCATGGGAAAATTTGAAAAAGACGCTCTAGCAGCTGCTTCACATTCTCCCCTAATTTGGTGGCGTTACATCGATGACATCTTCCTCCTCTGGACACATGGCGAAGAAAAATTAAACGATTTTATCACATACTTAAACAACCTACACCCTACAATCAAATTTACCAATTCCTTCTCCTACAACGAAATCCCGTTCCTTGATGTTAACGTACTGCTCATCAACGGCAGATTAGAAACTGACCTTTATGTTAAGCCTACAGACAAACATCAGTATCTCCTTAAATCATCCTGCCACCCATCTCACACCAAACAATCAATCCCGTTCAGCATGGCCTTACGACTTAGAAGAATTTGTTAAACGGATAGGTTCTTTAACACACGTTCCAACGCACTCACAACACATTTAATCAAGAGAGGATATCAACACCGTTTTCTTAAAGAAGAAATGGAGAATGTGCGTCAAATTCCACGCAGCAAAGCCCTCGAAACATCTACGAAACAAGAGAATAACAGAATCCCGTTTGTAGTAACATTTAATCCAGCCCTTCCTAACATACGTCAAATCATTTTCAACAACCTAAACATTCTTCGTTCTTCACAGCGATGCAAAGCAGCATTCCCTTCTCCTCCTCTCATATCATACCGCCGTTGCAACAACCTACGTGACATTCTAGTCAGAGCCACACACAGCAGACCACCCCCCAAAACACCTGGAGCTTTCCGCTGTGACAGAAGTAGGTGCAAAACATGTCCTTTCATTACAGAGGGAACCACGTTTTACACCTTCTTCTCCACTAACGAACAAAGGCAAATTCTACATCACATCTCTTGCTCATCTTCCAATCTCATCTATATGATACAGTGCTCCAGATGCAAGATACAATACATTGGAGAAACTAAACGTCAACTCAGCGACAGATTTGGGGAACACAGACGCGCAATCGAAAAAGTGATAGTAGTAAAGGGGGCCCAGATAGCAAAATTTCCCACGTTAATTTGCATACACACCCCCTGTTCTGGCTTCTGATTGGTTGTTAGGTTGCCCCTAGTAACCCTCCACTGACCATAAGGGATAGTGGGCTCAACCGGAAGTCACATGACTGGAACCGGAAGTCACATGACCGGAACCGGAAGTGACGTCACCGGAACCGGAAGTGGCTGGAAATGTGAAGGTCACGTGTTTTGTGGTGGGAAACCGCTGACCAGTTGTAAAAAAATAGATCGTGGGCTCAGAATGGAGAAAAAACCGCTGAGGAACGTGGGCTCAAAGTCCAAAGTCCAATTTTCGCATCGGGGGAGGTCCTTGACTCAAAGAAAAGACGCTATGTTGGAAAAAAGGGTGTTTTAATGGCAGACATTTTTGAACAGTTCAACAAGTCATATAATGATAATCCATGGCATGCGGATGATCAGAGTTCCATTTCACAAGAGGAAGCAGAAGCACGATCTAGGGACCTACTTCCGATTTATCCAATGCAAAGTCCTAGTTCCGATAATCCATGGCACGATCTAGGGGTCTGACCGTCGAGGGCAAGACAACGGAGACGAGAAGAAATTCAAACCTTATTCAATATGAGTTCCTTTTGATGATATGAATGTTCCTATTCCATGACGAGTATTCCTATTAGTTCCTTTTGATGATATGAATGTTCCTATTCCATGATGAGTATTCCTATTAGTTCCTTTTTGATATGAGTGTTCCTATTAATGAGTTCCTTTTGATGAGTATTCCTTTCACCGTTTTGTACGAAGCCTTGGAAGAATTAATGGAACGTGTCCTGTATTATGACATGGACTCGGTCATCTACTTAGAGGAACCTGGCCAACGCGTCCAAGGATTGGGGTACTCCCAAGCAACCAAGCAAGCAAGCAACAGTTACAGATCCCCTGCGGTTGGTTGCCATGACACGGCTCTCGACCAATCAGGTATGCTAGTGAGAAGAGGCAAGCAATACCACCAGTATAACTTGGTATACTCTTAGGAAAGGAGTCACGTGATTTCCGATGACACCCGTCTCTCATTGGTATCCATAGGGATAAGTGTTGAAGCTGATTGGATCTACCACTCTCTTATCGTACACGAACTGGTAACGTTTGTAATCGGGGAAGGTGTAGAGCTGATAGGTTTGAGGATCCCGGACAATGTGATGTGTTTTGATGACTTGGGTTTGACGCGGTTTCTGGAGTGGCTTTTGGATTTCGTCCAGAACGTTTTGACGCATGACGTTGTAGTTCAACTGGCTCTTGCCTTCGCTGTTGAGGTGGAATCCCCTCACTTTGCATTCGATGTATCCTTTCTTGGTTTGGTAGCCATAATTCTTGGGACCACCCGACACAAATTCCACAATGTAGTCGTCACCATCCAATTCACTGGTGAACTCCCCAAGGTAATCCCCCAAGACCGGGTTGGACTGACCCTCGTCTTCAACGAAGATGACAGAGTCGGTGTCGTAGTAGAGGACACGTTCCTGCAATTGCTCCAATGCGGCATACAGTCGGAGCCGGGCCCAACAGGTTGTGAAACACGCCACAAAGATGTTGAGGTTGGGTGAGACCGGGATGTCTTGGTCTTGGTATTGGTAATGTACTTCGACCATGTCGTCATTGATGACGGAGACGTGACGTACATCCATGGTATCCGTGTCTAGGAAATGATGGAAGCTTTGAGGATCATGGAATGTTTCGACTTGGGTCTTGTTAAGACGTTGTCCAAACTTGCCCCACATGGAATTCAACATCATCTTCGCCAAGGTTCGCAACCCAGGATTCTTCTTAATGTTGGCGTACTCCAGCTGGATGCCTTCATGCTCGTAGTAGTCTCGGATGTACTGCTGGCGTTTGGTTTCGTCGTCCCCGACCCCCGGTGGCCACCCACTAGCTTCTTGTTTGATTTTCAACCAAGTGTTGACGTAGTCGCGGAACAATCCCTCACAAGTTTCGTTGAAGTGCCAGACTTCGTAGATGTACTGGACTTCGTATCCCAAGTCCACCGCTTTGTCTAATTCTGGGCTGCACCATGTCCCGGTCAGGGGCGTTGCTCGTCGGTATGGATGCATTCGGCTGATCTCTCTAAAGGCCTATTTGCCATTTCTTCTTTCACACAGGCGGCACAGAGGGGAAAAAGGAGTTTCCCAGCATGGCGGTAAGGCAGTACGGGATGGTAGAGGTGACGTGGAGGGAGGATTTGGCAACGGATCAGGCCAAAGTACTGACGGATGTCCGTGTGACCTGGATGTGAAATGAAGGTAGGATGTCCTTTGGGGTAGACGCACGTCTTGTTGACCCAAGGGTACAAGGAGGTCACATCAATGTAATGGATCTTTTGACCGGCTGTGACATGGTGGTACAGTTTCACGGCATTGGTCCGACCTCCACAGAAAGCGTCGCGTGGATTCAGCGGTTCTGTGAATTGAAGGTGTGCCACAAACGTACGGATGTCGGGTGAGGTGTCTGAGACGGGTCCAATCACATTCCCACATTTCTTCGAGAATGTACCCTTGCTCTCTAAGTTGTTGGATCTTTTGTTGCGTGGTCTCGTAGACATCTTGCATGGTTCGATCATAGTGGCGCAGATGTGTTTCGTGACGGTTGGGGTAACAGCGGGAGCATCCGTGCCAGAAACAGCCGTGAAATTCGTACACGGTGTTTGTAGTGCCATCGAAACCGTCTACATGGAAGTGGGTGCCAGGGATGCGATACTCACCGGCATTGCCGGCATGTTGAATGTTCTGGGTCTGTTGTTGTTGGCACCAGCTTAACCATTCCAGGGCCACGTTTGAGTGATTGATGGAGTTGCGCCAACCACGGACGGGTTCACTGGCAATACTGTCGGGGATCATTCGGTTCATACGTAAATCCCGGTTACAGGCAGAGGCAATGGTGATGTGGTCGAAGGGGTTGAAGCTCGTCAGGGTTTCAAACAACCGTTTGAAAGTCAGGCATCCTTGTTTCAAGAGACGTACATCCGATTTGCAGTACTCAACCAATTCTTTCTGAAAGTCAAAGACCTTATCGCGTTGCTCTTGATGCCACTTTTCCAAGGCTTGCTTGCCTTCGGGAGACATGGTTTCAGGCATGTAGTAATCGAGGGCCGGGATGGGTCCCACGTACGTTTGATGCTCGGGAAGATTGAACTTGTGTGGGAAGTAGCCTTTTTTCAGTTCCGTCAATCGAAAGGTTTTGGGAAAGGCGGATAGAGGCATCTGGAAAAAACTGAGAGAATCGATGAATCGGATCCGATCGTGTTTGACTTCCAAGAGTTTACACCCGTTCCGGAGCTGCTCGACCAAACGGTTGTCGCCATAGTATTGATGAATCACAAAGTAGCCATCGTACCCTTGGAAATTATGAGCTAAGACATTGACTTGTCTTGTGTCATTGTTTGTCAAGGTATCCAATCATTCGAGAAAATCTCGAATACAATGTTCGCCTGGGAAACACAGGGGGTTGTCGTTGTCTTCGGTTTCGGCCACGACGAGATTGGCAATGTGTTCTTCGTGGGGTTGCATGGCTTCAATATCAAAAAACACGTGCAAGGGTGGACTACTGTCGTCCACATCTTCCTCCTCTGGTGTGGTTTGAAGCTCTGCGGCCGCTCCTCGTTTAGCACGAGGACCTCCTTGACGTTTCCTCTTTCTCTTCTTTTCTTGAGGCCTTGGGGCTCTTTGAATAAAACATCGATGAGTCTGGGCGTCCACGTACTCGTGACAAGAAGGGCAGTCCACGTACCAACATTGGTGCCTTTCAAGGGCTTGGGGGCCCACTTCTTGCTTTCGGCAGGAGGGGCATCGACGGCGATGAAAACAGATGGTGGTTTGAGGACTGGTGGCTGGTTTGCCCGCATGGTCTTTGACGAGATGCGTTTGGAAACACGTGTCTCCAAAAAAGTCCCGATGACATTGTTGGCAACGTCGTGTGGCTTTCTGGCCTCGGGGGTAAGCCTCCAGGAAATCGGGGCAGTCTTTTTGACGACAGCCCCCGCATTCCTTTTTCTTGTTGCATCGATGATGTGCCTCTGTGTTATAGGGTTTCCAACAGTGAGCACATACATAACTGGACCCGAAAAATCCCGGTAAACGGGTAATGACATCGTAATGACCTTGGTGGTGCAAGAGTATCAATTGTTTGTCTTGGGTGCCTCCAAACGTGGTAATGTGATAAGACCGGTGAGCATCCACCAGGATGATCTGGTAATTGGCAAGGGACGGTGCGGCACTGAAGGCCGTTAAGGCATCGTAGCTGCAAGGACCTGGAGGGACGCGAGCTTCGTCATGGAGCCGCAACGCGAGTTCCCTTTGCAGTTTGCCTCCCTGGCGAATGCTGTGGTATTTCGGGTGGTGGTCTACCTTGGCTTTGGCAACGACGAGGGCCCGGGCACAACAGAGTTCATCGTCATTTGGGATGCGGATGACCGATTTCGAATTCTTGGTAATTGTTTGAAGTGTGGCATGCCCTGGTTTGCCACGACGCGGTTTGCCGGTTCCCTGAGGGGCATGATGGACTTGGGTGATGGACAATTGAAACGAGTCGTCCATTTCAAATTGTTCATTGCTGTTAAGGGCTTGGGCTAATCGATCGAAGACGGCATCCACACGTTCACCTCCTCCTTCACGCCATTCTCCTGCTCGTAATCCCCAGCCCTGGAAGTTATTATGGAGGCGGTTTGAACCGATCGTGAAGTAGAGTCGATCTTGATCGTGGAGGTTGGGCGTGGTGGCTAACACTTGATTCACCGCTCGACGTAAGCCGTCTTGAAGTGCTTGACTAATCTTCTCATTGGGAATGAAGTTCCCCCTTTGGCATAAACGGGTATTGAAATGACGTTCACAAACACCCATACGGTTGCTCAAACGGTCGACATAGGGTTGGAGTTCAAAGTCAAACGTTCCCATTGAGGCATCCAAACCTCCTGCTCCACTTTGTTGAAGGAGGTTGGTTTGAAATTGATGTTGGCGTTCCAAACGATCGAGGAGGTCATTGCACAAGTCATCTTCCTCGCTGTCTCCCATCGCTTCCGGGCATAAGAAATCAGAGGGTGTCTCCTCTTCTTCTTTCTCAGAGTCTGAGGTTTCGAGACCTAGTAATCTCAATGTTTCCTCGTGGTCGAGGCCACTAGGCCCCGCTTCATCGTCTTGGTGAGAGGACATGATCAGATGAACCAGCTGGAGGTCGATGCTCGTTTTTTATAGAGAAAAAAAGGTCACGTGGGAGAAGGGGATGGACCAATCACCAAACAGGGCACAGGGTGCCCCAGGGAGGAGTGGGAAGGGGTGGGGGGACCCCCCTCCCCCCACCCTAGTTGGGACCCACCATGCAACGCGGGGAACGAATTGAGAGACTATAAAACAGATCGAACCTCGGGGTGAGTCATCTCAACATGGCCTCTTGTCAAGAAAAGCTGTTGGAAGAATTCGAAGAGTTTGAACTGAATTTAGAAGTGGAAGACATCTTGAAGAAAGTCAAGGGGGAGTTGGTGCTCGAACGGGGGGTGGGTGAATTTGGCCAACAGTTGAAGCTGAGGGAGGAGCAGAAACGGGCCGCCCAGATCCAACGAGAGACATTGGTGGAAGAACACTGGTCACCTGGTCATTACCCACAGTTGACGACAGATTGGTTCATCCAAGGACTGGACTACTGTTGGACCAATTGGCATCACCAATTCAAGCGCCCTCTTACGCCCCCACCAGCACCACCACCCTCTCCAAATGCCTCAAGAAAAAGAGGACCCCCGGTGCAGCAGCCACCGTCGCAGACCCCCAGTCAGATACCGACAAAGCACCGACTTTGACGCCCACGACGACTATGACCCCCACGACGACGATGACACCGACAAAGACTATGACCCCCACGACGCCGACAAAGACTATGACACCCACGACGACGACGACGACGACGACGACGACGACGACGACGACGAGGACGACGACATTAACGAGGAACTGGCAGACCTCCGGGCGAAACATGCGCGACGACTGGTCAACCAAGCCAAGTACCGAGCCAGGCATCCCGAGCGAATAGCCGCCGCGAAACAAAGGTATCGGGCGAAATGTAAGAGCAAGGCACATAACATGAGGGCCAAATGTAAACGGTACCGGGTCGAACACCCAGAGAAAGTGGCCGCCTACAAAAAATCGTACCGAGAAACGCATCGGGACCTCAAGGCGGAGTACCAAAAGCGCTACCGGGAAAGGCATCGAGCCCGCGTGGCGGAGAGCAGAAAGCGCTATCGGGAAAGGCATCCAGACCGCGTGGCGGAGTCCTATAAGCGCTACCGGGAAAAAAATCGAGCCCGCGTGGCGGAGGCTCAAAAGCGCTACCAGGAAAGACATCCAGACCGCGTGGCGGAGACCCAAAAGCGCTACAATGAAAAGCGTCGGGAACGGTACCAAAAGCATGTGGCGAACAATGAAAAAAAGAGAACTCGAGAGAAATTGAATGCATTAGGACCTTTGAAACTGGTCATTTCAGTCACGGATTATTTGAAATCGCCTTCGGGGCACACACCTGTGACGACGTATGTCAGAGCATTTTGTGACTCGCTCGAATCTGTGGATACGAACGAATCGCCCGCGGAGAATGACTCTCATACTCTGATTGATTTGGATTCGGGGACTATGCAAGTCGTGGAACACCCTGAATGTGACTTTGATGACCTTTCCTTTTTGCAGGACTTATTGAAAGACATGTCACCCGACGATTGGGAGCAGGTCATGGACGATGTCGAGGATTCTTCCCTTGATTTGGAGCAATTGCTGCCCCCTGATGGCATTGTTGATTTGTTCGAGGACATGTCGCCCGACGAGGGCATCGATTTGTTGTATGATTTGGTGTCTTAACCCTCGTATCAGTATTTTGGCAGAACATTTAATCGTCTCAGTATTTGGCAGAACATTTAATCGTCTCAGTATTTTGGCAGAACATTTAATCGTCTCAGTATTTGGCAGAACATTGTGGTAGGACTTTTTGAAGACAACTCATGAACAAATGAGACAGTGACATTTTCATTTTTTATTTTTTACTCAACATGTAACGGTTGGGGGTGTCATTAAATTACAATTTTAAACGTTTCTTGGTTTGCATAATTTTTTTGACCACACGTTCCGTCTTGGTTTTCTTGCCGGGTAATCGATCAATGGCTTGGATCATCTTAGTATCGGCTTTCCATTCGTCTTGCAAATTCTTGGCACGGCTGTAATCAATGTCGTGTTGTTTAGCAATCTGGTCCAAGCG
Source organism: Siderastrea radians (assembly GCA_964017195.1). Lineage (NCBI taxonomy): Eukaryota > Metazoa > Cnidaria > Anthozoa > Scleractinia > Rhizangiidae > Siderastrea > Siderastrea radians. The sequence continues at coordinate 37,885,379 of OZ024897.1, read as the reverse complement.
ATTGATACCGGTGTCCCAGCAGATTTGGACCCCCCCAAATTTGGACCCCCCGGTCCAAATTCGCTAGCGAATATGGACCCCCGGGGGACCCAATCCGCTAGCGGATTTGGACCCCCTTCGCGGATTTGGACCCCCTATGTAATTATAAAAACCCACGCTGTTATTCGCATATAAAGTACCGAAATAATTTCACTTTTCGATCTTGAAGAAGAAACGTTTCGTTTGGCTTTCAAAATACTGCAAACCTATTCATAAATAGAGGTAGAGTCAGACTAGATCAAGTAAATTGACAGTTCGTTTTAGGCACACAGTCAGACCTCTAAACGTTGCAGTTAAAGCACGCGCTGCGGTATTTCTTACAGAAGATACGATTTTAAAATCTTGTTTTCTTTCATACGTGTTATTATTTTTCCAGGATACTGAATTCAACATAGTTTGAACGGGCGGTTTAACAAAGGAGGTGCTACTTTTTAAAGTAACACCTTTGGTTGGAAAACGCATTTTGCGCCCTGCAAAAAAAGTTTGCTTGACTGTACAACTTAGATTAGTTAATTTCTCAGAAAGCGTGCTTACGTACACGCGCTAGGAAAAGTGATTTCTCTTGTTCATTTTAATGAAAATAGCAGAGTCATGCTTAAGGGTCCTTAAGGTTCAGTAAATGGAGTGCTACCGCAAACCCACCAAACTTCTGTAAGTGTCTGAAACACGCGCTGCGGTATTTCTTACAGAAGGTGTGATTTTAAAATCCTATTTTTTTCTTTTACTCCCTTTGTTACCATTTATTCTAACAAACTTAATTTGAGGTGAGAAGAAGGTGAGAAAAAAAAGCTAATTTTAAAAGTACGCTTGCTACTCCGCCCCTCCGATTACCGCGGCAAGCTGATGTCAAATACTATTGTTTATCTTAGCGCGGTTTCATAAATAGAATTAAACAATTGCAAAAGAACAAAAGACTAAAAACTTTTGTTTTGACAAACGTAAACTTCGCTTACACTAATCCAGCAGGGAGGAGTCGATTGTGGGCTCTTCGCCCTTGCCTTCGCCTGTGACCTTGCGAGTGGAAATGACCCGTCCGAAATTGCTTATTGCCAGAGTGGAATGCGCCAGCATTTGATTCGTTGTTTAGAAAACGAACATTTTGAAACTTTTCCCCGTCAGGACCGTCTGCAAAAAACTCCACGTAAAAGCCAAAGAGTTAATTGTGACATTGACTTGTTTTGTTCATGTAGCATGCCAGAATGCTACGATAACATGATCGAATGTGACTTGTGCCTTGAATGGTATCACATGGGGTGCGTAGAACTGAACGAGGAGCCGGAAGGTGAATGGCTTTGTAAAGTCTGTAGACCACCATCAAAAAGGCTTCGAAAAATGTAAGAACTGTAGTGGTGTAGGACTTCAAGTTTCAAAATTTAATGTAATAGATTTTTTTAAGAATGCAAGTTCTTAAAATTCGTTGTTGTTAACTGGAGTTTCTTATTCATTAACATAATACCATTTCCTCATTTGGTCATGTAAATATAGCTTTTTTAAAACTTGCTTTGATTCAGTTATAGTAGAAAGTATTGTAAGTCATGTTTTTTTTAAACTTGAGATTGTAAACTCGCTTTAAGTCAATTATGGTAGAAAATATTGTAAGTTATCGTCATTAAAGTTTAGTTTTCAAAATTTATCGATACAAACTAGCGTTGTAGGTTCTCTTTTACCCTAAGTATTAAAGATTACTTGAAAAGAAAAAAACTGCCTTAATATTTTTATTTTGCCTCTTTAACAGCTCCAAATACAATTTTGCTAGTTTTACTCAATAGAACGCTTGTTTTCAAGGGGGTCCAAATCCGCGAGAGGGGGTCCATATCCGCTAGCGGATTTGGACCGGGGGGTCCAAATCCGCTGTGACACCGGGATCCCCACGTTTCAGACGTTTGGCCAAATGCGTGCCAGACCCCATGTACTGATAACCAGGCCAATGAAATTCTTTGCCGGTTTTAGCAATCCATTTTTGTACACCCAATGCCCCTCCTCGTTGGGTGCGTTTCCGTTTAATACCCCTTCTCCTCTTGGTGGGCATCTTTTAGTCACTGTCGTCGTAATCCAATCGACGTCGTAACTTTTTGCCTTGGTACCAATCTTCCCAAGCGGGTAAGGGTTTCAATCGTTCCACTTCTCGGGCGGGTGCTTTGCCTTTGCCTTTGCCTTTGCCTTTGCCTTTGTCTTTCGCGAAACCACTTTCGGCTAAATGTTTTTCCCAAGTCTTGCGACGCTCTCGTACGGCTTCTAAACGCGACCGGATATCCCCTCGACTGGTGGAAGGGGCCTCTTTCTTGAGAATGGGAATCTTACTGGTGGTGGCTGCTCCTTTGTCTTTCTTGGTTGCGGGGGTAATGGGAGGTTTGGGAGTGACGGGCTGCCTTTTATCATGCGCTTCAACCATTGTTCCACAGGTCCCGTCACCAAATCCCCGGCTTCTTCCTCTTCTTCGCCTGGTGGGCCACCCGGTGCACCGACACCCACGCCTCCGGGAAATTGACGAATGCGTTTGGTTAACTTGGTTAATTCTTGACTCAACGGTTTGGTTTGAGCATTGACCAGGGCTGGGGGTAATTGGGGGTTGGCTAACAACACATGTTTTTTGGCGGCTAACGTAGCGGCTTTGTTCAACAAGGCATTTTCGGTGAGTTCTCCTTTGTAATATTGAATGAGTTGTTCCAGGTCCTTGTGGGGAATCATGTAGACCTCGTCCATGGTTGACTACAGTCGGGGCAAAGTTCCCCGTCTTCCAAGGCACGACAGCTCTCACAAAGACGGGACCTCAACATATGTTGGTACTCTCGATACAATAAGAACACTCGTCTTTCCACTTGTCGGTTTCTCGATTGGCGTCTTGTAACAGACGCATCCACGTGGGAAGGGTTAACGAACACATTGACATAACACGTGATGCAGTCCTTGAAACAACCCTCGTCCTTTTTGTTGGACCAACCACGCACAACGTTTTTTCACGGAATGTCGACGACGTCCCAAGTCGCGTAGCACCTTTTTATAGGGTTGAAGTTTGGCCAGGATGGGTGGGGTCACAGGAATCTTGTTTTTTAAGAAGTTCAAGACCAGTTCACTCACAGCATTGATTTGATCAGCATTGGCATGTTGTAACAAATCTTGACGTTTGAAACGATTGGCTTCTTGTAACATGGACCGTAAAAACGGTAATTGACGTCGAAGGCGTTTCATTGGATACAACACTTGTTGGGTTTTTTGGCATAGCCTTTGTCGATCAACCAACTGTTGTACCCTTTGGTACCCCTTCGTCTTTTATACGCTTGATATTGTTGTTTGTACCCCGATATCATCTTTCTCCCTTCGGCAGCACTCATTTGCGGTTTTATCAAGGCCTTGACCAAATCACTAGTGACTTCATACCCCTTTTTCACGTCGACGAACCAAGGTATGCCTTCTCCTTGCTGGGTTCTTCTTCTTTTTCTTTTTCTCCGTCTTCTTCGGGCGGCCATGGTTCTAAGAGCGTGGGGCTGGGAGGGAGCGGCTTGTTATCTGTCCAATAGTCTTTGGGTCTCAAGGGACGAGGACATCCGTCCACATAGCATGGCGCTTCCACGGGTTGGTACCGAAAATGACGGTGGTAATCTTGGACACATCGTTTGGGTAACGGAGGGGTGAAATCCACAATGGTATCATCCAAGGTTTGCATCTTGATCAAAAACCCTTCCAGATCCCCCAAGGGAACACCACGGACATAGGTTTTCAATTCGGTCAAGGCTTTGGCATACGTGGTAAACGCAAACCGACTCATGGTCACTTTAAATCGGTATTGTTTAAAATCGTTCCATCCTTTGACCACGGTCCCCACCGCAGCCAAACACGCTACCAACGTACTGTTGTCCAAGAGGGGACCAGCAATCATGCCTGCAGCCATCAGGAGTAACGCCATGCCATTGAACAAGGCATTGACACACTTGAAATGATTCAACATTTTTCGATAACACCACCATTGTTGGTGGTAAAAGGCATACAAGGAATCCATGCGTTGTAATAATTCCGGTGGGAAGGGGACGCCAGGACGTCGGGATCCATTCAATAACGACACGACGGTTTTCATCACGGCGAAACCCGGGACGAAGAAGTTTGCACGCTCGGTGCTCCTCCCTGTTTATAACTGGTCACAATGCTATTGGTCATGGTGACATTGGCAATTTCACGTCCTTGTGCCAATTGTTCTCGATCTTGTAACATCATCCGTAAACGTCGTTGTAAATCCGCTTGACGCAAGGTACGAGGTGGTGGACTCCCAGACGTCCAAGATCCTCGAGGGGTGGCTGGATTGGAGGCAGGTGTCAAAGGTGAAGTGGGGGTTCGTCGTCGTCGTCCACGACGGCCACCACCCCTACCACGACGACCACCGCCACCACCACCACCACGTCCAGCACCACCACGTCCAGCACCACCACCACCACCACCACCATCATCATCACCCCCGGCACCCGCTGCTGTTCGAGCACCCGCCACTGTTCTTCTTCTTCGAGGATCGGGCGACACGCGTGCGCTTCCCCAAGTAAGGGGGCTTGCCGGGGAAGACTCTGGGGTGGTATGTATGCTATGGAATGAGGGTGAATGTGATGCCTGACTTCCTACCCCTGCGGGGGAAGAGGTCTGTAAAGGGGGCGCATCCCGCACATCGGGCCAGCCCGCGATGACGTCGGCAGGGGGGAGGGATTCCATAAACCGATAGAGGGCATCGGCTTGCATTTCCTCCATGGCGACGTCGAGAAGCCCTTGGTCTCCCGTCAAATATAGATCTTGCCAGGCCCTTGGGGACATTTGATTGCTGCTGGCCGCCCCAACACCCGCGGGGGCCACGGTATCATACGCTTGCGGAGGTTGACGGTCATCGTCATCATCGGCCATGCTCGCTCTCTTTTTCCTGTTCAAAAGGTGTGTCGTCCCTTTATAGACGTTTTTGATAGGTGCGAGTCCATCCTTCGTCTTTTAAGAGGTGACTCAACAAACGTTGTTGATCGGAGGAGGCGGGGTGTAAATCCAAGACCAAATAGCCATACGGTCGTGTGGTGGCCTGATGAAACGTCTCTAACGTGTCTTTCCAGGTGGTAGGAAACGATTGCAGCAACACGTTGCGTAGCCCCAATTGATCTCGGGGGTTCTTGAACGCCACGATGTAATGAGCATTGCGGGAAATACTTTTGGCATATCGACCCACGGGAAACATGTCTTGGCACAAGTACAACACGGTCACCCCTTGATGATGCGAATGTTTGGTGAATAAATCCAACACGCGTTTATCGTGACTCCCTTCATCCATTAAATCATCCAAGACGAGGACCCCATGTCCTTGAGGAAACCATTGCACCAACGCGTCATGATCGGGAATCCCTTCGTGAAACACCACCCCTTGATCTTGCATGCCTTGAAATCGATCTTGCCATGCACCATAACAATAATGCCTTTGGGTCGGTGGGGTTTCAAACAAGTCCGAGTTCTCTAACAAGAGTCTTTCCGTAAACACGGTTTTGCCACATCCCGAAGGACCCACGACCAAAATACTGGATGGGGTATGAAAACGAAACGGTTTCCCCGTTTGCATGATGATGAGGACTAATACCCATGAAAAAAAAGGCACCTTTTTATTGGAGTCGGTGGGACTGGAACCCACGCACGACCTCCTATTTTTCGGGGATCCAAGGCTCTACCGACTGAGCTACGACTCCGACACAATATGTTTTTCCAACATGTTTTTTTATTTAACAATTACATTGATGATACGGGTGACAACAGACTTGATACCATCTCGCTTCTTGGCCTACAATGAGTTGTTGAAGGCGTTGACCGGTTTGATGGTCATTGCTTACATAATCATGATCAGAAAACTCATTTAAAAACTCTTGCAAGGTCCGTCCACGGGCTTTGGCTTTCAAGTACAACAAGGCGTAATCACCACAACTCTTGCTTGAAATGGCTTGGAGGGACTTGCCATTGGTCACCACATACTTCCAATGTTGCACGATCCAATCTCGTAACGGGGTGGCTTGCACGTACGTGTCCATGGGCAAGGCATAACTGTCGAGGACTTCACACACGTTTCCATCCGTCCAGACCGCTAACCAATGTTGTCCCGGTTGATCGTGCGGGTCCGTATTCACTATGTACCCTTGCGAAGTGGTTTTGACAGGACTCTTGGGTAAACGATCACAGGCCACTGTTCCGTAAAAGACAGGTTTCAATTGCGGGTCGTCTCGGGCTAAATAATCCAACTGCACATTATTCAAGGCCACGTGTTCCATCTTCAGTGTTGGTAAATGTTATACAACACGGCTCCGTTCTTGTCAATCTCCAGCAAGTTCTCAAATTCCCCATACACGAGTACAGTTATATTGACACCGGGTGCGGCTCCAAATTCCAAGACGAGTTGTAAATCTCCAGTTTGCTTGGGCTTGAGGTTTTGACTGTCAGCACATCCATTGGCTACATTGTCAAACATGTACAAGATACAATTTTTAGCTTGGCCCCAATCCAGCAGTTCCACCATATTGCCTTTCTTTTTACACCAAGCGCCACTGGCTTGCAGAAAACGGAAGTAGCCTAGATTATCTCGGGTGCCATTGTTGTGCACTAACTGCAGGGTTTCATAAGGGTATTCTTCTCCTTTGACAATCTGTTTAATGGAAGTCAGACCAAATTTCTGGAAGCAGAAAGGATCTCGGGTCACATCTCCATTGAAGGCTCGGCTGTCCAACAACCCCACAATCAATCGGTCGGGTATTCTGTTTTGAAACAGGTTGGGGACATCAAAACGGACCAGGTTGCCTTGCATGCTGAAGGTGCGGATTTCACTGCGGACGGTCGGGTAAGCAGGCACTTGGTCTTCATTGTGTCTTTTGCTAGACAAACTATGGTAGATGGCGTCATTCAAACGCAGTTGACATAGATGAAACCGTAGTTTCACATCCCCTTCTATCAATCGGCCAGCTAGAGCCACTCCATTGAAAAACAGGTTCGGGCCATTGAAATGAAATTTCATCTTGATTTCTATGCCAGGGACCAACAGTTTGCCGGTGTGAAACACTTCCAAGTGAGGGGTAAACACCAGACTGTGAGTGACACCTCCAGCATACTTGGCGGTTTCGGCTACCATGGCGGCCAAGGCTCCTTTGTGATTGGCACTGAGAGCCCGGTAGTCTCCATGCGGGGTGGTACTGTCTGTGTTGTTGGCAGTCCATTGGGGTGGGGAATCCACTTGCTTGAACCATCCTTGGGGTCCTAACACAGTCTTGCCATCTTCTCGGTCATAATTCAACAAGGTTTCCAGGTAAGCCTTGTAATGATAGGTGTCAGTTTGAGGACTGATCAACGTGCCATTCAACTGCAAGTCAATTTGTTTGATGATGGAATGGGCCAAATTATTAACGGGCCACAATTTCTGATTGGCCACCAAGTTCCCGGCATCATCCTTTTTCAAACTCAATTCCATGGTAAAGTAACTGCGTCCCAAATCCACAAAATCGTCCAACCCCGGAATGATGAATTCCATGGGATTGATACCCGTGGTAGTGGGTTGGATGGTGACCATGCGATAGGCATTGATGCTAATGTCGGTGGGCGCCACCTTGAAAATCCGTAACGCAGGGTTCACGGTCCCTTCGGAACGTGCGTGAGCTGGTGCGGTTTGCGTACTCACGTCAGGCATGTTTAATGTCGTCGTCGTCGTCGTCGAGTAGTGGTACCCCGTTGTCGTGAGGGGTTTTTATAGCGTCGTGCTAAGCGTTGTCTCAAATCAAACCCGGGTACTCTCATCACCTCGGGACTGAACCATCCACCACGTTGTCGTCGCATGAGTTTCCAAAAAGGAAACAGACCTCCCCATTGAGACAAACCTCGATCACTACGAATCCGTCGAGGTCGTGAATGTACGGGTTCCATTAGACTCCAAAAATATCGCGCGCACGTTTGGTTTGTTTGGGAAACAAAGCACTGGCCACCCGCACAGCTTCTTTCACGTTCTTATGACTCAAGGCTTTCTTGGCTCGTTTGGTAATTTCTTTTTTGATGACGTCTTCGGCTTTGCGTTTGACACCTCGTGTGAAACCCGTTTCCAATCCTCTCTTTATATTACTAGGCAGTTTTAAAGAATCTCGCGTCCTTTTAAGGCCTTGGAAACCCCACGCAAGAGATCCGTCATCAACCCTTTGCCATGTTGATCATACCACTCGTCTGTCCGAAATCGTGTCAAACTTCCCCCACGCATCGTGCTGTACTCTTCACGCGTTACCAAGGATCACGTTTTGTTTGTGTCACAGGACTCGTCTCTTTTTATACCGTCATCGTCTTCTTTTTCGAAAAGCTGCTTCCAACCCTTTTTTGGCACCGTAACTCGCCGCACCACCCGCGGCACCCAACGCCACGGCTTTCCCTCCAGCCACCAAGGCTGGAATAAGCGCAGCGAGTGGCAAGAGACCCCCTCGTTGCCTTCTTCTTCGTCTCCTTCGACGCACTCTTGTCTTGGGCATCTTTATTGTGATTGGACACTCCCTTCTCAAGTCCTCCCCTTTTTATGTCTTTTTGAAGTGTAACGTGACAATGGTATGGCCTTCGCCAAACTTGACCAAGTCTCCTCCGGTACCAATCGTTTCGGCTACTTGAATGTGAATGATTTCCACCACCTCGTTACGAAGAGGTAGGTATTGAATGTGCAACGGTTCAAAATACATGGTGCCTCGTCCTTCTCGCTTGTACTGGATTTCACGCAACAAATCGGTCACGCGATTGCCCACCACACTGCTGCCTGCCACGTCCGAGTACACATGGAGTGTTCGGGTGGGGTCACCCACCACGGCACGAAACGCCACATTCAAGTTGGTGAAACGCCAATTCACGCTGAAACTCAACCAAATCCATGTGGTCCCACCACCATCCGTGGTCACTTGATAATACTCCGGCTCGTTCTTGCTATTTCTTAATTCCATGTTCCTATTGTCGGGAACCTTTTCATCACGGAATTCCATGTTCAAGTTGGGTCCCAACGCATATTGATCTCGGTCGTTTTTTGCAAACCATCCCATTTTTTCGGCCATGAGATGATGAATGCTAAAGTGAGGGACGAACATCGTCGTGTTGTCTTTGTATGGAAGCACGTACTTGTACCGTGCGATATTGCGATTGTTGATCACCAAATCCTTGCCGTCTCACTCAAAGGTCGTACACGTCTTTTCTCCATTCTCCGTATTCGGTGCGCCATGGTAGTTCTTGTAACCATAGTTCATACGTTGTCTCACCCAATGCAAAAAAGCTTTCATAAAGGTCACGCCATCCACAATGGAAGGATCCTGTTTCAAATCGTCCATTTTCATATTGAAGCTAAAGACCTTACGTCCCGCGGAGGAGGTCACTCGATAACAAGAGGTGCCAAACACGAACTGATCCGCTGGCAGCAGATTAAAAATGTTGACCCCCGTGTCCGGTAAGGAAATGGCACTCAACCCCACTTGCCATCCACCCCCCGTGAGCTGTAACGGTTGAGGTAAACGAATCTTGAAGGAATTGGCTTGGTTGCTGGGAAATTCATGTCGGTTAGCATGACTGGGTAACGTCACGTAGAATGACATCTTGTCTTCTTCTTCTTCACACCGCCACTTCCCTTTTAAAGTGCAGGGTCAGGAGGGTACGCCCTTCGCCAAACTTGACCAGATCCCCATTGGTTTCAGCAATCTGGGTTTCCACGATTTCCACCACTTCATTGCGTACCGGGACATATTGAATATGTCGAGGTTCAAAGTGCGTGGTGTTTTGAGGCTGGTACTTGATTTCTCGTAAGAGATCGGTGATACGACCCCCTACCATGCTGCTGGTCCCTACATCACAATACACGTGCAAAGGACGCGTGGAGGGAAATTCCGACGAGGGACGAAAGGTCTCGTTCAAATTCACAAACCGCCAATTACACGTCATACTCAATTCCATATAATCCCCATCCACTTTCCAAAACATGGGCTTGTTGTTGGCATCGCGGATATCGGACGGTATGGGAATGGAGTCCAAATGAAATTCTTGTAATATATTGGGACCCAATCGATACACGCCCGTCGACACTTCTTCAATCCATCCCATTTTCAGGGCCAAGGTTTTGCCCCATGACACGTGCGCCACGTGAACTTTGTAATCCACCTTGACGGTATTCAACACCAAATCCCCTTCTGAGGTCCATTCAAAGGTCGGGTACAATTTGACGCCATTGTTCTCCGCCCATTTGTTGAGGGCTTCGGTTTGTTTCGCACGGCTTTGCTCGTAACGATACACCAGTTGATGAAAAAAGTGCGATCCCGTCGACGAGAGCAATTGCTTTCTCATATCTCGACCATAGACAAAGAGTTCGCGACGTTGATGCCACCACACATCGCCCCCTTGATCGTTTGTGTCATGCACGCGTTCGTACCATCGTACATACAACAGAGGGTGGGAATCTCCCACTCCCCCTTGTTCCGCTACCACTGGAATGGTGGGTAAGGATAAACTCACCATGCCCACCATCCATCCTCGTCCTACAAATCGGATAGGTTTGGGCAATCGGTTTCTGAAATGATGACTCTTGTTCCCAGGAAACTCCTTGGTACTAGCATGACTCATCAACGTCACGTAAAAAAACGAAGAGTTGGGGACGAACGTCATTTTAGTCGCGTCGTCGTCTCTTGGGTGGGCTTGTCTCTTTGGTCTTGGGTTGTCGTTTGGGCGGGCTTGTCTCTTTCTTTTTCTTCGGTGGTCGGAGGGACGTCACGTCTTGGCTAGCAATCCAACTATTGTACTTGTCCGGCCACCCTTTCCACTTGACCAACCATCGATCTTTTTGTCGCTTAAGTACCTTTTCGATCCGAAACACATCGGACACATGGACTTTTTGTAAATCCTCTTCATAAAACGTGCCTTGGACGGGGGTGTCATCCCATTCACGAATCTTATACGTGGGCACGGGTCCCGGGACCACACGATGCACGACAAACACTTCTTCGGTCCAACCGGGTAAATAGCCTTTTTCAAACGTACGATGAATCTTATTGAGACGTACACGATCTCCTACTTTGAATTTGGGTTTTTTCTTGCCTTTCAAACCGTTTGCCATACAATCGTTTCCACACAGCTTCTTCGTTGTCCCATGTCACGTCTTGAGGGGCCATACCAATACTTCGATGACGGGTGGCATTATAGCCTTGCACCAACTCGGGTAACACATCGTCAAACCGTAAGGTGTTGGCAGCGGTGAAATAACGGTACAAACGTTCTTTCAAGGTACGGTTAAATCGTTCCACCACACTGGCTTTAGCATCCCCTTCAGTCGAAAAATGTTGAATGCCTTGCTCGTCAAGCCATCGTTGAAAGGTCCGGTTGTAAAATTCCTTCCCTCGATCCGTTTGCAATCGATTGGGTTGACGTCGTCCTTGTTTCAAAATCTTCTCAAAGGCATGGACCAACGCCACCCCGGTTTTGTCTTTCAACGGTTGCACCCACGCGTATTCGGACAAGACATCCAACACCGTCAGTAAATATCGTATTCCCCGATTATACTTGGCCAACGGTTGCACTTCCACTAAATCTGCTACCCATTGATCATCTAAACCTCCTACGATCACGGGGACGGTGGGAAAACGACGACGACGCGGTTTATGTAACGTGTAGGCCAAATCCCGTTCCAAGACCCGTTGGACTTTCTTCAAGGGGAGACGATGGGCTTTGGCAAACCGTTGCACCCCTCCTAAACTCCCCGGGGCTCGAGGATCGTGGTAACGACTCAACCATGATTGGGAGACATTCTTTCGAGGGGCCATACTTTCTGGCATTCATCCCATAAGGTCGGTATGGTGGGTACAGTGTCGGGATGCGCCTTTTGAATGATTCGATACCATCGCCACGCGTTCGGATGGGCTTTTAACCATAAGACAAACACCACCCATCGATACAGGTTGCGGTCTACGTGGGTTTCTTCAAAGATCTGGAGAGGATGCGTGTCCTCGGGACAAGGGGGAATGGGGATTTTGGCACCGGGTTGGTGATCATATAAGACTTGGCAAAGGGTTTGATGACATTGCCATTGCACCAGAGACAAGACAGAATCCCACGCATAACACATCCACACAGACTCCATGGTGACACTGATAAAAAATTTTATTCGTTCTCTCATTAAAAGAGACCTAGACGTCCACAGGTGATCGTCTCTAGACCTTTCTGCCAGTTCTCAACACTGTCACTGTACTTAGGGGGCGGTGGAGCTGGGGCTACCATCATTTCTTGACGGTTCTTGAGATCTTGAATTTCTCGCAACAATTGTTTCTCATAGTCTGTCAGGGGCCGATCCTCTTTGCTTCTGACTCGAGGTGGCGGGCCTGGGATGTCCACTCCACGTTTGGGATATCCTTGAGCATCACGGCTGGGTAAAAGCGGCTGAGCGAGTGGATCGGCTTTTTTGGGGGGATGGTCATGAAACCAACTCCAGTACTTGGGACCCAAGGGTTGATCGGCCCACCGGAAGAAGCCACACTTTTTCTTGGAACAGGTCACATACAATCGATCGGGGTTCTGGGTAGAATGGCTCTGTTGAAGCGTGGCGGGTTCACGGCAAAAGCATTGCAAACAACGCCACATGTCCAACACTTCTGAATGAGGTTGACTATACACGGCTTTCATATACTCCAGGGCTTGATCTTGTCCACAAAACAGCAAACACGGTTGCATGGGACATTTCACATACCTCCATCCCTTTTGAGATTCTCGTGCCTCCAAACGCACATCATGGCAAGGGCATACCATATAGTCCATCGACGTTCTTTCACTGTCCTCCTCATTATCAAACACGGTCGTCAATGTGAATGGTGGCGGTGGTGGTGCTGTAGATTGCTCCACCATGTCATTCAATTCTTTCATCATGTCTTCCACCGCGGCTCGGGTGTCTTCCACGACCTCGCGCACCACAGGATCACAGTCCACATTCTCTTTCTCCTTCTTTTTCTTCCCCGCCGCGTGTACACTTTGGGACGATTTTCTCTTCCGATCGACGGACATCGTGCTCAAGGTTGTTTTTTCACCCACCCCATGCCTTTTTATACCCACGACCCTTGGGTCTCATTGGTCAGCTTATCCTACCCATATAAGGACCTCTCATCTTCCCATTGGTCAGCTTTTCCCTATCCAAATAAGGACCTCTTGTCTTCCCATTGGTCAGCGTTCCCTATTTAAGGAGCTCCCTTGGTCCCTGAGTCTTCATTCAAAGCATGCCTCCCGAGATCGCTATGATCGGAGAAGACGATGTCGAGGCCTTGGAACTGCAGATTGGCCATGGACATGTGGTGTACACCGGGGGAGCCAGAGGCACCGATGAACTCGTCGAACAAATGGCTAAACAGTTTGGGATGCAAGTAGAAGTCCTGGTCCCCCCTAACCATCCTCGAGCCACCGTCATCACCCCTTCCACCGTGGAAGTCTTGATGCTGGCCAACCCACATCTTCACCAGGCGGCTGAGAAACTAGGAAAACGAATGCCCTGCAATTGCTGCAACGCAATTATCAAATTCCCAAAAAAGCACATACCCTCTATGCTTTTGGCATCTTGGAACAGGATCATAAGCGCGTGAAAGGAGGCACTGGTTGGACCGTGCAATTGGCCATGGATCAAGGCAAACCTGTCTACCTCTTTGACATACCCAGTAAATCATGGTACCGCTCGGACCATTACTACCAAGTCAACGAGAATGCCGCCACCCTAGTCACTGGCAGTCAATTTGTCCCTTGGGGACCCAAAAAGCCCACCCTTCATCAAAGCAGTGCTATCGTGGGATCCCGCGATGTGGACGACAAAACCCGAGCAGAAATTCAAGCCTTATTCAATCGCACGTTCTGTCTACCCGAGAACATTGATCAATTACGCCTGGAGCTTGAAGACTTTCATTTGTAATTTTTTTTTAGTTTTTATTTTTTCAATCTGCACATAGCCTTTTCAATTTTTTAGTTTTTTATTTTTCCAATTGTACATAGCTTTTTCAATTTTTTAGTTTTTTCAATTGTAAATAGGAGCGCCCCACCCGCGTGGCAAGAACACGGACAACCATTTGTAAAAAACATCAACTCTTTTTTAATTAAAAAATAAAAAGATCACAACACTGAGTTTGCACCATGGTCATAAATAATGTCTCTCTTGACACACAGTAGCCTTGACTCACAATAAAAACTCAACAGGAATAAAATGTTCAAGTGCTTAAACAACGTTCCACTGCTGCAAAGACCTCCTTCTCCATCTGTTCCATGCGTTGGTACTCCTCTCTTTGCTTTAGCATTTCTTTAAAGAAATATGCGACGGTGTCCCACTGGTCCTCTTTATGGACGCGCGGCATGTGTTCCGCCAAGAAGGAGTCTAGTTGACAAAACTGTGCCAGTGAGATGGGCCAATACTGCTCGTCCATCGAAAACACCAACCACCGATAAATCCAGGGGATTATCCTTTTCCTTAAGGCCTTCTTCAACATTTTGTAGGTCACTGGATGCAATTGGTGCCCGTTCTCCACCTCCACAAAGCACAGGATAAATAAACGGATGAAAGCGGCCACGCGTTGTTTGTTAAGGGGGCGCCACGCTTCTTCCTGCCTTTCGTACATTCTCATGGTGTGACGTTCAACAGGCGTCCTCTCCGGCCCCGCTCTCCTCCTGAAACTGTCTTCTCCTTCTCCATTAACACAACTGGCTAGGGAGCCCAAGGGCTTTCTTGATTTCACCATTTTTCAGCTCACACAACAAACATAAGTCACCAAGGACCGGCTCAAAGCTAGGAGTGACGTCCTGGGGTCTCGCTTGACCTATATACCCTAATCCACGCAAAGCATCATGGACCATCTAAGGAGGGGGGAGGGGGGTCCCCCCACCCCTTCCCCTCCCAAAGCATCATGGGTCTTCCCTCTCATTGGTTCCTTACCCTCTCACGTGACCCTTTGTTTCTCTATAAAAAACCATCGTCCCATTCCATGTTTCACACCCATGGATGATCCAGAGATTAGTCCAGAAGCCCAACAAGTGATTGATCGTCTACGAGCCTTGTTGTCTCAACTCGAAAAAGACTTGGAGGAAATCCGCTTCAAAGCTTCTTATTTTGAACTGCTTCGCCTTCACAGTGAAAAACACCTCAGTCGTAACGAATTGTGTTTATTAACCTTGAAAAACTTTTACCAGTGGTGAATGGGCGACAAAGCCAGTCCTAAAGCCGACAAGATCAGTCCTGAAGCCGTGCAAATCCTACAACGTTTAGGAGAGATCCGAAAACAAATCTTAGACCTGGTCCAACCCTTACGTTACCAACTCACTTACCAAGAATTGTGCCGACTCCGCCTCGAAGGCATCATCACCCCCACCGAATTTCAACTCTTGACCAATCCACTCTTTGATCCTTTCACCTGATGGCTCAATCCAAACCCTGTGTGATCTGTTTGACACCTGTCACCAATTATGCCACGTTGAGGTGCTGTGGTCAACCTTGTCATGCTGGCTGTGCCATCGCCTGTGACAAGCCATACACAAACCAGCGTCAGATCCTCACTTGTCCTAGCTGCCAACACGTCGTTCCTCTTTCCGTCCTTGAAGTCACCCCTCTTCAACAATGGAAAAAAGACCCGGAGTTTGTCCAGCAAGTCAAAGACACTTGGAAAGACATATATTATTTGCCGGCCGGGAGGTCCGTATTGAGAAAAACTGTGCCAGAGGTCTTGAGTACGGCCCGAGGCCGCAGGCCGAGGGCCGTGCTCAAGACCGAGGGCACAGTTTTTCTCAATACGGACCGACCAAGGCCGGCAAATAATATTTTTATTTTTTTCTTGTTGTTTTTCAAAAGTTAAACGTGTCTTGTTGTTTTCGGAAAGCAACGTTTTGCAAGCGCGCGTAAAATGAACCATGAAACGAAGCCGTTTGTGACACCAGAGCAGCAAAATACGCTTTTTTACTCTGTTAAAACTCAGAAATCACAGGAAGCAATATAACTAAAAGAAACTCCTTTATTTTCCCAAATTTCGATACATGTAGCTAACTCCTGCTCGATTTACTCAAATGTTTGTCGAAAGGGAAGAGGCGATTTACATTGTACAACCTTCGGTATTTTAACAAGAAATTTTGGAAAGAAAGTTTTTAACGACAATGTACAAAAAATTTCAGAATTCTAAGTTTCGGAGAACGTTTTAAAGATTTTAAAGGTTTTAAAAACCCATTACAAATTCCGTTCCGTTGACCGCGGTCAAGATCGGAAAATTCCGCCCGCTCCCGGAACCAATCAGATTGCAGGATTTGGTTCATCTTGCCCGCTCACGCGCAGAGAAAAAAATAAAATCCTTTATGGTATGGCATTTGTTATGAAAACGAGGACGTCATGGAAGGATTCTGGGGAGAACTCCGAGATCCGTATGATGCTAACCGCAAAACCCTCAACTTTCTGGGTCACACCAAAAGCCAAGCCATTTCACGTATGAAAACCTGTTTGAGCTTCTTGTAAAAGGACCCCCTATGTTTGGACATTGGACTCATTTTTTTTCCCACTTGTTGTCAAAAATAGGAATGAAAAACCAATAAAACATGTTTCATGACATTTTCTTGTGTTGTTTTGAATGAAGGACCTCCCCCGATGCGAAAATTGGACTTTGGACTTTGAGCCCACGTTCCTCAGCGGTTTTTCTCCATTCTGAGCCCGCGATCTAATTTTTACAACTGGTCAGCGGTTTCCCACCACAAAACACGTGACCTTCACATTTCCAGTCACTTTCGGTTCCGGTGACGTCAGTGGAGACTTTGGAACCCATTTATTTGGGATTTCATAAACTAACACTTGGCAGGCCACAAAGATTGCTAAAAACTA
Organism: Siderastrea radians; assembly: GCA_964017195.1. Lineage (NCBI taxonomy): Eukaryota > Metazoa > Cnidaria > Anthozoa > Scleractinia > Rhizangiidae > Siderastrea > Siderastrea radians. Next base: position 37,868,491 of record OZ024897.1, on the reverse strand, counting down.
CTGATTTAATTTTTATAAATAACAAGAACGAGTACGGCATTTCAAACTTAGTGCGCATGCCTTAGATTATCATCAGTCACACGACACAGCGGCAAAATGAGTGCGCGTGCGCTAACTCGTTCCCGCCATTTTCGCGGGCGGGCGCAAGCAGAGAGACTGGATTCAATAGTAACCATTCGGGGAAAATGGAGGCAATTTAAAAATTCCCGTCATATGTTTTCATTTTGCGGAGATAAGGCCGTCACGATACAGATAAGGTTTTCACCTTGAAGGCAGTTCCTAGAGAGACTCTTCTTCCACATATCTTTTTTAGCAAACTAATTGTCTTCGCCACCATAGTAAATTTTTTGCTCGAAGTCAATGGCTCGTAAGTGAAACATGAATTGTGTCAGATAACCTTATACTTTTGCCGTAGCAGTGCTAGCTTTCGCCTTTTCTAAAGGTAAATTACTTAGCTGTTGTTTGAGGGCTAAAACTCGGGATAAGTCCGTTTGCAAGAAAAAGATGATTGAAAAAGCTGGTAGTCAAAATTAAATCCACAGAAAAACTCGCCTGAAATTCAGGCTATAAGGCGAAAACAACATGCGGACCGCTGAGGAAACGACACTTTTGCTTGCTTTATATCACGAAGTATAAAATTGATTCTTACTTTTACGTCTTTCTAAGGTGCTTAATTAACTTGGATTGGCATGCACGATAGCTGCAGGAATAAATTTCTAAACCCTTAGGCAAATATTGGGATTTCTCATTTTTTCCTAGGTTCAGTTTCCATGCTAAACAAGGTGTCCTCAGTCACAACTCAAACTTGCAATCAATCGACTTTTTACAGACAGAGAGCAAAGAGAGGAAAGTTTGTCATTTTAAGAAGCTTTTTTATAAAGCAATAAAAGCGAGAACTTCTCTAGAATCACCGAACAGAAAAGGTTTATATAATTGGCAAAGTTGAAATAATTAAATAAATGTGCAAAATATAATCTTCCATCACGGCGTTCTGGCATCACACCGCAGTACTAGAAGAGTTTATTCTACAAATCTATAAATTTAAATTTAAATGATTTTGGAAATAAATTCGTTGCAAAAAGAAAGAAACTATAATCACTCATGATTCTAAGAGCTAAAGCATGCCGAAGATTTATTTCATACAAGCCGAAAATAAGGCGATTAAAAAAATGTGATCCATGCAGCTGTTTATAACCGATGCGTGACAATCTTTCTTTCTTGGCAAGCGCTCGTAACACAATCTACCTTGTAGCGGTGCTAAAGTAACCTCAACTTGAATTTGCCAGATCATCCCAAAACAGCGAAAAGTCTTGATGGAATTGGCTGTTTTTGCAGTGCTCGTGATCGTAAACAAGTTTTAGGAAGACGTGCAACTGTTGTTGTTTTTCCGAATTTGATTTCAGTGCGGCCCATTGGAAGTTGAGCAGCCCGAGTGAACTCTTCTGCTACATTAAAGGAATAATCTCTGGAGACACAATAGAGTTTTAGTCTCGGTCTTCTCTCTCTTCATGCATTTTTAACAACGCGCTGCATCCAACACAAGCCACGCAATAAGCTTAATCAAACATTCGAGGCTCCGAACTAATTATGAACTAATCTTTTGTTGCAAGCACCAAACCCTTAATGCAAAGTACAACAAGTTTCAAACCCTTTCAACAAAACCAACCTCACCTCGCTGACTCTTGCTTTCTGGTTACGAACTACACAAAACTGGAGCTTTCTCCGTTATATATAATAGCTTTCTGATCATAACCGGAAACAAGAAAATGACCGGAAGCCCGCCAAAAAGCCGAGCATGCGCACTCATTTTGCCGCTGTGTCCAGTCACACCAGTTTTGTTCCCAGAGCTTCATTCTCTACTGGTCAGCAGCAGGGATGAGCGAGGGCTTTGGGAACTCGTACTCGTACACAAGTCGAATCCAAAGGTCGCGTATTGTTAGCACCCTGTGACATTATTTAATCGAAAAAGGATCAGTAAATGTAAGACGAGTTCGTAACGATAAGTTGCCGCACCCTCATGCAGAAGCTCCTGTAGAACCTCGCTCGCAGTTGGTCGTTGTTGAGAGTCAATCGCATGACACCATTCCATTATTTCACCAAGCTGACTTTTTACAAAACTGCTTCCTTTCACGCCACCCAGTAACCTTTCCACAATCCAGGGAAGCTTCCAGATGTCGATTTTTTCGTCGTAGGCCGGACCTAAATCAAATGGTAACGGTTCTAACACTTTTTGCCACCCTTGTCATTCAATTTTCTTCTCCACAGAATGTGGCACATTTGGCCTTTTTTTGCAACCCCAATCCTTGGTTCATTCTTCTAAATCATCTACATCGTTCACGACCATATGGAAGTTATCAGTGATCAAATATTGTGAAAGTAATCTATTAAGGTTTGGTCCATCACACATTACACGAACTCCAATGGGACTGTTATGTAGGTAGTCCATAATCTTGACGTAATCTACGCTTAGCTAAAGTCTTGTCTGTATGTTGTTGTACTGGGAGATCTCGGGTCGCCGAAGAAGCCTGTCTAGACCTACTGGCGAGCCATGTTTGTAATACACTGTGACAGCCTTCAAGAAAAAGAGCAACATAGTGTGTGTGAGATCCCCTTCAGTATCGGTTCTCAAAATAAGGCCAAAATGGTTGAGACAACCTAAACACCAGGTTCGAAAGTTAATAATTTGCAATAATTAATCATCAACAATTACAATCAATAAGAAAAATTTTAAGAACATTCTAAACAAGAACACCTGTGGTTTATCAAAGACAGGCCTTTACAAGCTGGAGTTTATTTGTGAGTCACTAGGTTCATGAGCTACACGAATTCTTAATTATTAAAATAGTTTTTCTATGGGGTATTATAAATAAATATTGTGGTATCTGTTTTAGAAATTGCAAAAAAAATACGTGATGCAAAAATGAAAACCCTCAAAAATTTCATACCAAACTGTAGTTGCTAGAGTTAACCCTTTGAATTCTCCTACATCTTGCATTCACAGTACTTTGCAATACAGTAATAAACGACATGCCTTTTATGAAATTGCGTTACCTATATATTGACTACTTGTCATAAGATGATCTCCAGCTAAAGGCCCGTGGTTAAAGGTTTGCCTTAAAAAAACAATTCTTTAGCATTTTTTAAGTGTAAGTTTGTTTTCACCGCCGAATGTGTTGATACGACAAAATTAACCCAGTGTAGACCTCTAGCGTTTGTTCCCTATTTATATGAGCTAATAACGTGGACCCCAGAATGATTAGAAAAGTTGAAAAAGATCTGATTGGCTTGAACTTAATTGGAAAAAAGTGTTAGTTTACATAGAAGGAAAAAATGAATTAATTTCCGGCAGTTTATTAGCAATCATGAAAAAAGCGTTAGTTCACATGGAACGAAAATGAATGAATTAATCACCCGGTAGTTCATTTGCAACCATTATCTCGATCCAGTAGTCTCTTTTGATTGCGTTTGAGACGGCGTTTCTTTTGCTCAGTAATATAGTTGGAAAAACCTTTATTGCAATGTGAATAATAATAATAATAATAATAATAATAATAATAAATTTAATATCTGTATTGCGCGGGCTCCATACGGAAATATGCTCACCCGATTCATCCTTACAAGCAACTTCCCTTGACAGATTGCCGCAAATGTTAGTGCTAAAGCTTTAAAACTGTGTAATATGTAGATTTTGTCAAGCCTAAACGCGGAGCCGCCAAGGAATAAACTGGTGTTCGTTTCTTAATTGTGTCAGGACAATTGTGTCAGTGGTTGGTGAGTAAGAAGTTTTAATTTGTTTGAATTATGGCGGATCTTGAGGGTCTTCAAATCGATTTGCAAGTGGCGTTCTGTGGGTTAAGCGAAGAAAAACTAAAAGATGTTTGCAGTAAATTGAATATTACTTTGGCGCAGGAAAGTAAAGGGAGGCTGGTGTTTATTCAAGCACTAAATAAATATCTCGAGACCGAAGAACTGAGTGAAACAAAACTCAAGGATTTAGCTGTGCACATAGGTATGGAGGGAAAGATCACGGAACCCAAATTGAAAACAGAATCGTGGGGCTCCCTGAAGCATGCGGAATTAAAACGGAGCAACAGCCAGTTTTATCGATCTCTAAGATAAAGAGGGACTTTAAAATTTCAGGCCAAATTGGCGACGTCTCACAGAAAGATCGTCTGAGTTTCTCATCGCTGGTACACCAGATCGAAAATGGGTGAAGAAATGATTACAAGGAAGATGAAATCAAAGAAGCCGTGATAAAAGCCATAAATCCTGCTTTAAGTTTAAGGAGCTATTTGGAGGGAAAATCTGGTTTAACCCTGGCAAAATTGAGGTACATTTTGCGTTCTCACTACCAGGAGAAAACAGCAACGGCACTGTACCATCAGTTAAGTTCAACTGTTCAAATGTCTACAGAAAAACCTCAGGATTTTTAATTAGTTTGTTGGATTTGAAGCAGAAAGTGTTCTTCGCATCGCAAGAGTCGGAATCAGGGTTGAAATATGATCCAGCTTTGGTGCATGGAATGTTTATACAACGTTTTTCTATTGGCCTGTTGAGTGAAAATATAAAGCTAGACATGAAGCCCTACTTACAGAAGGACGTTGTGAGTGATGAAGAACTATTCGAAGCACTAAATGTGTGTGTCAGTAGTGAGACTGAAAGATTGCAAAAGCTTGGGTCACGGTTGACCCCAAAGGTGAGCGCTGTGCATGAAACTGAGGATGTTGCTGAACGTGTCAAAGATGGGGAGAAGGTGAACACGGTGGATCAAGCCCTGCTAAAGGAAGTCAGAGAGCTGGAAGCGAAGATTGCTGCTGTCAAGGAAAGGGTTACCTCTCCGCCCCAAGTGCCAAAACAGCCTTTTATGCAGCAACCCATGCGGCCATTCTTACAGTGTAGAATGTGTCAACAAAATGGGGTCGAAGGATTTTGCGATCATGGGAATGTCACGGTCGACCTGGCCACCGTGCCACTAGAGGATTGCAGGGAAAAGGACCAAGGTCACGCCCGTGGGACAGGGTGTGACCATACAGGAGGACCAGTCCTATTGTGTTCAGTGTGATAAAGGTAGTCATGACCATTCATTATTTAATCGTTGTGGAGCCTGTAAGACCAGTAGGTATTGTTCCAGGGAGTGTCAGGCAGAACACTGGCCCCAGCATAAAGCAATTTGTATGGCTATACAGGAACTGGAAAGACAAAAGGAGGTTGAAGATGATAATATACCTCTAAACACAGCATTTCCTTGTCACTTAACTCCAAAACAGCGAGCTGGATTAACAAAACTCGTAGGACAGAGGTGCATTGTGAAATGCAGCATACAGGGAAAAGAGGTTGAGGCATTATGGGATACTGGTTCCCAGGTCTGTGCGGTGTCACGGGCATGGAAGCAGGCTTACCTTCCCCTTGAAAAACTGAGGAGTGTTAATGAATTGTTAGAAGAAGGACAGGAGTTGAGTTTGGAGGCCACGAGTGGAACGGACATTCCCTTTGATGGCTGGATTGAAGTCACATTTAGGCTAGCTGGGGATGATGCAGGCACCGATGAACTGATGGTACCAGTACTAGTAAGACAACAAGAACAAGAGCATCCTATCATCGGTTTCAATATTATAGAAGAGATCTTGAAGAGACACAATGGAGAACCCCTAGTTGTTTCTCACACCATAATTCAAAGGTCCTTTCCCTCAGTCGACCCGTCCAAAGTGGAAACATTAGTCAACCTTGTTTGCATAAGAATCGAGGATGCAGGCACTTCGGTGGTGAGGATTGGAAGGAGAGATGTGATGGTCCCAAGAGGGGAATCAGTGAAAGTAAAGTGTCGTGTTCCCCTTGGACCTGTTGCCGAGGAACTGCCGGTAATATTTGAGCCCAAGGAAGAAAGTAATATTCCAGAAGGACTTGAATTGTCCGAGGAGCTGAGGAAAATTACCCCAGGCACGTCCAGCCAGGTTACAATTTTAGTACGCAACAGCACCAACAGGAACATCCTGCTGAAACGTAGAACGGAACTAGGTCAGATTCAGATGTGAAGTCAGTGCTACCTATCCCAAGGTCTCCAGATCAAGAGCGCGCTCAGGAAGAGGAGTCGGTCGAAGTTCCCCACATCAATGGAACAAGCACAGGAATCGTGGGAACCGCCAGTCGACCTAAGCCATTTGCAAGAACATCAGCAATCGAATGTTCGCGAGATGATACGAGAAGAGGCTGGTACGTTTGCGAGAGATGAGAATGAAGTAGGTTGCATTGATAATTTGGAACTGAACATTAATCTAAAGGATGATCAGCCGGTGCAAAAGAATTATGTGTCCATCCCTAAACCCCTGTATGGAGAAGTTAAAGAGTATATTGAAGATCTGATCAACCGTAACTGGATCAGCAAGTCTTGCTCGGTCTATTCTTCCCCCATGGTGTGTGTACGGAAGAAGGATGGCAGTCTACGATTATGAACTACCGCTACCTACAGACGACTTAATGGACTTAATGGACCAGTCACTGAGATGATCTACATATAATTCTATCTTTATTCGCAGTTCAAATATATGAATTTTATATATTCATGTTCATTCAGATATATATATATATATATATACACACCCGTTTTCAAAAACATTGCACCTTGAAAAATATATATACATATATATTTACCTTTTGTTTTCATATTTATTCTTTTGTTTTCGCGTTGTGAAGACAAATGATGTATATATGTATATATATTTTTCAAGTAGCAATGTTTTTGAAAACGGGTGTATATATATATATATATATATATATATATATATATATATACGAGTTGATTTGCAGAACTGCTTTCAGAGTGCTCAATAGTAAACTAGAGCGTGATTAAAACAGATGATGAACAGATCAATTGTAGATTTGACTTGGCATTTTATTACTATTTAGTTTCGTACTACACAACTTGTGTGCAGCACTCATCAGATAAAATTGCCAAATGCGAATTTACATCTTTACACTGATTTACATCTTTACACTCAAATCAGTGTAAAGATGTAAATTCGCATTTGGCAATTTTATCTGATGAGTGCTGCACACAAGTTGTGTAGTACGAAACAAAATAGTAATAAAATGCCAAGTCAAATCTACAGTTGATCTGTTCATCATCTGTTATATATATATTATATATATCATATATATTTTTGTGGTTTTATATGCTTTATTCTGGAGGAAAGATCTAGACAAATGATGTTTTTGATGGACTATATATATATATATACACGGAATGTTGACGCAGGCAGAGAAAAGGGCCGATGATCTATTGTACAGACATTTTTGTGGTGAAGGACATAATGGACTGAGTGACGTTAAGATCCAATTGATAGACCGGGTGAATGGAGAACAACAGTTGCGCGAGAAAGAGGGTCAATGGGCCTATAAACTGAACACACTAGATCCGAATGGATTGAATGACAATGATTTTTTCTTTGTACAAAATAGGCGCTCAAGGCGTACGTAGATTTATGTAAAGTTAGTGGGCGCGCGCGTGCAGGGTAGTTAACGATTTGTTGTAGCGCGCGCGCGTGGATGCTCCATTTGAAACTTGTTTTTATAGTATGGCGCGTGCAGGGCAACGGTTATTCACCCTGAAGAAGACGCCTAAAATGCGTCGAAATATAGGTGTGTGAAAAAAGTTTAATGATTGTCTTCATTTGTGATAACATATATATATATATATATATATATATATATATATATATATATATAATATAGAATTGTGGAGTCGGACTAATTCAAAACCATTTATGTAACCATGGGGTCGTTTGATGGCGCTGAAACATGCGAGCTGGTTGGCTGCTACATCTTATCCCTCCTTACCCAAAAGTACGGAAGCAACATTGGCCTTTATCGCGATGACGGGCTGTCTGCATTCAATAAAACGCCCCAAGAGATCGAGAGAATTAAGAAAGACTTGTGCAAAATTTTCCGTGACAATGATCTGAAGATTACAGTAGAGGCCAACGTAACCAGAGTAAATTTCTTAGATGTCACCCTCGACCTAAAAACCGGAAAACACCTTCCATACACAAAAAAAGGAAATGTACCGTTGTATGTACACAAGCAGTCTAACCACCCACCCTCTATCCTAAGAAACATCCCTGAATCGATCAACAAGCGCCTCTCGCAAATATCATCCGACAAAGAATGTTTCGACAAGACCAAAAGCATTTACCAAGACGCGCTTAACAAAAGTGGTTATGAATACACCCTTTCTTACAAAGACGCAGCTCCCGATGCACCAAAAGCGAGAAGAAATCGGCAAAGGAACATAACATGGTTCAACCCACCATACAGCCAAAATGTGGATACCAAAGTCGGCAAATGCTTTCTTTCACTCATCGATCAGCACTTTCCAAAAACCAGCCCTCTTCACAAAATCTTTAACCGGAACACTCTTAAGCTGAGCTATAGCTGTATGAGCAACGTTAAATCTATAATCTCCAGCCACAACAAAGCTCAAATTAGCAAACCTGTCAATCCATCCGAAGAAGTCAACAACTGCAATTGCCGAAATAAGAGCTCTTGTCCACTTGAAGGAAATTGTAAAGAGCGGAACATTATTTATCAAGCAGAGGTCACCACCCCTCAGTCAAAGGAGACCTTCATCGGTCTTTGTGACACGACATTCAAAGAACGCTACCGAAACCATACATGCTCCTTCAGAAACGAACGGTACAAGAATGCAACCGAGCTCAGCAAGCAGAGGTCACCACCCCTCAGTCAAAGGAGACCTACATCGGTCTTTGTGACACGACATTCAAAGAACGCTACCGAAACCATACATGCTCCTTCAGAAACGAACGGTACAAGAATGCAACCGAGCTCAGCAAGTATATATGGGGTCTAAAGGACCGGAAAATCAATTACGAGATAAGATGGCGGAAAATAAGACAAGCACGATCGTATTCTAATATCAACAAAAAATGTAATCTGTGTCTTTGTGAGAAATATTTTATAATTTGCAAACCGGAAATGTCAACACTTAATCAAAGAAACGAACTGACTTCGATCTGTAGACACTCCAAGAAATTCTTGTTAAATACCGTGTTAGCTTTATAACATCTTGACATGTCACGCAAGTACTCATTGTTCCCTATTTTCAAATTTGTATATCTTTTCATGTAACCGTTTTTTCTGGCAGTCGCCTGATGATTGCCTCGCATGAGGCATGAAACTCAGAGTAGCGAATAAATGGTTTTGAATTAGTCCGACTCCACAATTCTATATTGTAACAGCTCTGGTTTTACCATCGAGCACTTTTATCGCAGATGAAGTCTTCAGTTTATCGACTTGTTGTCTACATATATATATATATATATATATATTTATTAAAAACTGGACTAGGTATATTGGATTTCTAGCATTTTGATTGGCTGAACGGAGCTAGGCTATCAGCTCATATACCTGCTGCGACAAATATGGTCAATGAACACTCAACAACAAAGTGAGCTGAAAGTTTTTTCCTCGCGAGCAACCCGACGAGCAAAATGGACGAGAAAAATCCCTTGGCAGCGAATGTAAATTAAGCAGAAATTCCAACATCGTCACCAACAAGCATCACCAACAGCGTCGTCTAACACAAGTCAAAATTGTTTGAAGAAACTGTGCAGAAATAGAAATTTAAGAGGGACGGTAAGGGGGGGTCCTGTGCACGGTTCACGGCTATTAAACACGACAAATAACGGTTCACGGTAATTAATGCTCCACTTTCACGATTCACGGAAAATAACACTGTAACCAAGGAGGATTTCAGCTGTGAAGCCCTTCACGTTGCTCATTTGTTTTATTCTTTACTCTTAGAGTTGATGAGTACAGTGTATGTTATCTTTTGGGAGCTATCGTTTCTTGTGCCTGACAATAGTGATGAATTTCAGCTGATGAAAATTGCGCGTATAGACTCATTTGCATTGCTCGGACAGTTCTATATTAACATCCGGTCAGACGACGGTGTTTTTCTCTCCCAGGACTGATGAGAGATGTAGGGGAAAGGCCTGATCGCAGGCTAGTTTTTTCGCTCAAGTTGTTACGACTTCGAGAGGAAAGTCATCGTTTCCTCATGGATACACGCTAGATCTACAACTGGAAGTTCTCTTCCAGACTCAGTGCAGCCAGTGTGGATGTAGGATTTAAAAAGTGGTTCGAAGACCGAAAGCTTCCTTTTTTTAATTATTTTAATTAGCGAATGCTTTTATGAGGCTTATCATTTTTAGAATATGTTATTAGACTCGATGATATACTTTTTTATAATAACCCCCACAAATACTGTAAGTGAAGGTGAAGGTAGTGAAAGTAAATCGATGAAGAATAGTACTTAACGTCAACGTCATTTGACCTTCCCTTGTCTCTTACCTTAAACTGGTCTAACGAAAACTCAAAAGAACTTGGATGTGACTTTTACCATTCTTCCGCTACGAGTAGTAACTGCTCCAATAAAAGTCATTTCGTCCTCGTTGTCTACTTGACCTTCAATGTCTGAATCTGTGTCATATTCTGACTCCTGCTCACAATCCCCTGTATCTCTGCTACCTTCTCTTGACATTTCTGCCGCATCCTCTTGTTGTTCGTTCTGATCAACATCTACAGGAGCTTCCGAAGGTCTTGTCTGGAATGTCACTTTCTCGTTTTGCTCAACAGAAGTGGCATACATGTTTAATGGCAGTGTGCCTGCTTTAAACATCGTCGTTTCCTGACGCACGGTGCGTTGTCGGACGGCCTTGCCGTAGTTTTCTGCCCACTCCTTCATCAATTCTTTCTTGCAGCTGTTCAGCTTCCGTATGGGTTTTAGGTGGTTCATTTTTGAAAGAGCATTCAGTGGTGTCATTTGAGGAATTACAGGGTAGTACGACTTCTCGTGGGTAAAGTAGTAAGCAGCCCACCGTACAACCCGTTTGATGCTTTCATAGACAGTGTCATCAGAGATCGTTTTAAAATTGATCTTAATTATCACGCAGTCTTCAAAGGCTTCAAATAACAAAGCAGAATCCTGCCATTTGAAACTTTAAAACAGGTTAAAAAAAACTCCTGTGAGGATCCAAGAATGCCCAAGAACGTTACCACCCATGTAATCCATTTTCACGAGAAATATTTCAATGATAATCACGAATATCGGATAATCTTTTTTATGTTTCACGTATCACGACAAGCACAACATTCACAGTTCACGTATTATAATTTCACACTTTCACAGATCACGGAAATTAAAACCGCTTGATCACGTATCACGCAAAAACCCCTTTCATCCCCTCATTTAAGCATTAAGCGTCGTGGTTACAATTAATTTCTTTCATCGATCGTCACGTCGATCATTGAAATTGAACACGGTAGGTTTTATCAGGAAAGCTTTCCACTTCAAAATATCAAGACAAGACATAAAATAAAACACAGTGAAATGGGGCAGGAGCATTTAATAAAAACTATCACACATTCCTGGCGAGTCGGTGCGAAAATCATGAAGCAGTCTAAACAAGTACTAAAAAAATACAGCGGCAAACTACCAAGAAGGAAGGAAGGGCGAGATTTTTTTCGCCTTTAACACGCAAAATTGACACTGGTTTACCTGCACTCGTTGTAGCTCTGTGTTCCAACAGGTCCAAATGCTCAGATAGAAATCGGATGCCATGTAAAGGGAGTTGAATCGCTTTTCCAGTTGTTTGAATGTTGTTTTTAAGTTTACCATTCCGTCCGCAACCTCTAAACTGAGAACAACTGCATCAGTTTTGCACTTTGCATTTAACAAACTATGATGGTGACTTCTAATGTCCCTCACTACAGTAATCTTGCTTCTGAGCTGCATGGAAATTACCTCTTCAAGTTCAAATTTGTTCTGTCTTCAGTTCGATGAAACACGCACATGATGGCTCCGTTGTGCGAACAGAATACAAACTTGTTCAGTCTCAACTCCAGCATGCAGCTAATATGGTGAAATTGTACAGCTTCAATCCGCTTTGAACGATGATAACAACAATGTTTCAGGAAAAATCAAACATGTACCATATTTCAGAGCCAATAATTAGAAGATTTCTTTCCAAAACTTGTGCTACTGTGTTCACTTTCGAGCAGTTTTCATTGATTCATTCAGCTTTGCAATGAAACGCTGCAACACTTCGCAAGGTTTTGGCGCCTTTTTCGTTCAGTCATGTGAGCGATTCTTGTTCCGTTTAAATTTCTTTTCTCATTTTTCCCGTTCTTTCTTAATTTTTTTTTAAATAGTGGTTAAGTTTTTAATAAAACAATTATTCTACTCGGGCTTGCTGGATATCAAATGATTATAACCAACTCGGCGCTACGCGCCTCGTTGGTTATCTATCATTCGATATCCAGCGCGCCCTCGTAGAATAATTGTTAAATATATATATATATATATATATATAGATTGAATGAAGAAACTGTGTCACCAACGAAAAATGCCGCTTGTGACACAGGGTACAGAGGAGCGAAGTTCGAGCAGAACGTTTAGTTTTCCTTGCGAAAGACAACCGACATACTTGCGTTACTCGCGTTACCTAGATTTTTACCGCAGATCAAATTACTGTGGGCTCTTAGGGTCGCTGAGATCGACTTACACTAAATAATACGACAAGGGAAGAAACAGATTTGGGCTGATTTTTAGAATTCCTCTATCTCGTAAGAAAATTCCCCAAAATGCCTTATTTTAAGAATCTGGTCTAGAATTTACCTATTCTCAACAAATATGGAAAAAAGTTGTTTAAAAATGACGAAAAACATAGTTTTCGCCGAGCGGAATTTACGGCTTCCACGCTTCGCTTTCGCACTATGTGCACCGCAACACTCGGTGACGGAAATGACGTAAATATGGTGATTTGATCGAAATGTTGGGAGCCATGAAAGTGGATACTTCCACGTTCGGTTGCCGTTTTCTCTCCGCTGCACTCGTGTCGCCTCCGGAAAGACCTTGCTCAAAATCATGCCCATTTCTTTGGCAATCAAAACGAAATTTTCCTTTTCACAGCCGCTCACATTATAATCTTCAAGAATTCCACTCAGTGTTGTGTAATTGCGGTGGTCTATCTGGTAATTCAGTACCCTGGGTACCAGAGGTTTTTTCTCGCTAACGTGGGGAGAAATCGGCCGGAGGCCGAGCCGCGCCGGCCGAAGGCCGGCGCAACGAGCGGCTTGCCGCGAGAAAAAACCTCTGGGCCAGAGCGCTTTGATTTACTGTTCTCTTTGAACTTCGACCCTTTTCTATCCTATTACGTTCAAACCAATCACAGCGTATGTCTCGTGCTGTGATCACATGCAATGGCACGTGAAGATATGACAGATCTGGGTTGATTACACGCTTGTTTTTGGGGTGTCAAATGGATAGCTTTAAAACTGCGTCTGCAAGCCAAAACAACCCTGAACCGGTAAAAATTACTGTCCACGCAATTTACCGGCACAAGTAAGTTGGGTCGCCTTTAAATCGTCTCGATCAAAGGGAACAAAGCTGTTGCGATTGCACTTAGCGAAATTAACACGAGTCTTGTTTGGCCTGTCATTTTACATTATATCAATATTTTCATTGAGGACTGGATAAGCGCCTCGGGATTTGCAATAATGAAGGCGTACAGCTTTCCAGCGAGGGGACCATCTTTGTCGTCACCATCTCCGGATAAACGATTACACAGACGAAATGCCTCGTTGCTTTAACTCCTCCATATAACATTCAATGAGCGCATTAAGCGGGCAAAAAACAATTGCTATCGGGATTTTGGAATAATCACTGAATCCCACATAGTCCTGGAATGAGCTGGAATAGTACAGAATTAAATAACCGATTTTCCGAAGCCGGTTGGCAATACTGCTGAAACATCCTTGCAGCAAATAAAATTAAAAATACCATCTCTTTGTTCAGAGCTTAACTACTCCACACCGTCAAACGTTTTTACTTCAGGCCTTCTCGAATGTTTTGTCAAAACTACCTTCACAATTCTCCATCACTACACAACTTACACGCGAGCGATAAGCCTGGTAAATTTCACAGATTACTATCCCGCGGCATACTATTCTTGTCAACCAATGACAAAGACTGTTAGACTTTGAATACCTTGGGGGGTTGTTAGGAGCCAATCAGACGCCTGAACCAAATTCTGGACTAAACCGATTTAAGCAAGCTAGCCATTGGCTCGGCGGCATCAAAGCGATGGCGCTCTGGTCCAGAGGCTTTTCGCGCGGGTCGCAATAGAGAACATAAGCTGCAACCGGAAACCGCGCAAGAAAAGCCTCTGGCACCCAGGGTAGTAATTCAGCGATAGCCTGCAATAATTTTTAAATTGGTCCCAGGGGCCGTTTGATCGCGGAAATATGGTATTTTTATATTCACGTTTGAAAGGAGATTGTCGAAACACTTACCATTTAGATACGAAAACGTGTTTTTCCCTGTTCGATAGTTTCGATTTCTCCCACTCAGGTCGGTTTTCTTGTAACGGAGCTTTCCTCTTCATGGGCGAACTCGTCGTTTTTAAAACTCCCTCCACATGTGGTGTTTTGAACTTTGAATTAGTGACGGTCTACTGCTTTTCCGCTTCCGGTAACGATCACTTCCGTCACCATGTGCTGCGGTGCACATCGATCGAGATCACGTGGTATAAGTTTCCTCCCTTGTCCTTATTTTTACTCGGCACTTCGTGCCTCGTTCGGAAAGCTTCGATTTCCGAAGAAAAGCCGTTGCCCTTCGGGCAACGTGTTAGGTGACCGCGTAGTGTATAAAGTCGATCTCAGTGATCCTAAGAGCCCACAGTAATTTGACCTGCGATAAAAATCAGGTAACGCGAGTAACGCAAGTTCCCTGCAAATTATGTCGGTTGTCTTTGGCAAGGAAAACTAAACGTTCTGCTCGAACTTCGCTCCTCTGTACCCTGTGTTTGTGAGTGGGATCCGAACGGATACACGATGCCTTGACTCCAAGAATTAGATATGTTGAATGAAAAAGGAAGTCAACTGCAAACCGCTCACAGGTCCATGTTTAATACAAACGTTTCGCCCTTCGGGCTTCTTCAGTGTATGCTTTGACAATACGTAGAACGTAGGTGGTTGCTTGAAACGTCTGAAAACCAACAAATTAAAAAAAAGTAAAGCGAGTCGCATAGTAAAGTGAGGCATCTGTTCCTCAGCATGTCAGCACAACTGTAATTTTGCAGGTTAACCCAGTTTTCATAAATCAGGTAGATTATTATTTTATTTTTTTTTTTACAATTTGTGGGGGTAGTCCATAGGGAAGCCCATGGGCCATGGCTTAGTTTTGTCCACACCCCTTCGCTTCCACTTTCAACACATTTTGCGAATTTGGCTTCGAGTATGCTTACGATTCAGAATTTTGAGAGAGCCGTTGAACGAGAACATCGCAAAACCAGACCAACGTTACGGAATGTTCAGTCTCCTTGTAATCGGTTCTCAATTCGTTTTTTTTATATATTTATATATATATATATATATATATGTATATAAATTTTTGGGGGGTGGGGGTGGGGGATTGGGGTGTTGGCCCTTTGATAGTCCTTCCCTGCTGGAAAAGATTTCACCTAAACGTTGAGGAAAGGGGAAATTTTTAACAAAAAGTAGCAGGCAGTGCCAAGGCCAAGAAAAAGGAAATTTTTTCGGCTTTCTGTGTTTGACTCTGATCCGCTTTATTATAATCATTCAAGACTAGCTGGCCGCATATAGACACACTTTTTTCTACGCAACTCTCAGAATTTCATTCAAGAATTCCTCGAAATGAATGCATTTGTTTTTCTCTGTTCAGATTCATCCTTATTCATCTTTTCTCAACTGTCAGTTGACGTTTATGGATTCATAATATCAAAAATGTCTAATCAGAAATGTTCGCTTTGATTTTCCTTTTCCTGTCATTAAGTTCAATTATTCCCATGAAACTTTAAAGAGGGCTCTTTGGCAAAAAAGTCAACAGTGAAAAGTACAAGCAGCAAAATAATGATGTAATAATAATTGAAAAAAATTTAGTCTGTTAAAACCTTTACATGCGACAGCCACTTACCTTAATATAAGCAATCGCGCGTCGCTTCGCTTATTAAATTAACACTTTCAAGCTGAGCGAAGAGAGGATATCAGACTTAAGACCTGAGCCAAACATGAACGAAAGTCGACCATAGTTCAACCTCTTCGAGAAAACACGATGATCAGTTAGAGTTCATGAGTAACTGGTCCAGCGAGAGCGAAAAGTTGAACTACAGTCGATTTTAATGACGATTTTTTAAAACCCTACGACAGTCGTAACCACAATCAAAATGTTAGAATGATGTGAGCAAGCGCGCGCTACAAAAGTCGCATACAACAGTCGTAAGCAAAAGTCGTACCGTCTAAATCGGCCCGAAGCAGATTCAAACTCAAAGAGCGCATGAGAGATTCAGGGCAAACAAAAGCGAGAATTGTCAACTCTCGTTAGCTCTCACTCTTTTTTGGCCCGGCTTTTATACACTTACCAGTTAACGACACACGCTGTGCTCAGAATGGCTTGAGATTACTCTTATGTTTGAAAATAATTTGATTTTGAACAGGTACACCAAGCATTCTTGATTTTACGTAACAACCAGATTGTTGTTCAGAAAGTATTTTTAGTTTGTAGTTGATAGTAATTTTCTAAATATCGCCGTAGGCACTGTAAAACACCTTTTACCCATTTAAAGTGATTAATATTGGTAACAGGACTGAGTGGGGTTCAATAAGACTGAGTGGGGTTCAAATTAGACATACACGTGTTTTGTTTATTACGAAATGAAGAAATGAAACTCGTTTCCCTTGGTACAGACGATGTTGCTCAGTTATTATTCGGTATCTCGAACTCCCGTTATAGCGAAAAAAAAAATTTGCTTTCCCTCGTTCAAGATTGCATGAGACTACAGTAATTCCTTTTGTGATCAGCTGAAACATTTGAACCGATCAAACTAGGGTAGCGGAGCAAACAAATATGATTTTTTTTTCCTGCTCTAACGTCCTAGAAAGAGGATACCATGAAGACCCCTACGTCACACAGAACACTTCAGCCCCCAAACACTTCAGCCCAAGCAAACTTAATGACACAAGATTATTTTTTTTCAAAATGTCAATATTTTTCATTTTTTTGTTATTATTATTTTACCATTACTTTTTCTTCTTTTAGCAATAAATTTCCCAGTCTCCCTCTTCGCTATTTCGCTTATCTACTTTTTCAAGGATTCGACACGAGGATGTCGGGCAAAGAGTTGGCGCCCACCTAGAATATCCTCGCTCAGTAGTAATTTGCCCCTGATGACTCCTTTTGTTCCCTGGGTTCCTCTATCTTTCTTTTCTGTTCTCTTCTCTTTCTCTTTCTCTTTCTCTTTCTCTTTCTCTTTCTCTTTCTCTTTCTCTTTCTCGTTCTCTTTCTCCCATCCTTCCTTTCAGTATAAACTCCAACCGTTCAATTATATTAATACAATCGTTTTGTAAAAGTAAAAATTTTCTACCCTCATACAAATTAATTTTTTCAATCTCCTTAAACCATTTCACATTAGATCAGAAATTAGCAAATAATATACAAAACAAAAACCATTTCCCCCTTCTTGTTATCTTCTAGCTACATATCCACTTCCCTTTATTTCTCTTCCACCCCTTCAAATTTCTGATGTCCTAAATCTTTTTTATTACTATTATTATTATTTTACTCGTAAACCTTGTACGACATTAGATCAGAAATTAGCAAATAATATACAAAACAAAAACCATTTCCCCCTTCTTGTTATCTTCTACCTACATAACCACTTCCCTTTATTTCTCTTCCACCCCTTCAAATTTCTGATTTCCTAAATTTTTCAGTTTTTATTATTATTATTATTATTTTACTCGTAAACCTTATACGACTCCAGCTTTCTCTGATAATAATGTGACATTATTTTCATTTTCTGGTTGCCTTTTTTTTCAATAAATCTCTAATCCTATCGAGCTGTGAGTGTGCTGTATGACAGAGTTCTCCCCTCAATATAATCAATAACTATAACAAAACATTTTTACTTTTATTTTTTCTCACAACAACCACCCGTGCATACAAGAGAACCCCCCTTAGAATCAGTGGAGACTTTGGAACCCATTTATTTGGGATTTCATAAACTAACACTTGGCAGGCCACAAAGATTGCTAGAAAAACTACTGATTTAGTTTTTATAAATAACAAGAAACGAGTGCGGCATTTCAAACCTAGTGCGCATGCTTTATATTATCATCAGTCACACTAGTTTTGTTCCCAGAGCTTCATTCCCTAAGGTCGCCTACTGTTAACACCCTGTAACATTAATTAATCGAAAAAGGATCAGTAAATATAAGACAAGTTCGTAACAATAAGTTGCTGCACTCTCAGTAACTCCTCTAGAACCTCTTTTGCAGTCGGTCGGTGTTGAGGGTCAATCGCATGACACCATTCCATTATTTCACCAAGCTGACTTTTTACAAAACTGCTTCCTTTCACGCCACCCAGTAACCTTTCCACAATCCAGGGAAGCTTCCAGATGTCGATTTTTTCGTCGTAAGCCGGACCGAAATGAAATGGTAACGGTTCTGACACTTTTTGCCACCGTTGTCGTTCAATTTCCTTCTCCACAGAACGTGACACATTCGGCCTTTTTTCGCAACCCCCATCCTTGGTTACTTCTTCTAAACTATCTACATCGTTCACGACCATATGAAAGTCATCAGTGATCAAATATTGTGAACGTAATTTACGAGAGCTAAGTCCATCACACTGAACACGAACTCCAATGGGACTGTTGTGTAGGTAGTCCATAATCCTGACGTAATCCACGCTTAGCTGAAGTCTTGTCCTTATGTTGTTGTACTGGGAGAGCTCGGGTTGCCGAAGAAGCCAGTCTAGACCTAATGCCGAGCCATGTTTGTAATACACTGTGACAGCCTTCAAGAAAAAGAGCAACATAGTCTGCGTGAGATCTCATTCAGTATCGGTTCCCAACATGTGGTCAGTATGGTTGAGAGCAGCTTAATAACCAGGTTGCTTGCGAAAACTGTTTAAACCAATAGCGAGTGACCTTGTGACGTCATGTATTGGCGCCAGAAATCTCATGAGCGGGAAGGGAATGCCGCAAATGGATGACACCATATATTTGAGTTGAGAAAAGGTATTCACAAACAGTAAAGAAAATGATTTTAGAGCTAAAAAAATCTAATACTAGTTTTCAATCAATCAATCAATCAATCAATCAATCAGACAATTAATCAACCAATTTTATTTTTCACCTACACCAAGACATTAATTACAACAGATTCCCAATTTTTAGTGGCAACGAAGAAGATGTGAAGTGAATGGAGTCCAAAGGAAGCAGAGCTTGTAACATGGACCTCGGAATAATTATTACAAAAGTTGAAAAAGATCTGATTGGTTTGAACTTAACTGAAAAGATATTAGTTCACGTGGAGGGAAAATATCATATAATTACCGGTAGTTAATAATTTGGAAACATTAATCATTAACAATTATAATCAATAACAATTGTCTTAAGAATAGTTCAAATAACTGGGAGTGTGGAAAAGTGATTTAATGTCATAAACGGAATGAAAGAGGATCAATTAGTTGCGACATTAGAAAAAAAAGGATTTATACATGTGATTCTTAAAGGACTGGGTACTGGGTTAACTTTTAATTTCAGGGATCAGCCTGCATTTGGTTCCCTTTAATCTGACAATCGATCTGACAGGCTAACGATTGCCACGAATCAACTAGGAAGAACCAATTTGAACAGAGAAGCTGTGAATAAATAAATATGTATGTAAAGCAGAGAATTGTTCTATTTCCATGGCTCTTGTTCTCTGAAAATGAAGTACAGAGATTCGAAAAAAGAAACATATTTTGAAAAGAGGAAACGGCTCTGGTAGCAAGGCCGTATCGAACTTCTTAAAACGTATGACAACATTTCCTATGTAACGGACAGCATGGAAAGGGTGGGAAAATTTGCCCAACTGTGCATGACGGCAGTCAATTTCAGTGTTGTGAAGACAAAAAAACAAAAACAACTTACAAACAATGAACAATGCATTATATCTTTTGATATTCAGGTAAAACAAATTGCTCCATTCGTACATTCGTGATAGCTTACCTCTAGTTTTTCAGGACACCTGCCGATCAGGCGAGTGACAAATTCGCCTTGAATCTGTTCCATGATAGACATTCCCTTTGTACAGCTTTTCCGCTTAACACCACCTGTTGCAGAACAATTGATTAACACTACTTGGTACCCCTTCCAGTCAGCCAGCCAAACCGGTTTAGTTACGCCGCCGGTTAGACGTCTTATGGGATGAACTTGAAGAGCAATTTGCGAGCAATTCAACCAAGGGGTGCATTCACTCCAACCAGAAAATATAAACGTGCCAAGAGGACACGGAAAACAGCTCTCGCGTGTGGTGGACATGTTTGATGAACACGCCGCGTGGGGTGAGACAGGTCTCGATACGTTCTGCGGAGCGCCGTCCCATTGGGTTCTACCACTTGTGTAATACACATAAATAATGAATATGAGCAAGGCGGTTGTAGAACAAAGCTGAATAGCTCTGCACAATCGCTTCAGCATGAACTGCATCTTTTGCCGTATGAGGAAAACCATGGCCATCAACAACTGCTTCTAAACCCTAAGGAAAACCATACGTCTTGTCACAATTAAAGATCCCTTTTTACCCCGCCTTCGCCAATATGGCGACGACGGTGTCCAGTAATACCCATATTTTTCTTTCGTCTTCTGTTTTCTTTTTTTTTTTGTCCTTCACTTACCCCAGACTCTCGGTTTTCGCTCAGTCAAAAATACTAGTCGCAAACGTTTGGTAAACATAGCCATTATTTTCGGTCATTTAGCGTCGATTCGCCAACATTTTTATAAAGTCGGTGTAGAAAATATTTGAGATTCAATGGTATAAAAATCCCTTCGACAAGAGCAAGGACGAAGATGCTAGAGAGCTTTGAAAGTCAGCCTAGTTTTCGCTCTGCCAAACAAACGAGGTTAATTATTGAACCGGTGAAATGGAAGCATTTTTCTGCAGTTTTGCTTTCCTCGGGGTTAACTTCTCTGAGATGAGAGTAAGGACAAAGTGCTAGCGAGCTTTGCAAGCCAACGATTCGAGCTGGCATTGAATCGCATTTTGACGGCGCAATTACGTGGCACGAAAACATTACGGGCCGGTTATTTAAACGAAGTCTAACTTAGACCGTGGTTTAAGGCAACGAATAAACCACTACATCTGTTTACAAGTGGGTTATTTATAAGAAATACGTGTTGTAGTAGCCTGTGCTGCATGCCTGCTCGACATTTATTATGACAAAGAAGAAGGCTTAAATATTTGGGAATGCCAGATTGAAATCGATTAAGGCCGTGATTTTGTTAAACATCGTCTAAACTTTGTTTAAATAACCGGCCCTACGTTATTCAAAGTCAAAAGCCGATCCTAGGATGCTCCTTGCTCGTGTCAAATCATTCATCAAATCATGGCCTGAAAATAGACTTTTACAATGTTTTCGGCAGATACCCAAAAAGCTGAAATAACTATTTGGGTTCTTACATAACGTAACGGAGTCATGCTATGGTCAAAATATAGACTTGCTCCAAGTCGCTCGTAATGGAGGACGCGCGCGCAATCCACGCACGTGAATCAAAATGGCGGCCGGTTCTGCGGAACAAGCTCTTTCTCTATCATCACATCACGCGCAACACACGAAAATATTCCGCGCGCGAGTTTTACAATTAAGTGAACATCGATCACCGCGCTACACATGCACATATACAGAGCGGTTTTTGCAACAATCACTAGCTTAACATCTCTTTTGTCCCGAGAAAAAACGAGCGACCTGTAGCAAGTCTAGTCAAAATATTTCGTCACGCTTAGTTCGTCACGCAGACTACAATTTACACCACTTGGGCTCGCATCTTGAGTGACCGTAGCCGGAGTTTTGAAGATAAACTGCCATTTTAAAGAATTAAACGCCGTGTATTGGCCCCCATCTGATCAAATTCGAATCCAAAACTTTATTTGCAACATGAGAAATTAACTTCCCTTCCACTTTCAAGGCATTTTGCGAATTTGACTTCGGGCATGCGCACGATTCAAAATTTTGAGAGAGCTGTTGAACGAAGACAACGCCAACGAAAACAACTTTTCGAAATGTTCCGATCCGTCCCTTTGTATTTAGTTCTAAATTTGTTTATTTTAGTTTCGAAGGGGGCGAGAAGTTGTTGGCCGTTTGATAATCCTAAAGGCTTCCCTGTTTTGGAAAAGATTTCACCTGAACGTTGAGGAAAGGGGAAATTTTTAACAAGAAGTAGCAAGCAGTGCCAAGGCCAAATTTCGCTTCAATTCCACAAGAAAAGTTTTTGGAGTTTTCTGTGTGTAACTCTGATCAACTTTATCTGATCAAATATTCTAAATTGGACACCTTTTGTTAGAATTTTGCCGTGTGCATCAGTTGGTGATCAAAAACATCGGCTGCCACTAAAAATGATGACGTCAAGCTACGAGGACCTGGTCCCTCACGGCCGGGTTTGGCCGACAAGGCCGTTAATGGGCTAAACATGTAAGAGAAACCGAAACCTAGGATAACTTTCAATGTTTATATTGCGCATTTTCTTCAATATAAAGCATTTAAATTAAAGCAAAATTTCATGGACAACAAGGTTTAACTATATAAAGCATAAAAATTTAAGTAAAATAGACCTTTTTACCGATACAGCAGCCATATTGATTTTGCCCTCTGGGTATCCCATAATACTGGATTGACTCTATTATTGTGATAATGCTGCATTATCACTACAAAAGAATAAATAAATTTCAATGTGTACTATGGGATGCCCAGGGAGCAAAATCAATATGGCTGCTGTATCGGTAAAAAGATCTATTGCATGGACAACAAGTTCCTAATCATCATATCTCAGAAACCTAAACTTTCATAGATAAGCTGCTTGGCCACGATTGTGTTCTATGTTCTGTTGAAGATTTTCGAGCGGCAACCATATTTGGCAGGCCACGTGACCATCAAAATGCAAAACGTGACGTACCGATTTCTTGAAAATTCGCATTATTATAGAAGTTTTGACGTCATAAGTACGTATATTTATACATTTAATACTCTGGTTTTTC
Source organism: Siderastrea radians (assembly GCA_964017195.1). Lineage (NCBI taxonomy): Eukaryota > Metazoa > Cnidaria > Anthozoa > Scleractinia > Rhizangiidae > Siderastrea > Siderastrea radians. The sequence continues at coordinate 37,845,379 of OZ024897.1, read as the reverse complement.
TATTCCTTGTAAAAAAAAGTATTTGATTACGTTGGATTGTAAAGGAGGTTAAATTATCTCCGATTCGCGATTCAGTTGAAACTCTACCTCCTTTCCTCCGAGTTTTAGGGTTTTTTCTTTTTAATGCGCGGTTGGGGACTAGCACTAGCCACGCTACGATGTTCATCCTCCTACATTTCATCAATCTAGCAGCACAAAACGCTGCAAAACCGCGTATGACAATATATCATCAACAAAAATCCCTTAGCAACAATGGCGGACCTGTAGTTAAGGGTCTCCCCCTTAGTTATTACAGGGACCGCGGACACCATTTTAAAGTGATGGCCAAGACTTCGTGAAGGGGATATGCAAGATTAGACGCGTTTTGTTACTTTCAAGTGGTAAAATTCATACATAATCCATGTCATCTGGAGCACTAAAAAATCAACCCAAGCAAAAAAGTGATAGGGCTATAACCCTACCAACCCCTCCCCGTCTGCGGTCCTTAAACCAATGCACCACATTATATAGGAATCGCTGTGTATAAACTGACAATATGAAAATGTGTGATCTATTGAATCCTATTCTCCACAATATAAACAATCGCTATCCTCCTTTATAACGAACCTATGAAGTTCTTTTCCTGTTACCGCAATTCAGCGTAGAAATTTGAAATGGAATGCCTTTAATTTGTTCTCTTTGGAAATTTGCCTAACAATAGCCTCTGTGGTCCGCACGAATTGCCATCTGCTTTCAATGACCATTTTTCTACTACTGGGCTAAAACTTATTAATGATATGCAAGACAGTGGGAGCAGCTCGCGGCATTTTTGCAATTTTTTGGTCAAATTCCCGATCCTTGGGACTGGAAAAAAACTTCAAATTTGATAAAATAGCCACACCTGGGAATAACAAAACCGTGTAATGACATGTGTTAAAAGTAATGAAGTAATTTGAAATGAACGTTTCTAACTCTTGTTATCGATGGTAGATTGACGAAGATTGAAGTTGAATAAAGTCAAGGAAAAAAGAACAATCCCCGAGAGTTGTAGATTGTTTCCCAGTAACGGAAAACTGTGTCATTTTCTTTATTCTCGTGTTTGAATGACATTTGGTGATTTCGCCATCTAGTTTTGAACTCCGTGGCGGTGAGGCCGACGTATGTCTCTGTGCTTTCAGCCGTGGTGATTGTGGCTTGGTACACTACTTCCTTGACTAAGCATTCTCCTTTTAAAGGACATTTGTTTGGCTCTCTGCAGTTGCAGGGTTTGGGGGTGTTTTTTCTTCAGGTGGCGTGTTCTGTCTTAGAATGGTTTTGTTGTGTCCATCGATGATCTGTTTTATGTTAGGTGAACAACTGCAACTCAGCTTAAGATTATTTTTGTTAGAAAGTGTTCTTAATTTATGGTTAGGTGGGAAGCAGTTCTCGATCAAATTTAGAAATTCTGTTCCTATGTTAGTTTGCACATTTTTACTAAATGGTGGGTTGAACCATATTATGTCCTTTGAAAGGAGAATGCTTAGTCAAGGAAGTAGTGTACCAAGCCACAATCACCACGGCTGAAAGCACAGAGACATACGTCGGCCTCACCGCCATGGAGTTCAAAACGAGATGGCGAAATCACCAAACGTCATTCAAACACGAGAATAAAAAAAATGACACCGAACTAAGCAAACATCTATGGCAGCTAAAAGATCAAAAGAAAGACTTCACAATCTCCTGGAAAATCCTAGCCAAGGCCAAATCTTATACCAATCTTACCAAACGATGTAACCTATGTAATACCGAGAAATTCTATATTTTATATAAACCGGACATGGCAACGCTTAACAAACGTAATGAGCTTGTATCAACTTGCAGGCACAAGCGAAAGTTTCTCCTTAAATTCAATCGCGTCCTCAAGGACCAATCATAAGCTTACAAATGTACATTACTATTGTTCTTTAAGTTTGAATTTTGTAACGATCATACTACTGATGTATATAATGAGTACATAAACATTGTTACATATATATATATATATATATATATATATATAAAGTAGACGATGAAACAGAAAAACAAAATAACGTAAACCTAAAACTATAAAAAGGGAGCACAAACAAGTGTAAAGTGCGATAAAATGACACACCCAATCAAAGGCGAAAGCGGGGAAATGAAAATAGAAACGAATGAAATATAGCAGGTATAGCAAAGCGGACTAGGAAGCACGTGAAATATTCAGGCTAAATATAAAACAATGAAAACAAAAAAAACTGAAACTGAACCCAAACGAGAGCAAATAAGCCAAAGAAAGAACAAAAACACGTGGACCTGCAGGCATGCAATGTGTAGGAGAGTATACAAATAGGCGCAACGGCTGGTCTGCACATGTTCTAAACCTCTATTTTTATCGGTCTCCAGGCGCAATGCGAAAAAAACTGACACGGCTAAAAAAACCTAGGCAAAGCGTAATGAAATACCTCAAGTTGTTCGTCCTGAGGCAGTTGTCGCGGCTCTTCAGTAGCCGGTGGGACTAATGGTTGTTCCGCTACTTGGCCGGCGTTAACAGCTCGTGCGGCCACAATTTCTGCTTGATCAGCACAAGGTCTTTGGATATGCCGAACCTCAGCAGAAGCCTCAGTCATTGCACACTAGAGTATATGTGCGCCCATTCGGACAAATTTTATGCAAATGAGATTCAGGCCGCGAAGCGGGTCGTAACCCTAAGTGGGGAAGCGGGATGGAACCCTAGCTCATGAATAATAGCCCTAACCCTAAGTGGAACCCTAAGTCTCTATGAGACTTAACCCTAAGCCACCATCTTGTTTTGTCTCGAAGGTTTCTTCTCGAAAGCCGCGTATTCTTCTCGGAAATTAATTCGCGGAAACCAAATCAAAACAAAAGCGGACCCTGAGGAAACAGTCGAAACATATAAACAAAAGCGCCTTGAAATCATCCCATCAAATCACCCTTAGCCCTTAAAACAGAAATCAAGCGCAGATAAAATCAATCCTCCTTTATTATTCTTCGCGCGTGGGCGAACAAGATTTACAATACTTTAAAACAACGCACTGGTATCAAATCCTACAAAGCTGTAGGAAAATAAAGTTTATGGGAACCTTGCCGTTTTCTTTCAATCTTACGGCCCTTATTGTCACTCTCAATGGTTACAATATCAATATGATCATTAAATGTCACGATCTTCGGTTTTTCATCCACGGATAATTTCTGCCATTCCTCATTCATCTTCGGTATTCTAGCCCGATCCTTTCTTCGACGTATCATTTTGGTGCGCCATCTTTTCTTGGACCGATTATATTTTGCGGCATTCTTTCCTTGGTCCGATAAGATGATTGTATGATGTATTCCAATCAGGTCCCTCCTTGTTCTATTATGCGGTATTCCAAACAAATCCATACTTGCTCAAACCGGTCTTTGCAAATTTTTCAAAGCGTATCGTTCTTGCTTTAAGTTAATGCTTTCCAAGAACCAACTGAAACTCCCGTGCTGTAAACTGTGAAGACCTATTTCCCTTACAATAAACGGTTGCTGGTTCAGTTGATACCCATCCAAATCGACAATCATACAGATTTGTTCCAGGTTGTCTTCTGTCTAAAACAGAGTTGATTTGGTTTAACTGACACACCCTAAACAGGTACAGACTTGCCCCATGAGGTCATAACCGTCTTTGTCGTTAGAATGTTTGTCGGAACATATCGAATCATACCTGGTGACGTCATATCCACCTTGTTTTGTATATAAAAATTGTATTGCGCGAATTTTCTAAAAGGGAACGATCAAAGATGGCTGCTTGTTTTCTCTATCTCTCGTCAAGTTTTACGGATTGGTTTCTTTACAAGACACACTTGTACCTGTGTAAGCAGTTGTATGAACCCACCGACTTACCGGAACCGACAGACGATCCTTTACAGGTAATTGAACTCTGTCAAGGCAATATCGGGCGTTGGATTGCATTTATGGTCTGGTTGGAAACATGTCCGAACGCGTTTCCTTGTTTTCAAGAAATACGGCGACGTTACACCATTCCCTCTATTGTAACGTTGGATGGTCTACTACGGCTAAAAGATAGATCTCTAACGCAGTCCACTTAACTTCGACCAAAATGAACTACAGAAGTTTTTACTCTACGGGTGAAGAATGTCAACGTCGGATGTTCACCTAGATGTCCCAAACAACGGTTCTTTTAGGAACCACCAAAGCCTATGAAAGTAAATGACCAATAAAACATTACTTTCTGTTTTGAGTAACCAGGTGTTTAGAAAAAATCAACATATTATTTTTGGTTAAGACTGTATTTTTTTTTTTCAATACTGTCCAAGAATGACAGAACTTGGATGGGGAATATACCCCATTTGACCCTGACTAAAATGTTTGGGTGAACTGCCTTCATCTTCGGGACTGGCCTCTTCTACAGTCATGTCCTCTTCTGGACTATCCTCTTCTGGACTGTCCTCTTCTGGACTGTCATACATGTCATCATCAGGTGACTCGTTGGGTGACTCGTCCGTGTCCTCTTTGTCTGTGTCGGATTCTTCCAAAGGTTGAAAAACCCGATTTAGCAAATATTTGCGCTGGTTGACCCCAGCCTCGACGGCTTCATTGAAATCCATATCTTCCTCTTCTTGGAATTTCTTACGGGTTTCCAAGATGGCCTCATGGATCGGGTCCTCTCTAAGCATATGAACCCACTTCAAGTGGTCAATGTACTGATGTCTCAACTCTTTCTGTAGCTCAGGCAACATCTCGTTGTACGCGCGAATTCTTGCCCGTTTCTTACTCAAACCAGCTTTCTGCAAACTATTAACGAGATGTCTAAAATCTTTCAATTTGATCACCTTGACTCTTTCACGAAATTCATCCCACGGATCTATATCTGAGATTTCCTCTTCTTTTTTGACTGGGGATGCGGATGATTCGGGAAACTCATCCAATGGAGTCAAAGTGTTGGGTGACATGAGGTCTCCAAAAATGTCAAAAACAAATTTCTTTCCTGTTTTTGGATCGACGTGTACCGTAGGACTCCCTAGATCTTCGGGTTCACCTGTTTCTGGTTCCGTTGTTTCCGTCGGACTCGGTGGTTCTGGGGTAATTGGTTCAAAAATATTGTTTTCTGAGTGACCCTGTTCGTTACTATCACGCTGTTCAACTTGTAAATGGTTGGCTTCGTGACGTTTTCGATTATCCGATCGAGTAAATTGTTTCAGACAGTAACGACACGTCGTACTCATCGAGACATTTGCACGGTTTGATGTTTACACAAAAATGATCTAAAATGATCAGAATTGCGACTTATATACGTTGCTCACAACATGAGGTCGAGGTTACATCAGGTCGAGGTTCTGATAAGTCCATCAGTACCTCTTGAAGCGCTTTTTGAATTTTTTCCAAGGCCTGTTGTAGGTCATCCTTCGGTTTTGATACCTTTAGCTTATGTTTCCAACAGTGATGTTTTTCGTGGCGTTTTCGATTCCGATTGATGGTAAAGGGTTTGTCACAATATTGACATAGATAGCACATGATTGCTCCGTCAAGTGTTGACTCCAATTGATATTTTAGTGTCTAGAATGATCCCTTTATAGTCAATTTCGTAACGCATGCAGGACCCTGTATTCAGTAATGTATAGTTAGACCCATTCCCCCTCTACCTACCCCTCAGCTTCTTGAAGTTATAACCTCCTCATATGAGTTGAGGTTAACCAGCCCCGTCATGTACTATCCTCCTCCTCCTCCTCCTCCTCAAAATAGTATCCCCCTCGTACCCTCCTCCTCCTCAAAATGGTATCCCCTTCGTACCCTCCTCCTCCTCAAAATGGTATCCCCCTCGTACCCTCCTCCTCCTCCTCAAAATGGTATCCCCTTCGTACCCTCCTCCTCCTCCTCAAAATAGTATCCCCCCTCGTACCCTCCTCCTCCGAATAGTATCCGAATAGTATCCGGATACTATTTTGAGGAGGAGGAGGAGGAGGAGGGTACGAGGGGGATACCATTTTGAGGAGGAGGAGGGTACGAGGGGGAAACTATTTTGAGGAGGAGGAGGAGGGTACGAAGGGGATACCATTTTGAGGAGGAGGAGGAGGGTACGAGGGGGATACTATTTTGAGGAGGAGGAGGAGGAGGGCACGAGGGGGATACTATTTTGAGGAGGAGGAGGAGGGTACGAGGGGGGATACTATTTTGAGGAGGAGGAGGAGGGTACGAGGGGGATACTATTTTGAGGAGGAGGAGGAGGGTACGAGGGGGGATACTATTTTGAGGAGGAGGAGGGTACGAGGAAGATACTATTTTGAGGAGGAGGAGGAGGGTACGAGGGGGATACTATTTTGAGGAGGAGGAGGAGGAGGAGGATAGTACATGACGGGGCTGGTTAACCTCAACTCATATGAGGAGGTTATAACTTCAAGAAGCTGAGGGGTAGGTAGAGGGGGAATGGGTCTAACTATACATTACTGAATACAGGGTCCTGCATGCGTTACGAAATTGACTATAAAGGGATCATTCTAGACACTAAAATATCAATTGGAGTCAACACTTGACGGAGCAATCATGTGCTATCTATGTCAATATTGTGACAAACCCTTTACCATCAATCGGAATCGAAAACGCCACGAAAAACATCACTGTTGGAAACATAAGCTAAAGGTATCAAAACCGAAGGATGACCTACAACAGGCCTTGGAAAAAATTCAAAAAGCGCTTCAAGAGGTACTGATGGACTTATCAGAACCTCGACCTGATGTAACCTCGACCTCATGTTGTGAGCAACGTATATAAGTCGCAATTCTGATCATTTTAGATCATTTTTGTGTAAACATCAAACCGTGCAAATGTCTCGATGAGTACGACGTGTCGTTACTGTCTGAAACAATTTACTCGATCGGATAATCGAAAACGTCACGAAGCCAACCATTTACAAGTTGAACAGCGTGATAGTAACGAACAGGGTCACTCAGAAAACAATATTTTTGAACCAATTACCCCAGAACCACCGAGTCCGACGGAAACAACGGAACCAGAAACAGGTGAACCCGAAGATCTAGGGAGTCCTACGGTACACGTCGATCCAAAAACAGGAAAGAAATTTGTTTTTGACATTTTTGGAGACCTCATGTCACCCAACACTTTGACTCCATTGGATGAGTTTCCCGAATCATCCGCATCCCCAGTCAAAAAAGAAGAGGAAATCTCAGATATAGATCCGTGGGATGAATTTCATGAAAGGGTCAAGGTGATCAAATTGAAAGATTTTAGACATCTCGTTAATAGTTTGCAGAAAGCTGGTTTGAGTAAGAAACGGGCAAGAATTCGCGCGTACAACGAGATGTTGCCTGAGCTACAGAAAGAGTTGAGACATCAGTACATTGACCACTTGAAGTGGGTTCATATGCTTAGAGAGGACCCGATCCATGAGGCCATCTTGGAAACCCGTAAGAAATTCCAAGAAGAGGAAGATATGGATTTCAATGAAGCCGTCGAGGCTGGGGTCAACCAGCGCAAATATTTGCTAAATCGGGTTTTTCAACCTTTGGAAGAATCCGACACAGACAAAGAGGACACGGACGAGTCACCCAACGAGTCACCTGATGATGACATGTATGACAGTCCAGAAGAGGACAGTCCAGAAGAGGATAGTCCAGAAGAGGACATGACTGTAGAAGAGGCCAGTCCCGAAGATGAAGGCAGTTCACCCAAACATTTTAGTCAGGGTCAAATGGGGTATATTCCCCATCCAAGTTCTGTCATTCTTGGACAGTATTGAAAAAAAAAAATACAGTCTTAACCAAAAATAATATGTTGATTTTTTCTAAACACCTGGTTAGTCAAAACAGAAAGTAATGTTTTATTGGTCATTTACTTTCATAGGCTTTGGTGGTTCCTAAAAGAACCGTTGTTTGGGACATCTAGGTGAACATCCGACGTTGACATTCTTCACTCGTAGAGTAAAAACTTCTGTAGTTCATTTTGGTCGAAGTTAAGTGGACTGCGTTAGAGATCTATCTTTTAGCCGTAGTAGACCATCCAACGTTACAATAGAGGGAATGGCGTAACGTCGCCGTATTTCTTGAAAACAAGGAAACGCGTTCGGACATGTTTCCAACCAGACCATAAATGCAATCCAACGCCCGATATTGCCTTGACAGAGTTCAATTACCTGTAAAGGATCGTCTGTCGGTTCCGGTAAGTCGGTGGGTTCATACAACTGCTTACACAGGTACAAGTGTGTCTTGTAAAGAAACCAATCCGTAAAACTTGACGAGAGATAGAGAAAACAAGCAGCCATCTTTGATCGTTCCCTTTTAGAAAATTCGCGCAAGACAATTTTTATATACAAAACAAGGTGGATATGACGTCACCAGGTATGATTCGATATGTTCCGACAAACATTCTAACGACAAAGACGGTTATGACCTCATGGGGCAAGTCTGTACCTGTTTAGGGTGTGTCAGTTAAACCAAATCAACTCTGTTTTAGACAGAAGACAACCTGGAACAAATCTGTATGATTGTCGATTTGGATGGGTATCAACTGAACCAGCAACCGTTTATTGTAAGGGAAATAGGTCTTCACAGTTTACAGCACGGGAGTTTCAGTTGGTTCTTGGAAAGCATTAACTTAAAGCAAGAATGATACGCTTTGAAAAATTTGCAGAGACCGGTTTGAGCAAGTATGGATTTGTTTGGAATACCGCATAATAGAACAAGGAGGGACCTGATTGGAATACATCATACTATCATCTTATCGGACCAAGGAAAGAATGCCGCAAAATATAATCGGTCCAAGAAAAGATGGCGCACCAAAATGATACGTCGAAGAAAGGATCGGGCTAGAATACCGAAGATGAATGAGGAATGGCAGAAATTATCCGTGGATGAAAAACCGAAGATCGTGACATTTAATGATCATATTGATATTGTAACCATTGAGAGTGACAATAAGGGCCGTAAGATTGAAAGAAAACGGCAAGGTTCCCATAAACTTTATTTTCCTACAGCTTTGTAGGATTTGATACCAGTGCGTTGTTTTAAAGTATTGTAAATCTTGTTCGCCCACGCGCGAAGAATAATAAAGGAGGATTGATTTTATCTGCGCTTGATTTCTGTTTTAAGGGCTAAGGGTGATTTGATGGGATGATTTCAAGGCGCTTTTGTTTATATGTTTCGACTGTTTCCTCAGGGTCCGCTTTTGTTTTGATTTGGTTTCCGCGAATTAATTTCCGAGAAGAATACGCGTGGGTCACTCACGTTTTTGCGTTTGCCTCGATCTAGAAGCTTTGCTTCGTAAGAAAAGAGTAAGAAAATGTTTTGCTTGTCGAATAGGATCCCTAACAGGGGCCCTTGGCGGCCGTCTGAAATAACCCACAAAATTATCGTAACCTACACAACCTCACTCTCCTTCGTCCCTCACTCACTCACAACCTCACTCTCCTTCGTCCCTCACTCACACACACACACACAACTAGTATCTCGAATAAAGCTAGGATGCTGGTCCGTTTCTTTTGGTGAAAGATCCTACTGATAGAACCCATTCATGTCATTACTCAGCCAGCCCGGGCCTGGCGCAGTCA